>LR738710.1:772473791-772518747 GCA_902687465.1 Secale cereale
GGCGCGCCTCCCGCTGCCCACCCCTGTAGCGACCACGATCCGAATGGACCGAAGTCTCTGTGTTCTGTGTCATCCCTGGATCGGTATGCTGACACACACAGTACAAACAGGATTTATAACAGAGGTAAATCACATGTATTAAGTAACGTAAATACTATTACCTCAATCGATCATAGCAGAAGCAACAAGATTGTGGATTCCCATCAACACCAACGGCAAGGTTGAGTGTAGAAATCGTAACCCCCTAACGTATCACTTACTTGTCGTAAGATAATCCTGCAACATAAAACGTTGCAGCCCGAAAACGGGTCAACACATGGAATATGCTGGCAAATTCACACTGTAATGATAATAATGAACAAAGCCTACAACTACATGCATATTTGGATGGTGGAGGCTGTAAGGGTAAAGTTTTTGCGTAAAGCCAATTTTTCCCTACTTCAAAGGAATGCATTTTAATTAACTATCATGGTAGTTGAAACACTGTTGAGAAGATGGACATCCTCTCAACCCCAATTAAAAGTAATCATTAAACCCAACAAGATTAATTAAAGTAACATGATGAGATGCACATGATAATCCAAGTACTAGATACTCAAGACGTCCATAACTGGGGACACGGCTAATCATGATCAGTTTGTACACTCTGCAGAGGTTTGTGCACTTTTCCCATAAGACTCGATCGCCTCCATTTGATTTCTCGCACTGCATGGTGTTTGAGAAACGGATGACCGAGACATAGTCTTTCAGAAGCGCTAGCACCTTACGATCGGGCGGACCGTACCAACCTACATCCCCTACATCTGCTAGTCCGCCCATGTAAGAGTTCGCACAGCTTACTCATACTATGCTAGAGCCCCTAATAGCATTGTGGTTGCACACGGAAGTTTCTAGTATGAATAATCTCATGATCCCTTTGAGCCTGGGTGGCGGTCCAAAAGAAAAACAGGCAATCCTAGAATACCCAGATGCCTCAATCCACCCAGATGTGTATTAATGTTGCCACCTTAAGTTGAACCATTAATTAAACAATCTCACATCTGTCATGGATTTCACTCACCCAATCCACGTCTACGAGCATAGCATGTCCTAGCAGCAAACGTAGAAGTAACTCCCAAAGGTTTGAATGTAAGGCAGGTAATAGGTACTACCTCAGTCTACTTCCCAATCCCACAAGTTAATTGATCCTACTCATGCAATGTGTGAGGGTTTGACTAATGCAATGAAAACTGGGTAATTGGAAAGCATGATCAAAGTGTGAACTTGCCTGCAAAGTTGATGAAGATGATTCGCACTCAAAACTGTTGATAGATCTACTCGTCACACTCCGGTCAATCTATCGTAAGCAAGCAATAGTAATCACACATAAGCAATCACTCAGAAAGATCAGACAGAGCGAATAAACACTTCGGAAAACTTCAAAAACACACGAATGACTCTTGAAACACAAAACAATTTCCAACAGTACCAAAATTATGTGAATTTGGCCTTATCAGAAAGTTTAGGTCAAGAGCTTCGATTTGCAAAAGAAATCAACTAAAACGGAGTTACGAAACTCAAGTTATGATCAAACGAAGTTTGAATCTAAAACTAGTTGAATTCAAATTTTAAACTTTTCAAAAACATGTTTGGGTTGTATTACTGGAAAGAGGGGTTCGTAACGAAGACGTGGGCGTTGGTTTCGTTGGATTTGGACCAACGAGCGAAAAGTTAGGGTCGTTTGAAGTTTAGGGGCTAATCTGTAAAAATAGTAGTTACAGACAGGCCCCTGGCCAGAAATCTAAAAGAAAAAAAAAACTAACGAGCGAACGCTCACTATTTACCCCTAACTAAAGATCGTTCACTACTTAACTAAACCTAAAAAAATTAAAACCGATCTAAAAAGAAAACCTAACTAACTAGAAAACCGGGACGGTTTTATACCTCAACGGCTTTTCCGCGGTTTAGGCGGATCGAACCGGGCGGTTCGTCGGTTCGGGTGGATCCGAGAAAAACGGACCGGCCGGCGACGAACTCCGGCGCGGCACAGTCGAGTGGCGGGGCGTCGGGCGCGGCTGCGCAGGCTGCGGCGAGCGGCGTGGCGGGGCAGGGCGAGGCGCGGCGCAGGAGGCAGCAGCGGCTAGCGATGCGGCGGCGGCGGCGGCTTGGCGATGCGGCGGCGGAGGCGGAAGTGCGCGGCGGCGGCGGCGCGATGCGAGGAGGAGAGGAGAGAAACGGGGCGGGGCGGCGGTCTTATAAGGACGGAGGGGGAGGCTGGCTTGCGGGAGGGGTAGGGAGAGGCCGGGGCGGCCACGGCGGCGGCCGGCGTGGAGCTTCCGGACTCCAACGGAGTCCGGTTCGGCGACGGGAACGAAGGCGGCTGGGCTGGGCCGGCCCAGTCGGCGAGGGAGCAAAATTTGTTTTTTTTTTTGCTTTAAACATTTTTTTCTTTTTTTTCTAACAGACAGAAAAAACGAATAAAATCAAAATAAATAAAAATAATCTATAGGCATATAATATATCAAAATTTGCAGAAAAATAAGACCTACAACATGAACATTTTCCTACTGCGAAATAAAATGCCCACAAAATCTAATAAATGAAAAGGTCCTACTAATGCAATAAAAATCCTATAAAACCATTTTTTAAATACCAAAAGAATTCAAATTCATTTATCTCCAATTTTCTGCTGTAGGGAATCATGTTACCCTATTTGCCATGTAGTTTCTTTTTGGAGAAAAATAATTTGAATAAAACCCAAATAACTCAATATATGAAATTGAGTTGCAGAAAATTTCAGAAAAACTTCCAACTCATATTTCCTATAATTTGAAGAAGTCATTTTATCTTCTCTCAGGAAAATCATTGAGTTGCTTAAAGTTTCTGAATTGAAAATATTTCGAGGATGAAATTCAAAAATCCTTTCAAAGCCCTTTATCATTTAAAATAAATGGAAGAAGTCATATTATCTTCACTCTAGGGTTTTGTGTTGAAAAGAATTTGAATTCCCTCGGAGATCCAAAGCAAAGTGAAAGTTTTGGGAAAGCCATTTTATTCCCTCTCATTTAACTTTCAAAAGTTTCAAATTCACTCAATTTCACTCAGCAAAATCAGCAAGCAATCAATTCTATCTATTTATTATAACATTCCAAAATTTAAATTTTGGGATGTTACAAAGCTACCACACTTAAAATGAATCTCGTCCTCGAGATTCGGAGAGGCTAGAAAGAAATAGGTTAGGGTTTGGGGTCTCCTAACAAATCACTTATTGGTATGGTCTAGTGTGCTACCACACTTGGGAACATGGTTACAGTTCCACCAAAACTCAGGTATTCCATCCTTTGGGTTGACGGCGTCGGACTTGTCAAATTGTCAGGGTAAATCCTTCTCTGTCTCTTTCGGTAGTGGCAAAATCTTTGTCCTCAATCCTTGTATCCTTTCATCTTGATACGGTCCTTTCGAGACGGATTCTTCTTACCTAACAGGTCTGGCGCCAAAACTAAACAAATATCGATATCTCATGGTGGTCATGAATCAAATTAATAGGGTGCCTGCAGAAAATGGGTCTGGGCTTCATCCTCACCGTATATCCTATGGTTGGCAACAGCATGCCGTGTACAAGGGGAAAATTTCTATACGATTCTAAGGTTTAAACAAAGTTTTGACATCGTCGTCTCTCTACTAAAGGTAAGTCACTCAGATTTACCATCCCGTATAACATAGGCGAATAATAAGAGTAAGTCGGTATGGTGATCAATCCATCCCGCACCCAAATCATTACCCTGTATATGGTTTAGTGAATCTCGTAAGCTAACACTAGGTCATCCTCACAAGCGTTGCAGAATTTCTCTTGTCCACGAACTAAGTTCGAACATATCCATTTATTCTGCAAGCCAAACAACCATCTATCGTGTTCACAACCCTCGGGTTTAACATAACCACCTATAAAATCATCTGTTGGCAAGGTCGTAACCTCTACCAGGGTTTTTTTTTCCTTCAGCAAGAGTGTGATTGCTTTCCTGACAGGTCCTGGGGCCTGTGGGTTATGGCCCATCTCACCACTAGTAACACTTGGTCTCATCATCGGGTTGCAACTGATCATTCTTCCAACATCCAACTTCATTGGCTTTCTTAAATCCATCCAAGTATCCTTTACTTCTCTTGGGTAAAACTACGATGTAATTACTCGGACTTATCCTTGGGCAATCCACTCCAAGTCTGGCGTAACTAACCACTAGCTAGTGTATACGGGTAACGGTGTTGGATTCTACCACACTTAAAATGAATAACACTAGTTTCTTCAAAATCTTATCCCATGCATCATGTCTTCACCCTTCATTTCTGTAGTAACAACTCATAGAATCCAAATCAATACCCTGATGCCATCTGTATTGATTCTCAACTTACTACGATCTACTACACTTCCATTGCATGCTCCAACTCCAATACTTAGCACAAAACTCCTTCTTCTTGGTACAATCACTAGCAAAGTGCACTTCTTCACTTCAGCAAAACATATTACTACTGACAAGTCTCGTGGTTTCCTTGTGATTATGTAGCCTCCTTTAGGTCCTCGGCTAAGGGTCCACGTCAGAACTTGTATATCCATAACTCAATCCTTGGGGTCACTGTAGTTCCATACTCCAGCTTTACACCCTCGTAAAATCCAATCATACTACTTTCCTTCATACTCTTGGGGTAAGCCTCATATCGAGCATATCTCCAACTATTTGTGCAAACTCTACTAATTGGGGCAACACATTCCTTCCTATGGGTCCAGGGTTCACACAGTGAGGTACCACTAAACAAAATGCACTGGTTCATCCATAATCCATATTCTCCTCATATCAAATCTTGTATTACAACTTGAACCAGTATTCAACACTCCAGTTACAAAGGGTGCATCACTACAATTGCTACTATCCTGATGGTCTGGTAGGGTCAAGGATTCCTTCCATCTATATCCATTCGTCCTAGCTAAGGATGCTTCAGTCCCACCGGAATTGTGCAACGTGATTCTTAAAATTATCAATCTTTTGCTTCATCCTATTGGTCATGTGCTTCATCTCCACCATCTCTGCATGCATCATACTCAGGCATCACTGGGTATAACGAAGTCTTGCTTCGAGTATTTCTCCAATTTGACGTATGGCCTCCATAGCAGCTTCACGAACGGGATCAAAGAATGCTGCTCGCGGTACTCGGGAGATGAAAAAGTATTGACCCATAGTCTTTGGGAAAACTCCATTCACACGGTGGAGGTGTACCTCCACGTACCAAAGTTCAACTCCATTCTCCAAGAAGGGATAACCCTTGTAAACTGCATCTCCTTCTAGGTGAATATGCTTCATCATGTCCTTCAGAATCTTTGGATAATCTTGATCGCTAGTCAGGGTCATGATGGTTTCCGGGCCTTTGAGAAAAGACTCGTAAAGGGTTGTCATCTGTGGGTAAAAGACAAAAGGGGTTCTTAGGACAATGTAGGTATTTCCTTGTGTTTGTTTGTCCGAGAAAGGTTTGGGGTCAACTACTCCAAGGGTTCCAGGTTTTGGTCTGGGTGAGATAGCAAGAGAGGCACTCACAATCATCCAACATCTCAATGCATCTCCTTCTTAGACTCCAAAATATCAACTTCTATTGCTTCACGAACTATTACAATGTTCCTTTCATAACTCAACTCAACATTGTAAAAGGGTGTTCTACATTTAGCTACATGCTTCACTCTAATTTCCAGATCTCAACTACTCAGATCAATCTTAGACCATCTCTTGGCAAATTGCTTTGCTTCCTTGTAGTGTAAACTAATGTCATAAGACAGATCTAAGGGCTTCATGGTGACTATCCATGATTCACTGGTTTCTTCGCTTCTCGGTTGGGCAATTGCTAGCATAATGACCTAAATCCTTGCACCGGTAACATGTGATGTCACTTAGGTCCTTTTTCGCAAAAAATGGGTTCTTCTGGGGACACATGCTCTTTCTCTTCCTCGACTTCTTCGTTCCTATCAATACTTCTATCTTTTGTGGATCAAACTCCACTTCTACTGTCGGGAAGTCTCCCAGATACTCTTGACTTTCCCTCGTGCATTGCTGTGAAAGATGTCCTTTCTCTCCACATGAGTAGCAAGCACGGGAATAATATATGTTTAGGCCTTCTCCATCAGGGTCGTCAATATTTTCCTCCATCGTGGATTCCATTAAGGTTTCCTCGAGAGCTTCTTCCATAGCTTCTTTCTTCTGCTGGATAGTTCGTTGCATCATGGGGTAAATGTGACACTGAGCAGGGTAGTGGGTAGTCCCTTCACACAAGAAACAAGTAATCTGCCTAGTTGGGCATTCTTCAGCTAGGTGACTTCCTTCACAATTAGGGCATTCATCCTTGTGCTCTTCCTGGGTGTGTCCTATTTCTCCACAAATCCTACAGGCACAAAGTTTCTTCTTCGGGTTGTCTCCACGCTCTTGGATGAGACGGGATCTTAACATGTTCTTCTTGAATTCCTTCCAACTTCCTGCTCCATTACATCCTTGTAGGGCTTGATGCATCTTCCACCATGTTGCAGCACTTTTTGTAAAGTACTGAAGAGCGTATTGAAGTTCATACTTCCTTTCAACTAAGATCTCTCTGAAGTGATCCTCCATGTTTTGTATCCATAACTCTGCCTCCGGCTGGGTCATTGGTCCAGAGACTTGAAGTCTATCTTCAATCATCCTCTATTGGGTCCAAGGGTTTTGGGATGAGATAAGAGAGATGGAGAGAGAGATACACTCAGTACAAACAAAGGTTTTGGAAAGACGGGTTTTAGTTTGTGGCCGTCAGAAAACATCAAACAAATGACGGCTCACAATCGTCGCATCTAACGTAAATACATAACAGGGGTTTGGTCTTCTAAAGGTCATCATCTCTTCAAAGTTGTCAACTCTTCAAACCTTCGGAGTATCCATCGTTGTAGCTTCAACACTTCCAATGCATGGTAAAATCCTCTTTACTCCGAAGTGATCCAAATGGTAAAGGGGTATTGTCTATCTATTTAAGGTCAAAGGGAAGACTTGACAAAGCTCAGAAAAGAAGAGAGGTAAGAATCTTTTTGAAAAAGATAGTTTTAAAGAAAACTTTTTCTATGGTCTGGCTAGTTTCTAGGGTCACGTCCTATAGTCAACATGTGCTCTGATACCATCTTGTAGCGACCACGATCCGAATGGACCGAAGTCTCTGTGTTCTGTGGCATCCCTGGATCGGTATGCTGACACACATAGTACAAACAGGATTTATAACAAAGGTAAATCACATGTATTAAGTAACGTAAATACTATTACCTCAATCGATCATAGCGGAAGCAACAAGGTTGTGGATTCCCATCAACACCAACGGCAAGGTTGAGTGTAGAAATCGTAACCCCTAACGTATCACTTACTCGTCGTAAGATAATCCTGCAACATAAAATGTTGCAGCCCGAAAACGGGTCAGCACATGGAATATGCTGGCAAATTCACACTGTAATGATAATAATGAACAAAGCCTACAACTAGATGCATATTTGGCTGGTGGAGGCTGTAAGGGTAAAGTTTTTGCGTAAAGCCAATTTTTCCCTACTTCAAAGGAATGCATTTTAATTAACTATCATGGTAGTTGAAACATTGTTGAGAAGATAGACATCCTCTCAACCCCAATTAAAAGTAATCATTAAACCCAACAAAATTAATTAAAGTAACATGATGAGATGCACATGATAATCCAAGTACTAGATACTCAAGACGTCCATAACCGGGGACACGGCTAATCATGATAAGTTTGTACACTCTGCAGAGGTTTGTGCACTTTTCCCACAAGACTCGATCGCCTCCATTTGATTTCCCGCACTGCATGGTGTTTGAGAAACGGATGACCGAGACATAGTCTTTCAGAAGCGCTAGCACCTTACGATCGGGCGGACCGTACCAACCTACATCCCCTACATCTGCTAGTCCACCACTGTAAGAGTTCACACAACTTACTCATACTATGCTAGAGCCCATAATAGCATTGTGGTTGCACACGGAAGTTTCTAGTATGAATAATCTCATGATCCCTTTGAGCCTGGGTGGCGGTCCAAAAGAAAAACAGGCAATCCTAGAATACCCAGATGCCTCAATCCACCCAGATGTGTATTAATGTTGCCACCTTAAGTTGAACCATTAATTAAACAATCTCACATCTGTCATGGATTTCACTCACCCAATCCACGTCTACGAGCATAGCATGTCCTAGCAGCAAACGTAGAAGTAACTCCCAAAGGTTTGAATGTAAGGCAGGTAATAGGTACTACCTCAGTCTACTTCCCAATCCCACAAGTCAATTGATCCTACTCATGCAATGTGTGAGGGTTTGACTAATGCAATGAAAACTGGGTAATTGGAAAGCATGATCAAAGTGTGAACTTGCCTGCAAAGTTGATGAAGATGATTCGCACTCAAAACTCTTGATAGATCTACTCGTCACACTCCGGTCAATCTATCGTAAGCAAGCAATAGTAATCACACATAAGCAATCACTCAGAAAGATCAGACAGAGCGAATAAACACTTCGGAAAACTTCGAAAACACATGAATGACTCTTGAAACACAAAACAATTTCCAACAGTACCAAAATTATGTGAATTTGGCCTTATCAGAAAGTTTAGGTCAAGAGCTTCGATTTGCAAAAGGAATCAACTAAAACGGAGTTACGAAACTGAAGTTATGATCAAACGAAGTTTGAATCTAAAACTAGTTGAATTCAAATTTTAAACTTTTCAAAAACATGTTTGGGTTGTATTACTGGAAAGAGGGGTTCGTAACGAAGATGTGGGCGTTGGTTTTGTTGGATTTGGACCAACGAGCGAAAAGTTAGGGCCGTTTTAAGTTTAGGGGCTAATCTGTAAAAATAGTAGTTACAGACAGGCCCCTGGCCAGAAATCTAAAAGAAAAAGAAAAAACTAACGAGCGAACGCTCACTATTTACGCCTAACTAAAGATCGTTCACTACTTAACTAAACCTAAAAAAATAAAACCGATCTAAAAAGAAAACCTAACTAACCAGAAAACCGGGACGGTTTTATACCTCAGCGGCTTTTCCGCGGTTTAGGCGGATCGAACCGGGCGGTTCGTCGGTTCAGGCGGATCCGAAAAAAACGGACCGGTCGGCGGCGAACTCCGGCGTGGCACAGTCGAGTGGCGGGGCGTCGGGCGCGGCTGCGCGGGATGCGGCGAGCGGCGCGGCGGGGCAGGGCGAGGCGCGGCGTGGGAGGCAGCAGCGGCTAGCGATGCGGCGGCGGCGGCTTGGCGATGCGGCGGCGGCGGCGGAAGTGCGTGGCGGCGGCGGCGCGATGCGAGGAGGAGAGGAGAGAAACGGGGCGGGGCGGCGGTCTTATAAGGACGGAGGGGGAGGCTGGCTTGCGGGAGGGGTAGGAAGAGGCCGGGGCGGCCACGGCGGCGGCCGGCGTGGAGCTTCCGGACTCTAGCGGAGTCCGGTTCGGCGACGGTAATGAAGGCGGCTGGGCTGGGCCTGGCTCGGGTGCTGGGCCGGCCCAGTCGGCGAGGGAGCAAATTTTGTTTTTTTTTGCTTTAAACATTTTTTTCTTTTTTTTCTAACAGACAAAAAAATGAATAAAATCAAAATAAATAAAAATAACCTATAGGCAAATAATATATCAAAATTTGCAGAAAAATAAGACCTACAACATGAACATTTTCCTACTGCCAAATAAAATGCCCACAAAATCTAATAAATGAAAAGGTCCTACTAATGCAATAAAAATCCAGTAAAACCATTTTTAAAATACCAAAAGAATTCAAATTCATTTATCTCCAATTTTCTGCTGGAGGGAATCATGTTACCCTATTTTCCATGTAGTTTCTTTTTGGAGAAAAATAATTTGAATAAAACCCAAATAACTCAATATATGAAATTGAGTTGCGGAAAATTTCAGAAAAACTTCCAACTCATATTTCCTATAATTTGAAGAAGTCATTTTATCTTCTCTCGGGAAAATCATTGAGTTGCTTAATGTTTCTGAATTGAAAATATTTCGAGGATGAAATTCAAAAATCGTTTCAAAGCCCTTTATCATTTGAAATAAATGGAAGAAGTCATATTATCTTCACTCTAGGGTTTTGTGTTGAAAAGAATTTGAATTCCCTCGGAGATCAAAAGCAAAGTGAAAGTTTTGGGAAAGTCATTTTATTCCCTCTCATTTAACTTTCAAAAGTTTCAAATTCACTCAATTTCACTCAGCGAAATCAGCAAGCAATCAATTCTATCTATTTATTATAACATTCCAAAATTTAAATTTTGGGATGTTACACCCCCCCCCCCCCGCACGCTCTGGCGCCGCTCCGCCCTGCCCCTGGCCCCTCGCGGTATCGCCAACCGCCGCGGCCGTCGCTCGGGTCCGCCCCGACGGCGCCCGGCGCCCGACGCCCCTCACCCGTTAGCAACTTAGCACGTGCCCGGTAGGCCACTACGGCCTATGGCAAAGGGGCCCTGCCCAGTGACATTTTATATATATATATATATATATATATATATATATATATATATATATATATATATATATATAATATTCTCATAACACTTCTGAACTGTTTTGTTTTACTGCATTAGAAAGCTATGTGCACTGCACAGATACTGCAACAGAACCTCATGTTTGAAAAAACTGTACGTGTTGTTTTTTCGGTACCTTTTTTGCTCTAGTTTTTTAACTGTTTACCGGAATTATGCGTGTAATATACCGTTGAAAATCTATGGAGTAGACGCAACTTTGCCATGTTGAACACTTTTCAAAATTCATCATAGTATAAGAGCAGTTTTGAAAATCGTGCGGCTCACAACGAATGGCAGCGAGCGTTTCTTTCTAAACCGCTCGTCGGAATGAAACATATTATACACCGTTGGAAAGATATCATCGGCGCGCATATTTTTGATATATATTATTTTTTCTAATTCGCTATGGTTTAAGAGCAGTTTTGAATTTACTAAATCACGTAATTGTGTTTTTTGAAAAAATTTCAAATTTTCGGTACTGTTTTCGCTCCAGTTTTCTAAACGTTTGTCGAAACAAGACGTGTAATATACCGATGGAAAACTACGAACGAGGCGCAACTTTCATATGTTGAAATGTTTTTGAGATTCCTTATGGTTTTTAGTTAAATTTAAAAATCGTGCGGCTGACTACGAAGGACAGTGGCCGTTTTCGTGAAAATTTTCACAAAACGTTGGTCGAAATGATCCAAATGATACACCATTGGAAAGATATCGTCGAGACGCTACTTCTTCATGTAGAACACCCCTTCTAATTAATTACGGTTTAAGTGCAGTTTTGAAATTACAAAAACGCGGAAACTCTGTTTTTCGCGACACCCAAATCGACGCGTTTTTTTGCGCTTCCGAACTGCATGTTACTGCAACACATAGACCAGTGAACTGCATGTTTGAAAAAAACTGTATGTGTTGTTTTTTCGATACCTTTTTTGCTCTAGTTTTTTAACCATTTATCGGAATTATGCGTGTAATATACCGTTGAAAACCTATGGAATAGACGCAACTTCGACATGTTGAACACTTTTCGAGATTCCGCACAGCTTAAAAGCAGTTTTGAAAATGGTGAACTGCATGTTTGAAAAAACTGTATGTGTTGTTTTTTCGGTACCTTTTTTGCTTTAGTTTTTTAACCGTTTATCGGAATTATGCGTGTAATATATCGTTGAAAAGCTATGGAGTAGACGCAACTTCGACATGTTGAACACTTTTCGAGATTCCGCACGGTTTAAGAGCAGTTTTGAAAACGGTGAACTGCATGTTTCAAAAACTGTACGTTTTGTTTTTCCGGTACCTTTTTTGATCTAGTTTTTTAACCGTTTATGGGAATTATGCGTGTAATATACCGTTGAAAAGCTATGGAGTAGACGCAACTTCGACATGTTGAACACTTTTCGAGATTCCGCACGGTTTAAGAGCAGTTTTGAAAGCGGTGAACTGCATGTTTGAAAAAACTGTACGTGTTGTTTTTTCGGTACCTTTTTTGCTCTAGGTTTTAACCATTTATCGGAATTATGCGTGTAATATACCGTTGAAAAGCTATGGAGTAGACGCAACTTCGCCATGTTGAACACTTTTCGAGATTCCGCACGGTTTAAGAGCAGTTTTGAAAACGGTGAACTGCATGTTTGAAAAAACTGTACGTGTTGTTTTTTGGTACCTTTTTTGCTCTAGTTTTTTAACTGTTTATCGGAATTATGCATGTAATATACCGTTGAAAAGATATGGAGTAGACGCAACTTCGCCATGTTGAACACTTTTCGAAATTCCGCACGATTTAAGAGCAGTTTTGAAAACGGTGCGACCGACGAATAATGACAGCGAGCGTTTTTTTGCACTTCCGAACTGCACAAGAAAACCGCACTGCATCAGGATAGGAGCCGGCGCAGCGGTGCTGGGGGAAGGAGGCGGGGCGGCGGCGCGGGGGTAGGAGGCGGGGCAGTGGTTGCTGTCCTCGGGGCGCTCCGCGCTAGAAACCTATTTAAGTGGGGTGTTATGAGAATAAAGTTTTTGTTATGAGAATAAGGACTTAAGAGGTGTTATGAGAATAGACCCACCATATATATATATATATATATATATATATATATATATATATATATATATATATATATATATATATATATATATATATATAGGGCATGGATTTTCTATCAACACTAGCTAGGGTGGTTGCTATCCGAACCCTTTGTTTGCATCAAGATCCGAACTTTCTGGTAGATAAGGTTCCTATTTCTTGAATTTTGGATGATCTCCATTACCAAAGAGGAAGCCATGTGGATGTCCTTTACATAGCAGCGGACCAGAATGGCAGCCTATGACCTGCGATGGCAGGAGTATTCAGAGAATGCATGCAACCCCTTTCTAGCATTGGTCTTCGAGCATGAAGTGTTCGGGTAAGCATGTGTTGTAAGTTTTGTTGTGTAGTTAACGCTCAAAGGTTCCATCCATCCTAAATTATTTTTAGTGGGTATGAACATGCCTTGGCTGCAGCAACTGCAAACGGTTCGGCACCTTCAAAACACCTGGTCGATAACTGCCCTTGCTGTTGGGCCGGTTCACGTTTTGACAAGCTAGGACCCGTTCTTGCTGTGACTGTTACTGACATGTTTTCAATTGCAAGCCTGAGAAAACGTTATATACTGCAAGTCAGATTGAATTTTCAATGAATCATCCATTCATTGTGACTTGCAAGCCGTGTTAACCGGTGGTCAACTAATCATTATAAAGCGGAAAGGGCCATCAATTGCAGACAAAAAAATGAGTCTGTGCTCTGTAGTGAATACGATCAAATCGACGCTATATATAGTTGCATCTCTTTGACAGTGTTCGACAAGTTAGAGTGAGCTTGGTGCTAATGTTTACATGCTTGGCTACCTGGCGTAGCAGTCGGATGAGCAGCACAAAGACGAGTGCGCCAGCGTGCAGACCCGCGAGCCAGGAGATGCTTGCATGTACGCGTACGTTACCTAGATCACTTAGTCAACAATCATGTGTGTTAGTGGGCTGAAAACTAGCTGACGCAGGTAGCTACTAGAGTGTGAGGATCAGTACGTTGCCAAGCCGGGATACGTTCTAAGAGCGTTGAGTTAGTTGAGGCATACACGTAAATTTGAGTCAATCCTTAAGAGTAGGCTGCATGTGCATGTGAGTTAGTTTTGTTAGTCCAGTACGCGTGCCTGCGTGTGTACTACTAGCTAAGTAGCTAAGAGCATCTCCAGCCGTTGGCCCTCAGAAGGGGCTAAGAATCGCCCCCTGGAGCGCACCGGCGCTAAACCGCGCACTGGGGTCGTGATGCCCTCCAGTCGCGGCGCCCAGGTTTTATTGAAAAATTCATTTACAGCGCAAACACGGCTCAAATTTAACGCAAACATCGGCGAGTTCGTTCAAATTTAAACATATTTTACAAAAAAAAAACTAGCACGCCGTCTCCATCGCCGCTCGTCGTCGTCTACCTCGCCGCCCGCCGTCCGCCTTTTACAGTTCCACATGCCGAGGAGGCGGTAGAACCGCGTGTAGTCGCCGCCGCCGCCGTCGTCGTCGTCCCCGCCTCCTCCGCCGCCGTCCCTGCTGCATCCCTTCCCCAGTTGGCGCTGCGGGTTGGCCGGTCCGGGGGCGTCATCGTCGTTGTCGCTATCGAGGACCACGACGTCGTGCTCGTCCTCGTCGTCGCTATCGAGGACCACGACGCCGTGCTCGTCCTAGCGCCCACGTTTGCGGGCGGCGATCTCCTCCAGGGCCCGGCACTGCCGGACCATCTTGTCGCGGAGGTAGTCGTCCCGCGCCCACCGCAGGGCGTCCTTGTCGGAGAAGCCGTGCCGGGCTATCTCCTCGTACTCCGCGGGGAGGCCGGCTCCGACTTGGGCTCGACGAGGACGCCGGAGCTGCGGGTACGCGCGCTAACAGGCGTGTCCTGAGGCTCCGGCTTGACGGGGTGGAGGCAGGGAGAGCCCGATGAGCGGCCGACGATGAGGAGGACGCCCCGGGCTCCATGCGCCTCGGCGTCCAGGAGCTTCCACGGCGGCGTGAGAAGGACGGGGGAGCGGGGTACTCGAGGCGCGGCGTGTTGCCGCCCTCGATGTACTCGAGGACGGCCTCCAATGTGCGGCCGGGCACGCCCCACCACCAGCGACGGCCCTCGGAGTTGAGCCTGCCGGAGGGCACGACGCCGTTGGTGGCCTCGAGCTGCTCGGCGTGACGGCGACGGAAGTAGGGCTCCCAGATCGGGCTGTCGGGGACGTACCGGGGCCCCTCCCTCACCACACTCGGCAGGGACGCGCGGATAATTGCGATCTTCGCACGCCGCGCCGCCCCGGTGGGTGGCGGTGGCACCGGCACGCCGCCGACGCTGATCCTCCAAGCCTCGGGCACCCGCATGTCCGGCGGGACCGGGTACTCGGCCTCGAAAAGGAGGCGAGCCTCGTCCTCGTGAAGATGGCGGCGCCCGAAGCCGTTCGCCGCCGCGCCGTCGCCTGGAAAGAGCTCGGCCATTCTTCTCAACTGGAGACGGCGAGAGGAGGAAGGGGGAAGAAATGGGCGCGTCGGCGGTGGAGTATCTGTGCGAGTCTCCGGCGCGCTGGCGGTCGGCTTATATAGGCGGAGGCGCCGCTTGGTAGGCTTGGCCGGCGCGTTTCGCGTGGCGTGATGGCATGCCGGCCGAGGGGACGCGCGTCGCCCGGCCTTCACTGCGCCGCCCGTGAGGCATCAATGGAGGCTGACCGGCGCGGCAGCGCGCGCAGCATTGGCATTGATTCGCCGCGGGAAACGTGGCGATGAGGACGACGAAGCGGCGAGAAGAGAGTCGAGTCACTGACGCGGCTGGCCCGCGGCTCTTCGCGCCAAAAACGATTCGCCCGGCGTCCCCGAGCGACCCCCAGCGCGCCGGGTTCGGGTTGGGTCCGCCGGCGCCAATTTCGGCCCGAGTCGGCGAAAACTTGACTCTTAGCGACGCGACTAGGCCGATTTTTTGGCGTCGGCGGCCGAAAAATCGCCTGGGGGGCCTTCTTAGGACGCGGCTGGAGATGCTCTAAGTGGTGAGTGGTAAACGGATCAAGCCGCTGTGTGGCTGGTCGTGCGTGTCCATGCATGTCCCGCTTTGCGTTGAGAAGAAATAAAGAAAGAGACACAAGTTGTGTGCGGTGCCAGGAAAAAAAACCTTTATGCTTTTCTTCTTCCTTGTGTGTGCGTGTGTTGCTGGGCATACCTAATAAAGTAATAATCACTCCCTAGCTAGCTAAGTGAAAGTGCTCCGGTGGCTAGCTGTGGCGCCGTCGTGGCCACGTTCGCTGTCCGTGCTGCTGCATTGTCCTCTGTAACTAAAGCTAGTCGCTGAGTAGCGCCAGCTGGTGGTACAACGGCTACACCTACGCGTCCGGCAGCAACAACGTAAAGCTCGTTTGTGGAGACAACCACTTCCTCTACACTACACCCGCTTCGGCCAGTGCAACCTCTGATGAAGGTAGTGAACACTGCTTGATCATCTACTTGTTATGTTACTAGGCTCTAAGTAGACTCTCATCTGACACATTTGGCTGACGCCTGACGGTGAGATGTGGGATCTCCACCATACCCACTTATCACGTGATAATATGTGGTGTGTTTACGGGATCTATTAGAGATTCTTTTACAGTAAGTGGCAGATGCGAGACAGCGGGATGGACGCCGGCCTCCCGCTTCACCTCCAACTTACAACCTGATGTGCAGTGCTCGTTTCTTCCTGAGAGTGTGGTTTGAGTGTGTCCGAATGTGTTGCACCTCTCTCACCTCAAACGGAGCTTTATGAGTTTGTTATTCTGTGGAAGCCAATATATTTCACAACGAGAGAAGCCGGTGCATGCAGAGGAGGGTCTAATGTTTTTTCCTATGCGGCTCACATCGCGACGCTATAGCACACATAGGGCCCAGGCGTAGAGGACATGTCCTATGCTTGTATTTTAGCAGCAAGATTGATTCCTGGAGGCATGGGCGTCGCAGCCTCGGTAGCTAGAGCCTGCCAATAGACATCCATGTCGTGTTGTGATTGATGTTGTGTTGTGGTGAAATATTCTTCCTTCAATTGCACCGTGGTCAAAATCTTACATGAAAAAAAAACTCCATCTGGGCAGCATGAAAGGCGGGGCGTGCCTGGCGCTGCGACAACATCTGGTAGGCAAACTGCATGGGCGGCAAAAATCACACTTATGATCCTTTCCCTTACTTAAGCATGATTTTACCCCACTTTGCAAACCACTTTGCATAAAGTTCACAATATGGCCATTTTTTTATCATCGTTGTTTTTGACGGTAGGATAACCGTCAAGGCCTTTGGCGTTAGAACTTAGCTGCACCGTCATGCTCGTTCGGTGCGAAAAAGACCCTATTGTCATGGTCCTTGGTGCTAGGCTGTGTTACCATACTGCCATGGTCCATGGTGGTAGCATCTATCTTTGTTTATTGCATGCACAATGCTATAATTGCTTGCACTACTGGAAACCGAAAATTTACCATCAGTAAGTTCATTGCCGCCTGCTAGCGGACGGCAAAGATGGTCTTTGATGTCTGCTTACAAAAACAGACGGCAAAGAGCTATCCGCCTCCACGTCACCGCCAAACGACTAATCGACCGAGGTGCTCAGCAAACCAAGTTTGGCATCGATGAGAGGGGAGGAGCAATGGCCTTCTTGGGACCCGAGCAATGGCGGCCTACCGTGCACTACTCTTCCTCGTTGTCAGCGTCGCCCGCAGACGTGTGGGTTTCATGGTCGTGGTAGTGGGGCGCGGCCTCAGCGGAGCCGACGATGTCGTCCTCGTCGTCGGTTTCGCCGAACACCACATCTGCCGCCTCATCGCACTCCTTGTAGGCGGCCGCCAGTTTCGCCGCCCGCTACCGATACCGCCAGTAGGTGAGGCAGATCTTGCGGACAGAGTGGTAGGAGTCGAGCAGTGGCACCTGCTCCGCCAGTTCCGTGTCCGGCACGGTCGCCCTGCCAGCGGTGAGCTGCTCCTCCGCCTGCAGGTGCTCCTGGAGGAGTTTGTGGTTGTGGGTCGCGTCGGCCTGCGCCTCCTGGAACTGCTCCTCCCGCATCATCTCCTCCAGGTGTGCGACGGAGGGAAAAGGTTTGTTTGCATTAAAAGAGAGATCCTTCTGTTGAGTATGAAAGGTTCTAACCTTGTTGTATGAGGTTTCTCGTTCACCAGTATGAGAAGTCACCCCCCTCCCCGCCTCGTCAATGCACAATGCAAAGTTTTGGCAAAATTGAAATGAGGTTCTATTACTGTCCACATGCTTCTACCCTTTTCCCATGCACACATTGTCCAATGCTGTGCGATGGAGGGAAAATGTTCGTGTGCGTAATAGAGGGATCCTTCCGACCATTATGAAAGGTTCTAACCTTGCCATCTGAGGGTTCTCGTTCACCAATGAGAGATCCCCCCGCCCCCCGGGCCCCGGGTACAATAGACCCCCGGTCTATGATATATAGAAGGGATCTCGTTCAATAAATAAGGGTGCCTACTGCGAGTGTGTGGGTGGTTTTAATAATGCATAACAAAGTTCATATGATTGGTGCATTACATTAGAAAATTACTTGTCCCCAGTTAAACTTGCACACGCGTGGAAGAGCGTCTATGTATCACCTCACATTTATAAATAGTTTGTATTCATAAAATGGATGTTCCTCGCGTTGCACCGATGCGGTGACACGTTATCGCGCGATGTGTGATTGAGAATGGTTCACATGCATAAAATGATAGGCCGCTCCCGTCGAGCGTGAAAAGTTCACACATTGTCATAGAAGGGTTCTCATTCATTAATAAAATGGTTCCTACCACTTTCTCCCCTCTAGTCATTCGAAATTACTATGATTGGGAAAGAAAAGTTGTGTATTATATTCGCATACGTCTGAATGCATCTCATTCGAATTTAGGAGTGTGCCGTGCTGCTATCTACATGGTTCAACTTTTCTTATGCACACACTGTCCAATGATGTGTGATGAAGGGAAACTGTTCGCATCCATAAAAACATGGATCCTTCTGACGAATATGAGTGATCCATCCGACGAGTGCAAAAAGGTTCATAAAAAGAGTGATCCATCCGACGAGTGCGAAAAGGTTCTCACAGTGCGAGAAGAGGGTTCGCATGCATAAATAAAGCGATCCTTCCACTAGAGGATCCCCCGTTAGGAGGAAACCAAGAATAAAAATGGCACCTCAGTTCCTTGTTCACCCATTAAGAGGAATGCTACCACTGTGCACTATGCAACGTTCCGACCAAATTGAATAATGAGGGTCAATCGCTCTCGCCCTCTTTCCCGTAAACAACGAGTAAGAGTTGCCCATATGCTCACGGTCTACGTTATGTGGAAGGGTTCTCGTTCCTTAATAAAGGGTTCCTACTGTAGGTGTATTGAAGGTTCTCGCAGTGCAAGACGGAGATTCCGTGCGATATGGTGTTGAGGTCGAAGGGGGTGTCTCGTTCACCCATAAGACGTTCCCCCATCCGGACGCCCAAATGATGCAATTGTATTGTATATCAATCTCACGTCCTACATCAATCTTCTCTCTTTCTCTTCCTACCCAACATCTCTCAATCACTCCATTAGGTAGTCAAACGCACGCCTAGAATAAAAGGTTCTTATACACCTGGAAAATTGGTAAACTTGCAGTTGCTTACAGTTCTCAAAGTGTAAAATGGATGTCCCACGTGATTGCGTGTTGTTGTTTATCTACCCCTAGATTTGGTCGAAAATTGTATTCTTAAACTAGATGGAAGATGTTTCACTGGTGCCCCGTGCTGTGTGATGTTGTTGATTTTACTGGTGCCCCGTCCTGGATGATCTCGAATTTTGTTTACCGTCTTTGCCCTTCATCCAAGATAGCAAAACAAGAGTCTGTTAGCCACATATCTCGAATCAATTTACATTAATTTAAAAAATGGCATGTTAGCTAACCTCCCATGAGCAGAGTAAATCTTGTTTAGATTCGTATGGTTGCCATTGATGTACTTGTTCCCACGCTTGATGGCGAACCCGACTTCCCAGGAGTGCGCCTTGTAAAACACATATGCCTCCTGCTCAGAGTTGAAAGACATGCACACAGCTGGTTCGAACACAATTTTCATCCCGAGCTTCACTGCTTCTTCCATCGCCCGCTCGATCGCCCCCAGGCTTCCCTCCGATGCTGCGCTTCCCCTCTTTGTTCCTATAAGATTAATACAACGTCTAAGCTTGATGGAAACCATGCTGGTGTATAGTGTGTTCAGAATTGGAACGATAAGTGTATGATTCTAAAATGATCTACTCCTACTATACCGAAACTTTGTGATTTAGTACGTGCGTATATCATGGAGATCCGACGGCAATTGTTTATGTGGGAGAGGGTGGCGCCTTCCGCTGGTTTGTTAACCTTTTCCTCGTCCGTGTTTTCCCCATCAATCGTCTCAGCGCCAGGCGTGCTCTTGCTGGTTGGTTGTGGTTCATTATGATCTACACTAGGGACTGCGGTGTACGCATCTAGTGCTACAAAATCGAGCGGAGCAACGAAAAAAAGAGTATTAACTACTATTGCATCTAATGGTCTAGTTCTAAAAAAACGATGAAAGCTTTCGCAGCGCAGTTCTCCCCCTTGCAAAAAGATGCTTACCTTTTAGTTCGTCGACCTCCATCGCCTGCGCAGCGCTGCCATTCTCCTCCATTGAAAAGGACGTCGCTCGGTCTCCAGCACGCTGATCTTGCTGCGACGAGGCTGTATCTCCTCTCTCAGAGCATCTCCAGCCCCTTTACGCAGACGCCGCCCCCCCTGCTGGACCCCTGGCCGGCGTCGCCCTGACGGACCGGTGCCGGTGGTGCGCCGTCATCGCTGTCGTCATCGAGAACGATGATGCCTTCCTCGTCGCGGCCCCGCCGGCTCCGGTGCCGTGCGGCGAGCTCTTCATAGGTGCGGCACTGACACTCTATCTCAGTTCGCACCCAGTCGTCCCGCGCCCACTTCAACGCCGCCGCGTCGTCGATCGTCTCCTTGTCGCCGTCGGCGAGCCTGGGCTCCGTCTTCACGGGAGCGAGCCCAGGTTCCTTCTTCACGGCGGTGAGTCCCGGATCCTTCTTCGGCTTGACGAAGCGGGGAGGAGCCGAGGAGGAAACGCGCCCGTCTTCGTTGATGACGATGCCGACCGAGCGGGTTTGCCGGCCGAGCGGGGTCTCCGCCCTGGACTCGGCCTTGACGCAGAACACCGCCGCTGAGCCGGAGGAGTGCGAGGAGGAGCGGGAGGAGGAGGACGAGCCGGATACGAACCTCCGGGGCATCCACTGCCCGGCGCCGTGGTGGGGGACCGGGGCGGTGGCCGGGTAAATGAGCGGCGGGTCATTGCCGCCCTCGAGGTACGCGAGCACCTCGTTGAGGGTCCGGTCGAGGGCGGACCACCAGAGGCGTTGCCCGTAGCTGTTCCACCGGCCCCCCACCATCGGTGCCCCGTTGGTGGAGGCGAGGCGCTGCTCCTGCCAGCGTTGGAAGTACGCCGCCCACGCCCCGTGGTTGTCGACGGCGTACTGCGGGGAGGCGCGCTGCTCCTCGGTCAGCGTCGACCGGACGCGGTCGACCTCGCCGGCAAAGTAGTCGGGATGCGCGTTAGCGTCCGGCACGGGGGGGGGGGGGGCGCCGGTGCTGAGCTTCCATCCTGACGGCCCAGCGCGCATGTCTGGAGGCGCCGGGATGTTCGCTCCGGAAAGCAGGTGCGACTCCCACGCGTGCAGCGAGCGGCGGCCGAAACCGTTGGCCGCCGCTCCGTCGTCGGGAACCGATCGCACATTGTCGCGGTGGGAGGAGAGGGGAGGTGCGTCGGCGGCGGAGAGAGCGACGGAGAGAGAGATGCAGAGAGCACAGCGGGGGTGGGGCGCCGCTTTTTATAGCCGCCGCGAGGACGTGTGTACACGTGCTCGGGAGTGAGGCGTCGCCTCGCCGCCCATGAAGAGCCGCCCCGTGGTGAGAAATCAATGGAAGGCTGACCGGTGGCAGCCTTGGCATTGATTCCCCGTGGGAAACCGAGGAATTCTGAAGACGACGAGGCGAGTGTCGCTGACTCTGCGGGGCCGCGGCTCTTTTGCGCCAAAACCGTTTCGCCCGGCGCCCCTGAGCGCTCCAGCGCGCCGGGTTCGGCTTGGGTCCGCCGGCGCCAAATTCGGCCCGAGCCGACGAAAATTGGGCTTCTGAGTGCGCCGCTGGACCGATTTTTTAAGCACCGGCACGGAAAAATCATCTAGGAAAGACGTGTTGGAGACGCGGTTGAAGATACTGTCAGTATCTACTATTTTCGGGCTCTCTCTTTACAGTATATATCTGGCGGGCGAGTTAGGAGAGGATGCAAGCGGCACACCCGCTGATCGTCACGGGTCTGCTTTTCCCCAAAAGTGGCTGCCACAGTGCTGGTGGCTGCTCATGGGTGGACCATACAGCATGTCGTATCCGTGGCGATGAATAACACTGGCCTAGGCAGGGTTGGGCGGCGCAGGACTGGTACACTGGTACCGATGCATAGGGATTAGGGTGTCAAACAATGTCACATGGCATCGTGCAGGTCATATGGATTAAGGAAAAACATAGATTACAATATATTATTGGTGAAAAAGGGGCCAGTTCTGAGCCCATATCACCTGCATCAAATGGCTATGAACTGCTATCAAACACAGATTGTTTTTTGAGACATCAACACAGATGGCATCCCACGAAGTCAACGAGGCCTAAGTGCCTAGAATGAAAAAAACGCAAGGAAAGGAAAGGTTCAAACTTTCGCCCAACATTTCTCCAGATCCATGCAGGAACCGTTCGGGCTGACCGCGGGTGGTCCTGTGTGCTGGACAGCAGCCTAGTTACTGCACGGTTCTGTTCTTTTGCAGGCAACGTGGTCCAACAATCTCTATAAGAGGAAAAAAGCATCAAATGAAAAATACCAGGAAAAAGCAAATGAGGTAAGAGGAGGGACCGGATCCCCACACGAATGAGCGCTTGTGATTGCAGCCGTCCCAGCGAAACTTTATATCTTTGCTTTTTCCTATATATATATATACATATATATATATATATATATATATATATATATATATATATATATATATATATATATATATAGAAAAATGGTTGTGTACTCCTGAGAGTATGTACTCTCGCTCCTCATATACCATATAGATGAATCTTTTATACCTCTTTATTATTTTTAATATACTTCATTACTAATTATTAGATACCCCAAAATGATTTTCATGAAAAAATTCATGCGAGTCTACATATTTTAAATGTTTACGTATATATTGATGTGTTTGTACGTGAAAAAGGTATATTACAAAAAGTACGTCGCGGATGATATTTTTTCAACAAAACTTGTATTGGGTATCTTAGAATATTTAATGAAGTATATTGAGAATGATAAAGAGGTATATTTAATGCGTATATGAGGTATATTGAGGATGGGAGTACATATATATATAATTAATAATTAATATTTAATATTTAATATTTAATTAAATTAATTAATCCAGTTCAATTAAGCTTAAATAATACTGCTTAAATAAACCCTGATTAACATGTTTAGACTATGACAGGTGGGTCCCACTGGACCCACTTGTCAGTTTTGACTTCAGTCAACGCACTATTGACTGTTGACGTCACACCTGTATCATGCTGACGTCATCCGTACTATTTTGGATAATGTTGAATTAAATTAATTAAATGAATTTCAAAAAAATGTTTGAAGCTTTAGAAAATCATAGAAAATAAACCATAGCTCGGATGAAAATAATTTATGTATGAAAATTGCTCAGAACGATGAGACGAATCCGAATACGCAGTCTGTTCATTCACCACACGTCTCTAGCATAGCAAACGTGCAACATTTCACCTCTGGTTCATCAGTCCGAAAACGCGAAACACCGGGAATACTTTCCCGAATGTTTTCCATCCTCGCCAGTATCACTTAGTACCGCGTTAGGTCACATGTCGCACCATGTATTTCCATGTTATGCTTTGTGTTGCGATGCTTGCTTTATATTTATTGTTTCTTCCCCTCTTCTTTCCGATAGACACCGGTACTGAGACCGCTGACAGTGCCACGGTGATCGACTGCGTCGACGACGACCCCTCCTTCTTGCCAGAGCAACCAGGCAAGCCCCCCCTGATCACGAGATATCGCCTATTCTCCTCCCTCTTACTCTTGCATTAGTTTACTACTGTTTTTGATTTGGTAGCTCCTATTCTGTTGCATAGCATGTCATTGTTGCTACAACTGTTGATACATTTACCTGCTGTCCAAATGCTTAGTATAGGATGCTAGTATTCCATCAGTCGCCCCACATCCTTGTCCGTCTGCCATGCTATACTATCGGGCCGTGATCACTCGGGTGATGATCACAGGTATATACTATACTATTACATACACATGATGATGATTCAGATATGGGGGCTGAAGGGGCAGGTGGTTCCACACAGGTAGTGGTGGGCCTGTGTTCCCGGCAGCCCCCTGATGGTTACTTTGTGGCGGAGCGACATGGCGGGTTGCGACCACCTAGGAGACAGGTGGGCCTGGCCCTGGTCGTTGTCCGTGGTTATTTCATAATAACACGCTTATTGAGATCTTAGTATTTGATCTGAGTCTGGCCATTGGCCTATACGCACTAACTAGCTACATGGGAATAGTTATGGGCACTCGACGTCGTGGTATCAACCGAAGCCTTCTTGACGTCAGCGACTTAGCGGCGCGCGCCGGATTGGACTAGAAAGCCTACTCTGGTATTAGGAGAGGCTAGGTCTGCTTACCGGCCACGTACGCAACATGCTGGTGTGCGTTGGGCGATGGGCCCGGACCCCTGCGTGCTTAGGGTTTAGACCGGCGTGCTGACCTCTTTGTTGTGCTTAGTCAGGGCTGCGACGTGTTGATCTTCCGAGGCCGGGCATGACCCAGGAAAGTGTGTCCGGCCAAACGGGATCGAGCGTGCTGGGTTATGTGGTGCACCCCTGCAGGGAAGTTAATCTATTCGAATAGCCGTGTCCCTCGGTAAAAGGACGACCCGGAGTTGTACTCTGACCTCATGACAACTAGAACCGGATACTTAATAAAACACACCCAGATGAGTTCCAGATATAACTCGGTGGTTGCTCTCTCACAGGGTGATGTGCGGGAGGATCGCTAGGTAGGTGTATGCTATACATTGTTACTTGGTGAACCTACCATCTATTATATTCTACTGCTGCAAGACGGAGGCTGCGAGAAGAGAGGTTACTTGTTACTTTCCAGCTACTCTCATCTACTGCTGCAAGATGGAGGTGGCTAGAAGCGTAGTCTTCGATTGGATTAGCTATCCCCCTCTTATTCTGGCATTCTGCAGTTTAACCCGCATATATTAACCCTTTACACAGATAGCATTGCATATGTAGTGTAGATCCTTGCTTGCGAGTACTTTGGATGAGTACTCACGGTTGCTTTGCTCCCCCTTTCCCCCCTTTTACCGCTCTTCTCGATTGATGCAACCAGATTGATGGAGTCCAGGACCTAGAAGATCCCGAGGATGTTTCTACGTGGAGTTCGGCTTCGAGGAGTAGTTAGGAGGTTCCAGGCAGGAGGCCTTGCCTTTTCGATCGTTATTACAATTGTGCTAGCCTTCTTAAGGCAAACTTGTTTAACTTATGTCTGTACTCAGATATTGTTGCTTCCGCTGACTCTTGTTTATTCGAGCTTATGTATTAGAGCCCTCGAGGCCCCTGGCTTGTAATATAAAGCTTGTATTATTTTAATTTGTGTCTAGAGTTGTGTTGTGATATCTTCCAGTGAGTCCCTGATCTTGGTCGTACACATTTGTGTGCATGATTAGTGTACGGTTAAATCGGGGGCGTCACAGTAGAAAGAAGGATTTATGGCGCCGTTGCCGGGGAGATCTACGCACAAGTCAAGACATACCAAGTACCCATCACAAACTCTTATCCCTCACATTACATTATTTGCCATTTGCCTCTCATTTTCCCCTGTCCCACTTCCAAAACATTTTTTGAAAGCTTTTGCCTTTTTTTTCATTCGCCTTTTTGTTTATTTGTGTTGCCATGTGCCCTCTATTAGCTTGCATCTTCGCTCGCTAAATTATGGATCCGCATCCACTTGCTAATCTTTTTAAGAGATCTAATTATGAAGAACCAATTGCTAGTGAGTTGAGTGCACTAGATTATCTTTATGAGGTTTTGCTTGAAATTCGTGAATCTGAAAATTTTGATGAAGTGTTTAAAGAGATTCATGATAGCTCCTTCAATAAAAAGCATGATTGCAATGATGTTATTATAAATTCTATTAATGTCGATTGTGTTAATGATATGCAAAACCCTAAGCTCGGGGATGCCAGATTTCCTATGCCCACTACTTGTTGCAATGATCATGATTGGGGTGATGCTTCTTACGATCTTGAAAACTTATTTAAGCCCCATGATATTTATGAGATTGATAATAATATTTGCAATAATATTGAAAGTGGGTTTGGAAGAGTGTCGGCTTTAGATCCCACATATTTGGAGAATATTCAATCTTATGAATTTTTTGATAAAAGTGGGTTTGGAGAAGTCATGACTTTAGTTAATGTTGATCCCACTATTTTGGAAGAGTGTCGACTTCGTATGCTTGTGGATCGTGTTGATAATATGTTTTGTGATAGCTATATTGTTGAATTTGCTTATAATCCTACATGCAATTCTTATGAGAGAGGAAAATATGGTTGCATAAATCTTCATGTTACTAAATTACCTGTCTTCATGTTGAGATTGATCTTGTTTCTATCTTCTTCCTTGCAAATGTTAGATCTTGCTTGCCTTGCTAATTTGTTTTCCTATAAAATGCCTATGCATAGGAAGTATGTTAGACTTAGATGTGATTTTCACATGCTATATGATGCTCCTTTTGTTCTTCAAGTCTTGTCTTTCATGTGAGCATCATTGAATTATCAAGCCTGTCTTAATGGCTATAAAGAAAGAGCTTGTTGGGAGGCAACCCAATTTTATTTTCTTTGCTTTTTTTCTGTTTAGTAATAAATAATTCATCTAGCCTCTGGTTAGATATGGTTTTGTGTTTTAATTAGTGTTTGTGCCAAGTAGAACCTTTGGGAAGACTTGGGTGAAGTCTTTGCGATCTTGCTGTAAAAAACAGAAACTTTTGCGCTCACGAGATTAGCTGTCATTTTTTACTAGGGAGTGCTTTTAGGTTGATTCTTTTTGCATATGATTAATAGACAAATTCCTCACGTCCACCAATTCATTTCAGAATTTTTCGAGTTAGAGATTTCTACAGACTATTCTGTTTTTCGTGTGTTGTTTGCTTATTTTGATGAATCTATGGCTAGTATCGGGGGGTATGAACCATAGAGAAGTTGGAATATGGTAGTTTAACTCCAATATAAATAAATAATGAGTTCAATACAGTATCTTAAAGTGGTGGTTTGTTTTCTTATACTAACGGAGCTCACGAGATTTTCTGTTAAGTTTTGTGTTGTGAAGTTTTCAAGTTTTTGGGTAAGGATTTGATGGACTATGGAATAAAGAGTGGCAAGAGCCTAAGCTTGGGCATGCCCAAGGCACCCCAAGGTAAAATTCAAGGAAAACCAAAAGCCTAAGCTTGGGGATGCCCCGGGAAGGCATCCCCTCTTTCTTCTTCGTCTATCGATAACTTTACTTGAGACTATATTTTTATTCACCACATGACATGTGTTTTGCTTGGAGCGTCTTGTATGATTTGAGTATTTGCTTTTTAGTTTACCACAATCATCCTTGCTGTACACCCCTTTTGGGAGAGACACGCATGAATCGTAATTTATTAGAATATTCTATGTGCTTCACTTATATCTTTTGAGCTAGATAGTTTTGCTCTAGTGCTTCACTTATATCTTGTAGAGCACGGTGGTGGTTTTATTTTATAGAAATTATTGATCTCTGATGCTTCACTTATATTATTTTGGGAGTCCTTTATAACAGCATGGTAATTTGATTTGGCTATAAAATTAGTCCTAATATGATAGGCATCCAAGATGGGTATAATAAAAACTTTCATATAAAGTGCATTGAATACTGTGAGAAGTTTGATACTTGATGATTGTTTTGAGATATGAGGATGGTGATATTAGAGTCATGCTAGTAGAGTAGTTGTGAATTTGAGAAATACTTGTATTGAGGTTTGCAAGTCCCGTAGCATGCACGTATGGTAACCGTTGTGTGACAAATTTGAAGCATGAGGTATTTCTTTGATTGTCATCCTTTGTGTGGAGGTCGGGATCGTGCGATGGTTAACTCCTACCAACCCTTCCCCTAGGAGCATGCGTGTAGTGCTTTGTTTTGATAACTTGTATATTTTTGCAATAAGTATATGAGTTCTTTATGACTAATGTTGAGTCCATGGATTATATGCACTCTCACCCTTCCACCATTGCTAGCCTCGCTAGTATTGCGCAACTTTCGCCAGTACCATACACCCACCATATACCTTCCTCAAAAACAGCCACCATACCTACCTATTATGGCATTTCCATAGCCATTCCTAGATATATTGCGATGCAACTTTCCACTGTTCCATTTATTATGACACGCTTCATCATTGTCATATTGCCTTTCATGATCATGTAGTTGACATTGTATTTGTGGCAAGGCCACCATGCATAATTTTTCATACATTTCACTATTGATTCATTGCACATCCCGGTACACCGCCGGTGGCATTCACATAGAGTCATATTTTGTTCTAGCATCGAGTTGTAATTCTTGAGTTGTAAGTAAATAAAAGAGTTATGATCTTCATTATTAGAGCATTGTCCCAGTGAGGAAAGGATGATGGAGACTATGATTCCCCCACAAGTCGGGATGAGACTCCGGACGAAAAAAAAGAAAAAGAAAAGAGGCCATACAAAAAAAAGGTCCAAAATAAAAAATGAGAGAAAAAGAGAGAAGAGGCAAGGCTACTATCCTTTTGCCACACTTGTGCTTCAAAGTAGCACCATGATCTTCATGATAGAGAGTCTCTTGTTTTGTCACTTTCATATACTAGTGGGTATTTTCATTATAGAACTTGGCTTGTATATTCCAATTATGGGCTTCCTCAAAATGCCCTAGGTCTTCGTGAGCAAGCGAGTTGGATGCACACCCACTTAGTTTCTTTAGTTGAGCTTTCATACACTTATAGCTCTAGTGCATCCATTACATGGCAATCCCTTCTCACTCACATTGATATCTATTGATGGGCATCTCCATAGCCCATTGATACACCTAGTTGATGTGAGACTATCTTCCTCCTTTTTGTCATCTCCACAACCACCACTCTATTCCACCTATGGTGCTATATCCATGGCTCACGCTCATGTATTGCGTGAAAGTTGAAAAAGTTTGAAAAAATTAAAGTATGAAACAATTGCTTGGCTGAAACCAGGGTTGTGCATGATTTAAATATTTTGTGTGATGAAGATGGAGCATAGCCAGACTATAGGATTTTGTAGGGATGAACTTTCTTTGGCCATGTTATTTTGAGAAGACATAATTGCTTTGTTAGTATGCTTGAAGTATTATTATTTTTATGTCAATATTAAACTTTTGTCTTGAATCTTTTGGATCTGAACATTCATGCCACAATAAAGAAAATTACATTGAAAATTATGCTAGGAAGCATTCCACATCAAAAAATAATATCATTTACCTACTCGAGGACGAGCAGGAATTAAGCTTGGGGATGCTTGATACGTATCCAACGTATGTACAATTTTTTATTGTTCCATGCTATTATATTATCTGTTTTGGATGTTTAATGGGCTTTAATATGCACTTTTATATTATTTTTGGGACTAACCTACTAACCAAAGGCCCTATACAAATTGTTTTTTTGGCCTATTCCAGTGTTTCACAGAAAAGGAATATCAAACGGAGTCCAAACGGAATGAAACCTTCGCGAGGATTATTTTTTGGAACAAACGCAATCCAGGAGACTTGGAGTACAAGTTTGGGAAGCCACGAGGTGGCCACGAGGCAGGAAGGCGCGCACAGGGGAGTAGACGCGCCCCCACCCTCGTGGGCCCCTCTTAGCTCCACCGACATACTTCTTCCGCCTATATATACTCATATACCCTGAAAACATCCGAGAGCACCACGAAACCCTATTTCCACCGCCGCAACCTTCTGTACCCGTGAGATCCCATCTTGGGGACTTTTCCGGCACTCCGCCGTAGGGGGAATCGATCACGGAGGGCTTCTACATCAACACCATAGTCCCTATGATGATGTGTGATTAGTTTACCACAGACCTTCGGGTCCATATTCATTAGCTAGATGGCTTCTTCTCTCTCTTTGGATCTCAATACAAAGTTCTCCTCGGTCTTCTTGGAGATCTATTCGATGTAATACTTTTTGCGGTGTGTTTGTCGAGATCCGATGAATTGTGGGTTATGATCAAGATTATATATGAACAATATTTGATTCTTCCCTGAATTCTTATATGCATGATTTAATATCTTTGCAAGTCTCTTTGAATTATCAGTTTGGTTTGGCCTACTAGATTGATCTTTCTTGCAATGGGAGAAGTGCTTAGCTTTGGGTTCAATCTTGCGGTGTCCTTTCCCAGTGACAGCAGGGGCAGCAAGGCACGTATTGTATTGCTTCCATCGAGGATAAAAAGATGGTGTTTATGTCATATTGCATGAGTTTATCCATCTACATCATGTTATCTTGCTTAATGTGTTACTCTATTCTTATGAACTTAATACTCTAGATGCATGCTGGATAACAGTCGGTGTGTGGATTAATAGTAGTAGATGCAGAATCGTTTTGGTCTACTTGTCACGGACGTGATGCCTATATTCATGATCATGCCTAGATATTCTCATAACTATGCGCTTTTCTATCAATTGCTCGATAGTAATTTGTTCACCCACCATAAAATATGCTATCTTGAGATAAGCCACTAGTGAAACCTATGGCCCCCGGGTCTATTGTCCATCTTATTAGTTTCTCGTCAACTTACCAATTTCTGACGATGTTCTTCTATTTTGCAATCTTTACTTTTCAATCTATACAACAAAAATACCAAAAATATTTATCTTATTATCTCTATCAGATCTCACTTTTGCAAGTGGCCGTGAAGGGATTGACAACCCCTTTATCGCGTTGGTTGCAAGGTTCTTAATTGTTTGTGCATGTACTAGGGATTTGCGTGTAGTCTCCTACTGGATTGATACATTGGTTCTCAAAAACTGAGGGAAATACTTACGCTACTTTGATGCATCACCCTTTCCTCTTCAAGGGAGAACCAACGCATGCTCAAGAGGTAGCAGCGGCATCTACATGTGAAGCGGAGTACATAGTTGCTTCCGAAGCGGCACAGGAGGAGTCTGGATGAAGGAGTTCTTCACCGACCTAGGAGTTATTCCAAATGTGTCGAGCCCGATGACTCTCTTTTGTGACAACACTGGAGCTATTGCCATTGCCAAGGAGCCCAGGTTTCACAAGAAGACCAAGCACATCAAGCTTCGTTTCAACTCCATTCGTGGATATATTAAAGATGGAGACATAGATATTTGTAAAGTATATATGGATCTGAATGTTGTAGATCCGTTGACTAAACCTCTTCCATGAGCGAAACATGGTCAGCTCCAGAACTCTATGGGTGTTCGATTCATCACAATGTAACTATATTATTGACTCTAGTGCAAGTGGGAGACTGTTGGAAATATGCCCTAGAGGCAATAATAAAATGGTTATTATTATATTTCATTGTTCATGATAATTCTCTGTTGTTCATGCTATAATTGTATTATCCGGAAATCATAATACATGTGTGAATAAATAGACCACAACATGTCCCTAGGAGCCTCTAGTTGACTAGCTCGTTGATCAATAGATGGTTACGGTTTCCTGACCATGGACATTGGATGTCATTGATAACGGGATCACATCATTGGGATAATGATGTGATGGACAAGACCCAATCCTAAGCATAGCACTAGATCGTGTAGTTCGTGTGCTAAAGCTTCTCTAATGTCAAGTATCATTTCCTTAGACCATGAGATTGTGCAACTCCCGGATAATATAGGAATGCTTTGGGTGTGCTAAACGTCACAATGTAACTGGGTGGCTATAAAGGTACACTACGGGTATCCCCGAAGGTATCTGTTGGGTTGGCACGAATCGAGACTAGGATTTGTCACTCCGTGTGACGAAGAGGTATCTCTGGGCCCACTCGGTTAGACATCATCATAATGAGCTCAATGTGACAAAGGAGTTGGTCACGGGATGATGTGTTACGGAACGAGTAAAGAGACTTGCCGGTAACGAGATTGAACAAGGTATAGGGATACCAACGATCGAATCTCGGGCAAGTACCATACCGGTAGACAAAGGGAATTGTATATGGGATTGATTGAATCCCCGTCATCATGGTTCATCCGATGAGATCATCGTGGAACATGTGGGAGCCAACATGGGTATCCAGATCCCGCTGTTGGTTATTGACCGGAGAGATGTCTCGGTCATGTCTGCATGGTTCCCGAACCCGTAGGGTCTACACACTTAAGGTTCGGTGACGGTAGAGTTGTTATGGGAAATTATATGTGGTTACCAAATGTTGTTCGGAGTCCCGGATGAGATCCTGGACGTCACGAGGAGTTCCGAAATGGTCCGGAGGTGAAGATTTATATTGGGAAGTCATCATACGGTCACCGAAAGTATTCGGGGGGTTGCCGGTATTGTACTGGAACCACCGAGGGGGTTCTGGGTGTCCATCAGGAGGGTCCACTTGCCCCGAAGGGCCCTATGGGCTGTATGTGGAGGGGAACCAGCCCCTAAGTGGGTTGGGCGCCTGGGGTTGAGGGGGAACCCTAAAGGGGGCGTCCCCCTTGGCTTGGGGGGCAAGCCCCCTGCCCCCCCCCTTCAGATGGGATCTGAGGGGGCTGGCCCCGCTCTCCCTTGCCCCTATAAATAGTGGGGAGGTGGGAGGGCAGCCGCACCCCTTGCCTGGCGCAGACCTTGAAGGAAATATGACCTAGAGGCAATAATAAAGTTGTTATTTTATATTTCCTTATATCATGATAAATGTTTATTATTCATGCTAGAATTGTATTAACCGGAAACTTAGTACATGTGTGAATACATAGACAAAACAGAGTGTCACTAGTATGCCTCTACTTGACTAGCTCGTTAATTAAAGATGGTTGTGTTTCCTAACCATAGACATGAGTTGTCATTTGATTAACGGGATCACATCATTAGGAGAATGATGTGATTGACTTGACCCATTCCGTTAGCTTAGCACACGATCGTTTAGTATGTTGCTATTGCTTTCTTCATGACTTATACATGTTCCTATGACTATAAGATTATGCAACTCCCGTTTACCGGAGGAACACTTTGTGTGCTACCAAACGTCACAACGTAACTGGGTGATTATAAAGGTGCTCTACAGGTGTCTCCGAAGGTACTTGTTGGGTTGGCATATTTCGAGATTAGGATTTGTCACTCCGAGTGTCGGAGAGGTATCTCTGGGCCCTCTCGGTAATGCACATCATAATAAGCCTTGCAAGCAAATGACTAATGAGTTAGTCACGAGATGATGTATTACGGAACGAGTAAAGAGACTTGCCGGTAACGAGATTGAACTAGGTATTGAGATACCGACGATCGAATCTCGGGCAAGTAACATACCGATGACAAAGGGAACAACGTATGTTGTTATGCGGTTCGACCGATAAAGATCTTCGTAGAATATGTAGGAGCCAATATGGGCATCCAGGTTCCGCTATTGGTTATTGATCGGAGAGATGTCTCGGTCATGTCTACATAGTTCTCTAACCCGTACGGTCCGCACGCTTAACGTTTCGTTGATGATATAGTATTTAATGAGTTATGTATGTTGGTGACCGAATGTTGTTCGGAGTCCCGGATGTGATCACGGACATAATGAGGAACTCCGGAATGGTCCGGAGATAAAGATTAATATATGGGATAATAGTGTTTGACCTCCAGAAGGGTTCCGGAATTCATCGGAAGGAGTTCCGGATGTTTCCCGAAATGTTTGGGTACTAGAACACTTTATTTGGGCCAAAGGGGAAAGCCCACGAGGCTTTAGGAAAGTGAAAAAGGAAGTTTTGCGGAGACCAGAGGCTAGATGCCAGGAACCCTAGCGTCTAGTGGGTAGACGCCGGGAACCCTGGCGTCTAGCCCTGGAGTCCGAGTGGGACTCTTTCCTTTCGGGCAAAACCGACTTTGAGGAGGCTTTTGCTCCAAGTTTCGACCCCAGGGCTCAACATATAAATAGAGGGGTAGGGCTAGCACCTAAGACATATCAAGATACACCAAGCCGTGTGCCGGCAACCCCGACCCTCTAGTTTATCCTCCGTCTAGTTTCTGCAGTGCTTGGCGAAGCCCTGTAGAGATTGTTCTTCATCAACAACCGTCACCACGCCGTCGTGCTGCCGGAACTCATCTACTACTTCGCCCGTCTTGCTGGATCAAGAAGGCGAGGACGTCATCGAGCTGAACGCGTGCTGAACGCGGAGGTGTCGTACGTTCGGTACTAGATCGGGACGGATCGTGAAGGTGCACGACTACATCAACCGCGTTGATAAACGCTTCCGCTTTCGGTCTACGAGGGTACGTAGACACACTCTCCCCTCTCGTTGCTATGCATCTAGTAGATAGATTTTGCGTGATCGTAAGAAATTTTTGAAAATACTACGTTCCCCAACAGTGGCATCATGAGCCAGGTCTATGCGTGGATGATTTGCACGAGTAGAACACAAGTGAGTTGTGGACGATACTAGTCATACTGCTTACCAGCATGTCATACTTTGCTTCGGCGGTATTGTGAGATGAAGCGGCCCGGACCGACATTACGCGTACGCTTACGCGAGACTGGTTTCACCGTTATGAGCACTCGTTGCTTAAAGGTGACTGGCGGGTGTGTGTCTCTCTCACTTTAGCTGAATCGAGTGTGCCTACGCCCGGTCCTTGTGAAGGTTAAAACAGCACATACTTGATGAAACATCGTTGTGGTTTTGTATGCGTAGGTAAGAAGTGTTCTTGCTAAGCCCGTAGCAGCCACGTAAAACTTGCAACAACAAAGTAGAGGACGTCTAACTTGTTTTTGCAGGGCATGTTGTGATGTGATATGGTCAAGACATGATGAGTTATACGTTATTGTATGAGATGATCATGTTTTGTAAAGTTGTCGGCAACTGGCAGGAGCCATATGGTTGTCGCTTTATTGTATGAAATGCAATCGCCATGTAATTGCTTTACTTTATCACTAAGCGGTAGCGATAGTCGTAGAAGCAATAGTTGGCGAGACGACAACGATGCTACGATGGAGATCAAGGTGTCGCGCCGGTGACGAAGGTGATCATGATGGTGCTTTGGAGATGGAGATCAAAAGCACAAGATGATGATGGCCATATCATGTCACATATTTTGATTTGCATGTGATGTTTATCTTATTATGCTTCTTATTTTGCTTAGAACGACGGTAGCATTATAAGATGATCCCTTACAAAATTTCAAGGTACAAGTGTTCTCCCTGAGTATGCACCGTTGCGAAAGTTCTTCGTGCTGAGACACCACGTGATGATCGGGTGTGATAGGCTCTACGTTCAAATACAACGGGTGTAAGACAGTTTTGCACACGCAGAATACTCGGGTTAAACTTGACGAGCCTAGCATATGCAGATATGGCCTCGGAACACTGGAGACCGAAAGGTCGAGCGTGAATCATATAGTAGATATGATCAACATAAGATGTTCACCATTGAAACTACTCCATCTCACGTGATGATCGGACATGGTTTAGTTGATTTGGATCACGTGATCATTTAGATGACTAGAGGTATGTCTATCTAAGTGGGAGTTCTTAAGTAATATGATTAAATTGAACTTTAATTTATCATGAACTTAGTCCTGGTAGTATTAGCATATCTATGTTGTAGATCAATAGCTCGCGATGTTGCTCCACGTTTATTTTTATATGTTCCAAGAGAAAACCAAGTTGAAAGATGTTAGTAGCAATGATGCGGAATTGTTCCGTGATCTGAGGATTATCCTCATTGCTGCACAGAAGAATTATGTCCTTGATGCACCGCTAGGTGACAGACCTATTGCAGAAGCTGATACAGACGTTATGAACGTTTTGACAAAAGCTCGGTATGATGACTACTTGATAGTTTAAGTGCACCATGCTTTACGGCTTAGAACCGGGACTTCAAAAACGTTTTGAACACCACGGAGCATATAAGATGTTCCAAGAGTTGAAATTAGTATTTCATACTCATGCCCGTGTCGAGAGGTATAAGACCTCTGACAGTACTTTGCCTACAAGATGGAGGAGAATAGCTCAACCAGTGAGCATGTGCTCAGATTGTCTGGGTACTACAATTACTTGAATCAAGTGGGAGTTATTCTTCCAGATAAGATAGTAATTGACAAAGTTCTCTAGTCACTATCACCAAGTTAGTAGAACTTCGTGATGAACTATAATATGCAAGGGATGACGAAAGTAATTCCCGAGCTCTTCGCGATGCTGAAATCGGCGAAGGTAGAAATCAAGAAAGAGCATCAAGTGTTGATGGTTAACAAGACCACTTGTTTCAAGTAAAGGGCAAAGGGATAGAAGGGAAACTTCAAGAAGAATGACAAGCAAGTTGTCACTCCCATGAAGAAACCCAAAGCTAAACTCAAGCCTGAAACTAAGTGCTTCTACTGCAAAGGAAATGGTCACTGGAAGTGGAACTGCCCTAGATACTTAGCGGATAAGAAGGATGGCAAAGTGAACAAAGGTATATTTGATATACAGATTATTGATGTGTATTTTACTAGTGTTCATAGCAACCCCTCGGTATTTGATACTGGTTTAGTTGCTGAAGAGTAGTAACTCGAAATGGGAGTTGCATAATGAACAGAAACTAGTTAAAGGATGAAGTGACGATGTGTATTGGAAGTAGTTCCAAGATTGATATGATCATCATCGCACACTCCCTATACTTTCGGGATTAGTGTTGAACCTAAATAAGTGTTATTTGGTGTTTGTGTTGAACATGAATATGATTTGATCATGTTTATTGCAATACGGTTATTCATGTAAGTTAGAGAATAATTGTTGTTCTGTTTACATGAATAAAACCTTCTATGGTCATACACCCAATGAAAATGGTTTGTTGGATCTCGATCGTGTGATACACATCTAACATTCTTAAGAAGTTGCTCCCCACTTCTACCTACTCTCTCAACATGCACACTATCCACGTCACCCTCATGCCACATCAGATTTCATGGTCCTGCATCAGCATCATTGCCACATAAGCTTTCATGGTCGTGCATTCTGTTTCCCTGGCGTGAATGTGATTCTGTGATTTAATTTCTTCACATCCCTTCATCTTCATCTTCCGTAACTGAGCTGTACATGGGTCATACTCATAAATAAATATCCATCCGTTGTAGAATGGATGAACGGTGGAGTCCCATCTCCCTCTAATACATGCTCAAGCGTCCACCCAACAGAGATGCCGCCCCTTCCTCCATGAATATCTCGCTGTGCGACCACCACCGCACCACCTGCCATACGAGGAGGAGCAGCCCGACATAGACTCTGCATCTCTGCGGTCCTTGAGAGAGACAAGCGAGAAGGTGGCGATCCCCGGCCCCGGCCGTAACTCCTCGATGTCTAATAACTGGAAGGCGTTCGAGCGTCAACTCGCCGCCACCTACGACGCTCCAACACCAGAACCAAGCACGATGTGACCTAAAGATGAACGTCAGGTATATACTACGCCACAGATTAAAGCACCCATCTTCCCTCCAATTAAAATCATGCAGGCTCCATAGAAGATGAGGTGGCGGCTACAAGAGCGTTGCCCCATTACATGTTGGACGACCCAGTGTTGCCTTTGGGCTTCTCCAACAGTCAGTATTTTGGTTTCAGAGAAGATCAGAAGTGGGATTCGGGCCAACGGGCTGACGGGTGCCTGTGGTGTGTACTATGGAGGACGTCACGATGCCACCCAGTTCTAGGGGCGCATCCATACATCATGTGATCAAGATCATGAAGCCGTCGTAGCTGTTGATTTGGTCGACGGCGGAAGACGGGCGGCATGGATAGTCAACTATCCCTGAATCCATCAGATCAATTGAATTGTCACTTCGTTGGTCGTCCGTCACTCGCCCAGTACTGCAGGCGTCGCCAATCGCCGAGTCACTGCACGTCTGGTCGCCATTGTCGATTGCGTCCAATGTTCATATCTCAATGACTTATGCGGTTCTGCCCACTGGTGTCCGTAAGCGTGCGCTACCAGTCTGATCGTCGTCACAACAGGCATCCTCTCCCGAATACGTACAAGAAGCTTTGCTATGTCTGATTTGCCTATCAGACAGACATCTTTGCTCAGCAAAGTAGTTCAGTTCAGTTCACTCCCAGAAAACGGGAAATCATCTACAGATGCACAAATAGTTTCGCTTTACAAGCTAACTGGGCATCATCTCCTGAAGTATTTGGTAAATTATTACTCCTATCATCTGTACTCACACAAACATTTTATTCAGTACATTTCTTATGTGATAAGTGAACTCACAAGGGCACATGTGGTTTTATGAGTGTGCTTCTCTCTTATGAGATCTGAACTCAAGAATTCAGTGAGCATAAACAGCTATGATCTTCTTCAATGATTTGCTAATTAAGGTACCCCTCCTTGCTCTAATTCATTTTATATTGCGCAAGTAAATTGATCTTACCTGGTTTTTCTTACCAGGGTAATTACTTTGATCTTTCAGGCCTTTATATTGTTCTGGAACTTGCTTTGGTTGGGACACCACCCATGCAATGCATTGAAGCTGACTAAACTACATATGGCTGTTTTGTTCATAGCATTATCTTCCTTTTTCAGTGCAAGAAGCAATAGGGAGAAGCTACACAGGATACAAACTTAGTCCCGGACCTTCCTCCACCATGCATTCAACATCAATACAAAACTGTCTCTTAATGTATGAGGAACTCTTTGATCTAATAAAAGAGAAGGTTGAAAGAGTACTCAACATTTTAAAAAATTCCTCTGGATATATAAAGAGAAGCCTAACACAGCGAATCAGTTCTGTGTAACAAATTTACATTTGCTTTCATGACTAGCCATGCTGAATAAACCTTGCAGGAACCTGTCTTATATACTTCCTCCGTTCCTAAATACAAGTCTTTCTAGAGATTTCAATATGGACTACATACGGAGCAAAATGAATGAATCTACACATTAAACTACGTCTATATACATCCGTATTTAGTTCATATTGAAAGGACGAGGATTTAGAGCTCTCGGGTGCTCCGCACCCCTATACGTACAATACCAGGGAAAAAATACCAAGAAATTTGAAAAAAAAAACTGGGATTTTGGGATATCAAACGTGGGTTCCCGATGTACTCCCGTCTGAAATTTGGTGAAAAAATACCAGGAAACGTATTCGCGGCAAAAAAGACAAAAAATTCCTATGTATAGCAAAACACTGTTTGGGTACATTTTTTCCCGGGCAGTAATTCCTTCGCCACGGATACGTTTTTTGGTTTTTTTCACGAAATTTCACACGGAAGTATATTGGGAAACCAGGTTTGACATCCCGAAATTTTGGATTTTTTTTATTTTCTGGGAAATTTTTACGAATAATTTTCGTATAGGGGTGCGGAGCACCCGAGAGCTCCTGTGTATTTTCCATATTGAAATCCCTAGAAAGACCTATATTTAGGAACGAAGGGAGTATATAGGGGCTGTTTGCATTTGCATCCACGTCACATTGTTAAACACTTAATTTTGATCTTTGATGCCAGATGCAAAATTCTGGGAGCGCACCTGTAGGATCACTCAAACAGTCTAACTATATATTCTTCTTTGTTGCGTGCAAAGCGTGGAATGGTGCCTATCTTTAAATTATAATACTCAAGTACTGTGTTGCCTCTTTTTGTCTTAAAATCATATATCTACTATACAGAAAATATATTCAGTTTACATAATATATCACGTGCATCGGACTAAGAATTCCCGCAGCAACGCGCGGGGTATAAGCTAGTATTCATAATATTGAAGCCAAAAGATGCAAGGTTAATAATGATAGTGCAACTTATTTGTGGCACTGCCGTTTAGGTCATATTGGTGTAAAGCGCATGAAGAAACTCCATAGTGATGGACTTTTGGAATCACTTGATTATGAATCACTTGGTGCTTGCGAACCATGCCTCATGGGCAAGATGACTAAAACTCCGTTCTCCGAAACTGTGGAGCGAGCAACAGAGTTGTTGGAAATCATACATACTGATGTATGCGGACCAATGAGTGTTGAAGCTCGCGGCGGGTATCGTTATTTTCTTACCTTCACTGATGATTTAAGCAGATAGGGGTATATATACTTAATGAAGCACAAATCTGAAACATTTGAAAAGTTCAAAGAATTTCAGAGTGAAGTGGAGAATCATCGTAACAAGAAAATAAGAGTTTCTACGATATGATCGTAGAGGTAAAATATTTGAGTTAGCGAGTTTGGCCTTCAATAAAAAACAATGTGAAATAGTTTCACTACTCACGCCACCTGGAACACCACAGTGTAATGGTGTGTCCGAACGTCATAACCGTACTTTATTCGATACGGTGCGATCGATGATGTCTCTTACCGATCTACCACTATCGCTTTTGGGGTTATGCATTAGAGACAGCTACATTCACGTTAAATAGGGCACCATCTAAATCCGTGGAGATGACACCGTATGAACTGTGGTTTGACGAGAAACCTAAGTTGTCATTTCTTTAAGTTTGGGACTACGATGCTTATGTGAAAAAGTTTCAACATGATAAGCTCGAACCCAAATCGGAGAAGTAAATCTTCATAGGATACCCAAAAGAAACTGTTGGGTACACCTTCTATCATAGATCCGAAGGCAAGGTCTTTGTTGCTAAGAGTGGATCCTTTCTAGAGAAGGAGTTTCTCTCGAAAGAAGTGAGTGGGAGGAAAGTAGAACTTGATGAGGTAATTGTACCTTCTCCCGAATTGGAAGGTAGTACATCACAGAAACTAGTTCCAGTGATTCCTACACCAATTAGTGAGGAAGCTAATGATGATGATCATGAAACTTCAGATCAAGTTTCTGCTGAACTTCGTAGATCAACCAGAGTTCGTTCCGCACCAGAGTGGTACGGAAACCCAGTTTCGGAAGTCATGTTACTAGACCATGATGAACCTATGAACTATGAGGAAGCGATGATGAGACCAGATTCTGCAAAATGGCTTGAGGCCATGAAATCTGAGATGGGATCCATGTATGAGAACAAAGTGTGGACTTTGGTTGACTTGCCCGATGATCGGCAAGCCATCGAAAATAAATGGATCTTCAAGAGCAAGACTGACTCTGACGGTAATGTTACTGTTTACAAAGCTCGACTTGTTGCGAAAGGGTTTCGACAAGTTCAAGGAGTTGACTACGATGAGACTTTCTCACCCGTAGCGATGCTTAAGTCTGTCCGAATCATGTTAGCAATTGCCGCGTTTTATGATTATGAAATCTGGCAAATGGATGTCAAAACTACATTCCTGAATGGGTATCTTAAAGGAGAGTTGTATATGATGCAACCAGAAGTTTTGTCGATCCTAAAGGTGCTTACAAAGTGTGCAAGCTCCAGTGATCCATCTATGGACTGGTGCAAGCATCTCAGAGTTGGAATATACGCTTTGATAAGTTGATCAAAGCATATAGTTTTATACAGACTTGTAGTGAAGCATGTATTTACAAGAAAGTGAGTGGGAGCACTACACCATTTTTGATAAGTATATGTGAATGACATATTGTCGATCGGAAATGATGTAGAATTTTCTGGAAAGCATAAAGGAGTGTTTGAAAGGAGTTTTTCAAAGAAAGACCTTGGTGAAGCTGCTTACATATTGGGCATCAAGATCTATAGAGATAGATCAAGACGCTTGATAAGACTTTCGATGAGTACATACCTTGATAAGATTTTGAAGTTGTTCAAAATGGATCAGTCAAAGAAGGAGTTCTTGCCTGACTTGTAAGGTGTGATTTTGAGTAAGACTCAAAGCCATACCACGGCTGAAAAATATAGAGAGAATGAAAGTCATTCCCAATGCCTCAGCCATAGGTTCTATAAAGTATGCCATGCTGTGTACCAAACATGTTGTGTACCTTGCCATGAGTTTGACAGGGAGGTACAATAGTGATCCAGGAGTAGATCACTGTACAGCGGTCAAAATTATCCTTAGTAACTGGATGACTAAGGAAATGTTTCTCGATTATGGAGGTGATAAAGAGTTCGTCGTAAAGGGTTACGCCGATGCAAGCTTTGACACTAAATCCAGATGACTCTGAGTATCAATCTGGATGCGTATTGAAAGTGGGAGCAATTAGCTAGAGTAGCTCCATGCAGAGCATTGTAGACATAGAAATTTGCGAAATACATACGGATCTAAATGTGACAGACCCGTTGACTAAACTTCTCTCACAAAGCAAAACATGATCACACCTTAGTACTCTTTGGGTGTTAATCACATAGAGATGTGAACTAGATTATTGACTCTAGTAAACCCTTTGGGTGTTGGTCACATGGCGATGTGAACCATGGGTGTTATTCACATGACGATGTGAACTATCGGTGTTAAATCACATGGCGATGTGAACTAGATTATTGACTCTAGTGCAAGTGGGAGACTGAAGGAAATATGCCCTAGAGGCAATAATAAAGTTGTTACTTTATATTTCCTTATATCATGATAAATGTTTATTATTCATGCTAGAATTGTATTAACCGGAAACTTAGTACATGTGTGAATACATAGACAAAACAGAGTGTCACTAGTATGCCTCTACTTGACTAGCTCGTTAATTAAAGATGGTTGTGTTTCCTAACCATAGACATGAGTTGTCATTTGATTAACGGGATCACATCATTAGGAGAATGATGTGATTGACTTGACCCATTCCGTTAGCTTAGCACACGATCGTTTAGTATGTTGCTATTGCTTTCTTCATGACTTATACATGTTCCTATGACTATGAGATTATGCAACTCCCGTTTACCGGAGGAACACTTTGTGTGCTACCAAACTTCACAATGTAACTGGGTGATTATAAAGGTGCTCTACAGGTGTCTCCGAAGGTACTTGTTGGGTTGGCGTATTTCGAGATTAGGATTTGTCACTCCGAGTGTCGGAGAGGTATCTCTGGGCCCTCTCGGTAATGCACATCATAATAAGCCTTGCAAGCAAATTACTAATGAGTTAGTCACGGGATGATGTATTACGGAACGAGTAAAGAGACTTGCCGGTAACGAGATTGAACTAGGTATTGAGATACCGACGATCGAATCTCGGGCAAGTAACATACCGATGACAAAGGGAACGACGTATGTTGTTATGCGCTTCGACCGATAAAGATCTTCGTAGAATATGTAGGAGCCAATATGGGCATCCAGGTTCCGCTATTGGTTATTGATCGGAGAGATGTCTCGGTCATGTCTACATAGTTCTCGAACCCGTACGGTCCGCACGCTTAACGTTTCGTTGATGATATAGTATTTAATGAGTTATGTATGTTGGTGACTGAATGTTGTTCGGAGTCCCGGATGTGATCACGGACATAACAAGGAACTCCGGAATGGTTCGGAGATAAAGATTAATATATGGGATAATAGTGTTTGACCTCCGGAAGGGTTCCGGAATTCACCGGAAGGAGTTCCGGATGTTTCCCGAAATGTTTGGGTACGAGAACACTTTATTTGGGCCAAAGGGGAAAGCCCACGAGGCTTTAGGAAAGTGCAAAAGGAAGTTTTGCGGAGACCAGAGGCTAGACGCCAGGAACCCTGGCGTCTAGGGGGTAGGCGCCGGGAACCCTGGCGTCTAGCCCTGGAGACCGAGTAGGACTCTTTCCTTTCGGGCAAAACCGACTTTGAGGAGGCTTTTGCTCCAAGTTTCGACCCCAGGGCTCAACATATAAATAGAGGGGTAGGGCTAGCACCTAAGACATATCAAGATACACCAAGCCGTGTGCCGGCAACCCCGACCCTCTAGTTTATCTTCCGTCTAGTTTCTGCAGTGCTTGGCGAAGCCCTGCAGAGATTGTTCTTCATCAACAACCGTCACCATGTCGTCGTGCTGCCGGAACTCATCTACTACTTCGCCCGTCTTGCTGGATCAAGAAGGCGAGGACGTCATCGAGCTGAACGTGTGCTGAACGCGGAGGTGTCGTACGTTCGGTACTAGATCGGGACGGATCGTGAAGGTGCACGACTACATCAACCGCGTTGATAAACGCTTCCGCTTTCGGTCTACGAGGGTACGTAGACACACTCTCCCCTTTCGTTGCTATGCATCTAGTAGATAGATCTTGCATGATCGTAAGAAATTTTAAAAAATACTACGTTCCCCAACAGCCCTCCCCCCCTCCCAACTCCTCCTCTTCCTCCGAAGTGCTTGGCGAAGCCATGCCGGAGAAGTGCAAGCTCCACCACCACGCCGTCGTGCTGCTGGAGCTCTTCCCCAACTTATCCTCCCCCCTTGCTGGATCAAGAAGGAGGAGACGTCCTCGGGCTATACGTGTTTTGAATGCGGAGGCGCCGTTGTTCGGCGCTTATATCGGAATCGACCGCGATCTGAATCGCTGCGTGTACGACTCCACCAACCGCGTTCTTGTAACACTTCCGTATTTTGATCTTCAAGGGTATGAAGATGCACTCCCCTCTCTCATTGCTAGTTTCTCCATAGATTGATCTTGGTGATGCATAGAAATTTTTTGATTTCTCCAACGATCCCCAATAGCCTCACCTAAGGAAAGTCACTTTGTGGCGGTCAAGTGAATCTTTCGATATTTGGCTCAAACTTTGGCTTATTGTACCCAAGAGGAGCAAACTTCAACCTTGTAGGTTTCTCGGATTCGGATTGGGCGGGAGACAAAGTGGATAGGAAGTCAACTTCCGGAGGTTGCCAATTTCTTGGTTGCTCTTTGGTGAGTTGGTCTTCCAAGAAGCAAAGTTGTGTATCTCTCTCCTTCACCGAAGCCGAGTATGTTGCGGCCGGCAGTTGTTGTGCTCAACTTTTATGGATGAGGCAAACTTTAAAGGATTACGGTGTCACTTGTGACAAAGTGCCTCTTTGGTGTGACAATGAAAGTGCCATCCAAATTTCTCTCAAACCGGTGCAACACTTCAAGACGAAGCATATTGAGATTCTGTATCACTTCATCCGGGAGCATATTCGGCGAGGGGAAATTGATCTTCACTATGTCAACACTCATGATAACCTTGCAGATATCTTCACGAAGCCTTTGGATGAAGCAAGATTTCGCGAGTTAAGGCATGAGCTAAATATCATATATTTGAGCAATGTGGATTGAAACTATGCACACCTCCTCACACTCATCATGTTATCTTGTTTAGGTGTAGGCATGGACATA
>LR738710.1:772518782-772596713 GCA_902687465.1 Secale cereale
CCCCCCCCCCCCCCCCGCCATTATGCATAAATTGATCAAGTCTTTCACGTTAGCCATCTTTGATGGTACTTGTGCTTCAAAGACGAGTTTTGGTCATGGGCCCAAGGATAATTCTTCGTGGTGACATACCAATTAACTCAAACATAGGTGGCTCCGGCCACCACCCTCTTTTTGGAGAGGTTGTGTCTCGTGTTTGGTCCTTGTTGTCTTTTGCCTTTCTTTCTTCAAGCCGAGCTTGTGTTTGGGTTGCCTCATGTGTTAGCTCGTTGGTGTGTTCGTTCCCTTGGAGGTTGCATTGCATAGGCCGCTTCTCTCTCTCTCTCTTACGAAACTTGCAATTTCTTGGGTCTACGGTACTACCGCACGAGATGTGCACGGTACTACCACAACCAGCACGACAATAATTTTTTACTGTCGCTGGGGAGCAGTACTACTGCCCAGTGTGCGGTACATCCGCCCGGGCGGTACTACCACGATGACCCATAGTACTACCGCGACGTCGCGAGCGGGTGGGGGTCAAGCGCGTGCAGGGGAAGTTCCAACTCCCCCATACCCATTTAACTAATTTTCCCCACGTCGTCTCTCTCTCTCCTGACCAAGAGCGGCGCCGGAGGACCTCGCCGGATCTCCATCTCCGGCCACTCTCCTCGCATTCCGACCGGTGGGATCGTTCCCCACCTCGCCCTCTTGCCATGGAACAAGGTTTCTCCCCAAATCCCTCTCCTTTTGCCCCTCTTTTTGCTTCGTTGTTTTGTCTCTAGGTTTTGGGGAGATGCGTGTTGTTCTTGAGATTTTAGGCCAAATCCTTGCAAGAGTAGGGTGTAGGAGAGTAGTGTTGCGGTAGAGATGCTATTTGGTATGTTGCTTCTCGGTAGTTTTGATCAACCGTAGTACCGCTCCATTGTTGCGGCTGCACCTAGATTGGATCTGTTTCAGATCTGACCCCGAACGATACTACCGCACCTCCCGTACGGTACTACCGCTCTGGCCATGTTCACCTCGTACGGTACTACCGCTCCTCCGGAGCGATACTACCGTGCGCGGCACGGAAGTAAAATTTTACTTCCGCTCTAGGCACGGTACTACAGTGCCATCCCGGTGCGGTACTACCGCGGCTAGAGCAGCAGTAAAATTTTAGTTCCGCACATGGAACAGTACTACCATTGACTTCAAACCTTCCTCGAGGCCACTACTCAATGTTATTTCTACTTGTTTCATCTGTTTTTGTTCTGGTCTTTGCATTGATCCTTCTCGCTTCTCTTGCGTGTTCTTGTGTTGTGTGTCTTAGGTGGTGGCTCTGGTTCCAATGTCCGTCGCTCGAATCCCAGCCGTGACACAGGGTCGAAGCGCGTGCGCAACCAAGAGGAGGCTCCAGAGGGCTCCAATGCCCCCCAACGCAGAACCAAGACCACCGCCACCAAGAACAAGGAGCCAACAATGGGCATGGATGAGATACCATTGGATGAGTTTCTCACTAGAAGGAGGATCAACCCCTGTGTGAATCCCCATGCAAATTTCAGAGGGAATGATTTGTTCTGGACCAAGTAGCAGAGTCTTATCTTTATGGATGTGATCAAGGCCAAGCAGAACATATACGTGGACGTGCACTGGATTGACATGGTTCATATGAGGAAGGATCAACACTGGGCATTTTTGCTGAGGCTTTGGACCTGGTGGAGCAATTTGGCATTGAGCACTTGATGACTTTCCACATGGACTTTGACCCTGAGATTGTGGCCAGGTTCTTTGCTACGGTCCACTTCCATACTGATGAGGAACGGAACATGACCTGGATGACCAATGGACAACGGATGACTGCTAAGTGGGAGGACTTCATGGATTTGCTGCAGGTTCCTGATGAGGGGCTCAACACGCTCGTTGGTGTTCGCCCTCATGCCAATCCCGAGTCAGCCAGCAAGAACAAGCTTAAGCCCTACTATGTTGAGAAGACGCTTCCTAGTGGCAAGAAGGCGTGGGTGTTGAACTCATTCCTTGACATCATGCATCAGATCTTACGCAACTCCATCTTTCCGCGCATTGGTGATAAGGATAAGGTGTATGCCTATCTCGTGGATATGATGCTCATTTGTGAGGAGGCGCGTCATGCTCAGACGCAACCACTTGATGTCTCACATATCATATGGTGTGAGCTACGGTTTGCAGTGTTCAACCATAAGGTTCCCATCTATGGACCTTACTTGTTTCACTTGATCACAAAGACTTGGGAGAAGCTCTATCCCGATGATAAGTTTGAGGCCCCCGACTGGATTCGTCATGAGCCCATAAAGCTCCGCATCAAGATCCAATGGGCTAACACCACTACCCGTGCTGAGGCAGCGGCTGCTCAAATGAATGTGGATGAGGATGAGATTGCGGATGAGGACAGCTCTGATGGATACACTCCTTCCTCTACTGAGCCATGTTGGGCTAAGAAGCTGAAGAACAAGATGAAGGCTCTGTTCTGCATGCAGGCCAAGGGGCAGTAGAGGTCACACGTTGCTCAGAAGCAGGCTCGCCGGCGTGACAAGAAGATCTTGAGGACATTCGGGGAGAACGTGTCTAGTGGATCTGAGAAGAACATCACCCCAGAGGCTGAATGGATAGTGAAGCAGCGCTACAAGTGGACTAAATCTGAGGAGGAGCGGGATGAGACCGACAAGGAGCATGACGAGTGATCGCTTCAGCCTGAGCTACCACATGTGTCGTAGGTATCCTCTCTACCTTTTTGGTGTCTCGATGCCAAAGGGGGAGAGAGAGTAGGATTTGCGAGTCTTGTGTCGTGTTGTTTCGCTTTGTTGCTTTGCTTTCGATCGTTCTGTTGAACCTCGTTTGCTTTGTGTTGGTTTGCGTCGTGTGTGTGAGACCTGACGACTTCATATGGTGTGAGACATATGCACTCTACTCTATCCTAGCTTATCATTTTGTCTAGGCTATTTAGTAGATTGTGAGCTTATGCCTTATTGTGCCCTTTTCTGTATACTCACGATCTTCTCCTTGCATCCATGCGTAGCGCCATCTTATTAGTTGCAAGGATTGTGTTGCTTATAAAATATAGGGGATTGTTGATCCTAGTATGTGTGCCATGCTGTCCAAAGCATCTATATAAGAATGCACACATCTAAGGGGAGCTTGCCTATATTTTATATACATGTAGGGTTTGCTTATGTTCTTATTCATATCTATGTGCAAATCTCGTATTGTCATCAATCCACCAAAAGGGGGGAGATTGTAAGGGCATATTTCTCCCTAAGTGGTTTTGGTGATTGATGACAATGCATTTGCGGACCAATCATGTGCATTAAGCTTTTCAGATATCTCATGTCTAGGCACAAGACAATTCATTGCCCCTCGGAGCCTATCAAATACGGTGTTTCCTTTTTGTTTCTTTTCGGTAGAATAGAGTCATAGGAAAGCCATACTATTAAGAGGCGGTACACTTCGGAAAGGTTAGGATGGAATCAACACGTACACATCTATCCATTTGCACCACCTTTCCATCGCTTCTTTGGAGCACCGACTGTTTTCCTTGTCGTTGCAAAGTCAGACGCTTTCTACTACTACTATTATGTGGCATGTGGTAGTACCACTCAAAGGACCGGTAGTAACGCAGAGACCCACGGTAGTACCGCCCTATGGTTGCGGTAGTACCGCACATTGTGGTAGTACCATGCCAGGTTCGCGGTAGTACCGTGGCCTCTGCCTCAGCGTCGTGGCTAGCACGGAAGTAGGAGCAGAAGTAATTTTTTTACTTCCGGACCCTACGCGGTAGTACCGCTCCGGTGAGCGGTAGTAGCGTGCCGGGTTTTTGCATCGATCGAAACTCTGCGGAAGTAGCCACGGATGTAATTTTATTAGTTCGTGCTCTTCCCCGACCAGTGTTAGGGCATCTCTTGCCTGAGGTTTTGGTGATGATGACAATCCGTGTTTGGACTAATCGTGTGTCAATATTACTCAGGTTGATAACATGTGGCACAAGACGGTTAGTCGTTCTCTCTTTAAGGAAAAGATCGAAGACGGAGTTTCCAATGCCTTTATGTTTCTTTTGGTCATAGGAAATCCGTACTATTAAGAGGGAACCCACATTGGAAGGTAATTGGTGAATCAAGTCACGCACACAAGTTCTTTGCACCCACCATATTGCCTCCGTTCGTGGAGAGAGAGGTCCTTTGTCTTTTCTCCCTGTTGTTGATTTCTCCACAGCGGTAGTTCCGCCCTTTTGGGCGGTTGTACCGGTGGCCGGTAGTTCCGGTCAAACCACCGCCCCAAGTACCGCTCAGGGGTGATACCCTCTGTACTGGGTGCGGTGGTAGACCGGTGGTGGCCCGGAAGTACAGGTAAGACCGGTACTACCGGTGTTCCGGGCGGTAGTACCGCTCTAACTGCCACCACGCAGAAACTATCTGTCAGGCGGTAGTTCCGGCCCAACCACCGTCCCAACTACCGCCCCTAGTTGAAACCTTCTGGTTTCCAAGCGGTAGTTGACCAGAGGTTGGGCGGTAGTTCCGGTTTTCTCCGGAAGACCGGTACTACCGGGCAAGTCACCGGAAGTACCGCTCTAGTGGCTCGGGCGTAGGTTTCTTCACTCACCGGTTCTACCGGTTGGAGCAGCGGAACTACCGGTCCTATGGAAATCTGCACATAACGGTTGGATTTGGGGTGACCCTATTTAAGGACCCCCTTCTCCTACCTCCACCTTATCTCTTACATCTCTCTCTCCACCATTAATGCCATTAAAGCTTTCTTGCCCGATCTCTCTCCCTAGCCAACCAAACTTGTTGATTTGCTAGGGATTGAAGGAGGAGACCTAGATCTACACTTCCACCAAAGCAAACTTGATTTCCCCATACTTTCTTGTGTGGATTTTGTTACTCTTGGGTGTTTGAGCACTCTAGACGGAAGAGGTCACTTCGGAGCCACAATCCATTGTGGTGAAGCTCCGGAGTTTCGTTGGGAGCCTCCAATTAAGTTGTGGAGAGAGCCCCAACCTTGTTTGTAAAGGTCTGGTTGCCACCTTCAAGGGCACCACTAGTGGATTCACGGCACCTTGCATTGTGTAAGGGCGTGAGGAGAATACGGTGGCCCTAGTGGCTTCTTGGGGAGCATTGTGCCTCCACACCGCTCCAACGGAGACGTACTTCCCCTCAAAGGGAAGGAAATTCGATATCACATCCTTGTCTTCATCGTCTCCACTTGTGGTTATTTCTTACCTTTACTTTTGCAAGCTTTACTTGTTAATTCCTATAGCCTGCTTGTGTTGTTGTTTTCCGTTCCTTCCTCTAGTTGTCATCATAATAGTATATCTAGACAACTTACTTTGACGCTTAATTTAAAGTGGTTAAGAAAAGCTAAAAATTGTTAGTTTCCTATTCACCCCCCCCCCCTCTAGTCAACCATATCGATCCTTTCAATTGGTATCAGAGCCTCGTCTCTTTTTAAGGACTTTACCGTCCAAAGAGTATGGTTGACAACGTAGTCGAGACGGAGGACCATTCCGGTGGAAATCCGTCCTTACCTACGTCAGATGGGGGAGCCTCGGTCACTTGTGAGGAGTTCAATGTGGCCTTGACCACATTGAAAGAATCACTAGCGAGCGAGGTCAAAGGCATGTTTAAAGAAATGCTTGAGGGGCTTAAATTATCCACCTCACCGTTGGAAGTGGGTCGTCCCGCTACCAACGTGTCGGAGGCTAATCCCGACAAGGGAGAAGCTAGTAGTGAGCAAGCCCCGGTCACTAAGAATGGGAGTGGGAAATTTGCCCAATCTGCTCCTCCTACTCACTATGGAGGACCCGTTCCCACACCGCATTTAAATTCTGTTGGGCCCCCTCCCAAGTTTGTTAAAAATACTGATTTTGCTACTTGGGTTTTTCGTTTCAAACGTCATATCAATCATTGTTCCACTAAGCTCTGGAGAATCATTGAGCAAGGTTTTTATCCATATGATCCCGACAACATGACTCCAAGAGAGACTGCAGATCATCAGTTCAACGAGTCCGCTCTTTGCATTCTTCGAGACTCCATCCCTCCTGAAGACATTGCACACCTTCGACCCTTCACTGTTGCCAAGGAAGCTTGTGAGCATGTTGGCACGATGTACAAGGGAAGCACCAGTATTCAACGCTCCAACTATGAAGTGGTGCAAGATGAAGCTGATGAGTTTGCTATGATCAAAGATGAAGATCCTCGTGAACTTTATCGAAGATTAACTATTCTCGCAGTGTCTCTTCGAGATCATGGCAGTAAGGATACGGATGACAATTGGATCAAGCGCAAGTTCCTCAAGACCATGATGCCCTATCATAAGGCCATGTCCTCTGTCATCCGTCAGAGACCGGACTTCCACACTTTATCCTCAAATGAAGTGTTGGATGAATTTGTTGCCATGAGGATCCTGGACGTGACCGCCGATAATGCGGTCCTAAGAGCTCAACGATCCAAGAAGCCGAATCTTGCTCTGAAGGCCAAGGCTTGTGTGGAAGAGGAGGAAGTGGAAGATGATGATGAGTGTTGCCCCGAGGACACCAAATATGCCTATCATGAGCACATGGCTCTTGCTTCAAGGCAATTCTGGGGCAAGAAGAACACAAGATCCAACTTTAACAGGAACAACTCTAGTGGGAACAAAGGGAAGCAACGAGTAAGGACATGTTTCAACTGTGGAACTGTAAGTCACTTCGTTGTGGATTGCCCATATGAGAAGAGAGAAGACTTTGGAGGCAAGCTTATTCGGAAGGACAAGTCAAAGTCCTACCCCAACAAGAACAACTTCATCAAGAAGACTCCTCCGAAAGTGTTGGTGGCTGAAGAAGAATATGTGGAGGATGATGATAATGATGAATACGATGAGGTGACCACTATGGCCACAATTGCAATTGCTACCACTCCGCACTCATCTCTCTTCGACTCACCAAACGAGAACATCACCGCCAAGTGTCTCATGGCCAAGGCCACCAACAAGGTAACCCCAAACATCAATACTACAATCCCTTCTAATCCTTCATTGACTAATTGTATTGATGAGGGTGAGGGTATTAAGGAGGGAGAAAATGAATTTGATTTGTTCATAAAGAATCTCAAGGGCAAAACCAAGAAGCATTTTGTTGCTCTCTTGGAACAACTCGGTGAGGCCAATGACATGATCGAGGCTCACGAGGAAACCATTACCAAAATGGAAGGACATAGTCGAGACTATGCCGATGATATATCGGATCTCTCTAATGCCCTAGAGGAAGAGCGTGGTCTTCGTTTGACTCTTGAGGAGTCACACAACGATGATCATGCTAAATTAAAGAAAGATCTTGATCATGCTTTAGTTGTCTCTCGTGTCCTTAACTCCGAGAAGGCAAAACTTGAGGTTGACCATGCTAAACTCAAAGAGGAGTTTGACATACTTGACAAGGCTCACAAGGCCTTGAAAGGAATGCATGCTACTCTCAAGGAGTCTCGTGATCAACTCCAAGTTTTGCTAACCAAGGAAAAGGCTATCTTTCCTCGCATGGTTTTAATTGATAATGCAAATGCTACTAACCCATGTTGCGAGCATGTGCATCTTGTTGAAGAGAATGCCGAATTGAAGAAGCAACTTGAGAAAGGCCTTGTGACTTGCATACAAGGTGAGAAGAACCTCAACGCCCTTTTGAGCAATCAAAAGGAAGTTGTGGCAAAGGAAGGAATTGGGTTTGTTCCTAAGCCCAAGAAGAAGAAGAATGACAAGACCAAGCAACCACCCCCTCTTCGACAATCCTTTGTGAAAGAAGGAGAGAGCACGTCAACCAAGAAGAAAAGTGGTGGTGTCAAGAAAAACTCCACCATACCATCAAACATGGCCGGCGATTTTAATCCTTCATATGTTTTATGCCATGCCAGTGATGGCCATGTGTTTGCTAAATTTGTTGGTTCTTCTTATGAGTACATTGAATGGTCCATTTGGGTTCCTAAGACCCTTATCACTAACCTCAAAGGACCCATTACTAAATGGGTACCTAAATCCAAGCATTGATCTATTGTAGGGGTTTGCTTCCGGTGGGGGATCATGGTTGCTCGATAGCGGAGCCACAAATCATATGACCGGAAGCAAAGACTTGGTGGTGGACGTGCATCTCGGTTCATCTATGGCCACCAACGTCGAATGGGGTGATGCTTCATCTTCTAAGGTATTGGGACTTGGCAAGGTTGTTGTCTCTCATGATCTCACGATCGAGAAAGTCATGCTTGTTGAGTCCCTTGCATACAATTTACTTTCTGTTCGCCAACTTGCACTCATGGGCTTTGCTACATTCTTTGATATTGATTCTATGGCCCTCTTATGGAGCAAGACTCTTAAAGTAGCCTATGTTGGGCATGTCGAGAACGGTCTTTATGTGGTTAACTTCTCAAAGCAACCCACTAAGGTCGCGACATGCCTAATGGCTAAAGTTGATGTGGGATGGCTTTGGCATCGCCGTTTGGCCCACGTCAATATGAGATCTTTGCAAAGTCTTCTCAAGGGGGACCATGTCCGAGGACTAACAAATGTTAGGTTTGCCAAAGATCGTGCTTGCAGGGCGTGCATTGAAGGAAAATTACATGAGAAGGCTCACCCTCCCACGACTATCATCTATTCAAAGAGACCCCTAGAGCTCCTCCACATGGACCTCTTTGGGTCTCCTACTTTCGATAGTCTTGGGGGTAGGAAGTATTGCTTGGTGATTGTGGATGATTACTCAAGATATACCTGGGTATACTTCTTCAAGAAGAAGAGTGAGACCCAACAAACCGTCATCAACTTTGCAAATGAAGCTCAACGACAACATGAAGCAAAGATTTTGATGATCAGAAGTGACAATGGCACCGAGTTCAAGAACTACACCTTGGATGAGTTTATTGGTGATGAGGGGATCAAACATCAGTATGCAGCCCCGTATACCCCTCAACAAAACGGTGTAGCGGAGAGAAAGAACCGAACCTTAATAGATGCTGCAAGAACCATGATGGCTGAATTCAACTCTCCATACAACTTTTGGGCCGAAGCCATCAACACCGCCTGCCATGCTTCAAATCGTCTCTATCTCCGCAAAGGCTTGAACAAAACTCCGTATGAGATTCTTACCGGTAACAAGCCCAATCTCAAGTACTTCCGGGTGTTCGGGTGTAAGTGTTTCATTCTCAAGAAAGGTGTTCGTCTGTCTCAATTTGAATCTAGAGCTCATGAGGGCATATTTGTTGGTTATGCTACAAACTCTCATGCTTACCGTGTCCTCAACAAGTCCACTGGCCTCATAGAGGAGACGAGTAACGTAGAGTTTGATGAAAATAACGGCTCCCAAGTGGAGCAAAGTGGTACTTGTGATGCAGGTGATGAAATTCCTTCTCAAGCCATAAGAAGAATGGGTGTTGGATATATCCTACCCGTTGAGGAACCCCTTGTGGCCGGAGGAGAAGGACAATGTTCCACTCAAGTGGAACCATCACCAACCCAAGATCCACACGCTTCCGAAGAACAAAGTGAAGGCCCTCAACCTGATGAACAAGGTCAAGTGCAAGATCAATCTCAAGTTGGTGAAGAACCACCAATTGATGCACAAGGCCAAGTTCAGTCCCCCGAGCAAGATCAAGGTCAAGAGGAAGCTCAAGATCAAGATCTAGCTCCTGATGACGCTCAAGATGATCAACTCAGTGCTCCTCAGCTATCACTTGAAGAGCAATTAGAGCGTCGTGCTGCAAAAGTTGCCTCCAGGCTTGCTTCCAACGAACATCACATCGAGAACATCTTAGGAAGCATCAAAAGGGGGGTAAGCACTCGTAGACAATTAGCAAACTATTGTGCTCATCAAGCTTTTGTCTCCTGTGTTGAACCTAAGAAGGTTTATGAGGCGCTCGAAGACCCCGACTGGCTCAATGCCATGCATGAAGAACTCAATAACTTCGAGCGCAACAAAGTGTGGCGTCTGGTGCCAAGACCAAAGGAGAACCATAATGTCATTGGAACCAAATGGATCTTTAAGAACAAGCAAGATGCCCATGGCATTGTCATCCGCAACAAGGCACGTCTGGTGGCTCAAGGCTACTCCCAAGTTGAGGGTATCGACTACGGTGAAACCTTTGCCCCCGTTGCTCGTCTTGAATCCATTCGTTTGTTGCTTGCCTATGCTTCCCATCATAACTTTAAATTGCAACAAATGGATGTGAAAAGTGCATTTCTTAATGGTCCCATTAATGAGTTGGTGTATGTTAAACAACCCCCGGGGTTCGAGGATCCTAAGTTCCCCACTCATGTGTATCAACTTGATAAGGCACTCTATGGCCTTAAACAAGCCCCACGAGCGTGGTATGAGCACCTTACCGAGTAGCTACAAGATCGTGGGTTTGAAATTGGGAAAATCGACCCCACTCTTTTTACTAAGAAGGTCAAAGGGGAGTTGTTTGTATGCCAACTATATGTTGATGATATTATCATTGGTTCTCCCAACAAAGCTTTCAATGATGAGTTCGCCGCACTCATGACCACACATTTTGAGATGTCCATGATGGGAGAGTTGAAGTACTTCCTTGGATTTGAGATCAAACAACGAAGAGAAGGCATCTTCATTAAACAATCCAAGTATACTCAAGACATGCTCAAAAGGTTCAATCTTAGTGATGTCAAGCCGGCTACTACTCCGATGCCAACCAAATGCCAACTTGACATTGATCCCAATGGTAAAGCGGTGGATCAAAAGGTATATCACTCTATGATCGAATCCTTGCTTTACCTTTGTGCATCTAGACCAGACATTATGTTGAGTGTGGGAATTTGTGCACGGTTTCAAGCCTCACCCAAGGAGAGTCACTTTGTGGCTGTCAAGCGAATCTTTCGATATTTGGCTCATACCCCAAACTTTGGCTTATGGTACCCGAGAGGAGCAAATTTCAACCTTGTAGGTTTTTTTAATTCTGACTGGGCGGGAGACAAAGTGGATAGGAAGTCCACTCCGGGAGGGTGCCAATTTCTTGGTTGCTCTCTTGTTAGTTGGTCTTCCAAAAAGCAAAGTTGTGTATCTCTCTCGTCCACCGAAGCAGAGTATGTGGCTGCTGGCAGTTGTTGTGCCCAACTTTTATGGATGAGGCAAACTTTAAAGGATTACGGTGTCACTTGTGACAAAGTGCCTCTTTGGTGTGACAATGAAAGTGCCATCAAGATTTCTCTCAACCCGGTGCTACACTTCAAGACGAAGCATATTGAGATTCGGTACCACTTCATCCGAGATCACATTCGGCAAGGAGAGATCGAGCTTCACTACGTCAACACTCATGATAACCTTGCAGACATTTTCACGAAGCCATTGGATGAAGCTAGATTCCGCGAGTTAAGGCATGAGCTAAATATCATTGATTTGAGCAATGTGGCTTGAGCACGTGCACACCCCACCATACTCATCATATTGTCTATTCTAGTTGTAGGCATGGAAATAGGGGGAGTGATGTTCTCTCAATGAACTCACCCTCCCCCCACTATGCATAAATTGGTACGCTTTTCACACTCGTCATTTATGATGACACTTGTGTTTCAAAGACGAGTTATGGTTATGGACCCAAGGATAATTCTTCGCGGTGCCATGCCAGTTGACTCTAACATTGGTGGCTTCGGCCACCGCCCTCCGTTTTTCCTTCTGGTTGGTTTTTGGTCTTCATGTTTTTCTCGTACTACAGTGACATTCTCCATCCCAAGCCATCCCATCCCAGCCATCTATTCCAATGTACACAAGTTTGCTAACATGGAGTGAGTGGGCTCACCCAGGCGGTACAACCGGTGGTTCTAGCGGTTCTACCGCTAAATCACTGGTTTCTAGCCCAGCGGTTGTACCGGTCTAGAGCAGGCGGTTCTACCGCTAATTCTCTGACCTGTACCTCCGGTCGGTACTACCGGTCGTGTTTAGCGGAACTACCGCCTGGCGCGGAAGTAACGCTCCACCACCTGGCAGCTGCCGGACCGGTACTACCGGTCCCCGGACCGGTACTACCGGTGCTGATCTGGGGAGGTATATAAAGCATGGGTTGAAGGGGTTTCTTCCTCACCCGTTCATTATTCCCCCCCCCCTGGCCGCCGGTTACTCCGCTCTCTGCCCCGTAGCGCCCTCCGGCTCTACGGATCCGTCGGCCCCTCACTGGATCTACTCCGTGGAGGCCGCTCCTCCTTCGATCTCCTCCCATGGACACCGGTATTGCCCTGCTTCTTCTTGGTATTAGGGTTCCTCTTGAATCCTCTTTCTAGGGCAATGCGTGTAGTCCTCCATTTTTGGCTAAATGTTTTGAGGGAGAGGTCTGTATAGTTTCCTATTCACTTGTGCGTAATTAGAATAGACACCGTGCATGTATTTTTTGAGATCGGGTAGTTTCCTTCTTCTCCATAGATCCGTTCTCAGCGGAACTACCGGTCTCTCGACCGGTACTACCGCTGGCCGGAACTACCGGTGCTCATGCAGGAACTACCGGTTGCTCTGAACTTATATGCAATGTCTCTATTCTTCGTACATACTAGTGAATTATTCTTCCGTTCTTGTGTACATTCTTCTCATCTTTTCTGGGTTGCTATGTGTTCTCCGTGTGTGTTTGCAGGTGGCTCTAGCTCTCGCTCTGGTCAGTTCACCAAAAGGAAGGCCCGTAGGGGCAAGAGGCCAGCCGATGATGAAGACGTTCCCGAGGTTGTGATCCCTTCCAAAACAACTCGGAGGGAAAAGTCAGTGGCAGCCAAGCAGCGTGCAGCGCTTCCTATGTACAAATGGAAGCTTTCTGACTGGGAGAAGTTTCGGTTTCAAGATCCTTACACCGCTCCATCTCCTCCTCGGTGGAATAATCCTCGCTTCCGCAATGAGATGCAGCTAAGGATTGTGGATGACATCTTCGAGCACCACAAGAATAAGTTCACCCGCATGTGGTCTATCGATCTTAACAAGTGGAGAAGCAGCCCTGCTTACTTTGGAGAGGCTTTGGAAGTCTGTGAGGAGTTTGATTTGGTCAAGCTTATGGAGCTGCGTTGTGACTTTGATGTGGAACTAATTCATCAGTTCTATGCTACTGTCCACTTCGGCAGTGACGATCAGCGTCACATCTCTTTTATGTGCCGGGATGAATTCTTCCGTGTTCCCTCGAGTGCTTTCTGCAATGCCTTGGGCTATGAGGACACTGGCTTGGAAGGCCAAGGTGGGCTCCGTCCTCACGACCGAGCCCAACCCATGGATAAGGTGAAGCTTGCTCCCCTCTACATCCCTGGTCATGGCATTGTAGGTAAATCCAATGACCTCCTGCCTGTTTATGACATCCTTCACCGTGTGTTCAGGTGCGTGCTGCTACCCAAAGTTGGGAATCAGGATGATATCTATGGATATCTTGTGGATCTGCTTGTAGCTATGAAGACAAAGCGAGGCAAGGGCATTACCTTTGATGTGTCCAAGTGGATGTGGGAGGAGATGTACAACTGTGTCTGGTACCGCAAGGTACCGATCTACGCTCCTTTTGTGATGCGTTTCCTCTACTCAGTGTGGGAAGTGAGGAGGCCTGGCGAGCCTCTCACTACTCCGGACAGGCTCACGGAGCATGAGGTCAAGGGGCTGAGACAAAAGAAGCATAAAAGTCCTAGATTCGCTGCGGGCAATGAGGAGGACGTCTTTGCTACTTCAGATGACGATGACTTTGAGTTAGAGGCTGGGGCCAAGCCCTCCTGGGTGGAGAAGCTTACTGCCAAGGTCAAGAAGACCTTCTGTCTGTAGGCTCACGTCCAGAAGAAACTCTACAAGGCCCATGTGAATGAAAAGATGGCACGACGCCGGCAGATTCAGTTGATGAGGCATCTCAATGTGCCTGATGTGAAGAGTGGTTCTGAGAAGAGCATCACTCCTGAGGGCAAGTGGTGCATTGCCAACTGTCAGTGGTCAGATGATGAGCCCACCACCTCCACCACTCGAGCGACTGCGGATGCAATGGAGACTGACGCTGAGATTGCTGAGGATGACGAAGACTCTGATGGCTCTGACGATGGCGACTCAGATGACTCTCTGGCGACTGGCGATGAGCTGTACTGAGCCCTGGGGCGTTAGTCTCGCTCTTTTCCTTTTTGGTGCTTGATGCCAAAGGGGGAGAGTTGAGTATTGCTAGGTCACGGGAGTTGCATGGGAGTGTTTCTTGGTGTTTGTGTTTATTTGTGCTTCTCTGTGAACTTCCTTAGTTTCTATGCTCGTTGAACTTCATTACCGTGAACTCCTGTTACATGGTGTAAGACATGTGCCACCATCTTAATTATCCATGCATGTTGCTTTCATATGACCTGTGTTTATCTACTTTAATGGTAAGTCACGGGTTGGTTTATAAAACCTAGGGGGAGCATAGATCCTAGTGTCAGCACTTTTGCATTCCAAAAGCAAACTCTATTAAGTGCTCACATTCAGGGGGAGCTTTTCCTCTATTCTATAAACTCCCGTGATCGTTTCGTGGTTGTCATCATTCACCAAAAAGGGGGAGATTGTTAGGGCATCTCTTGCCTGAGGTTTTGGTGATGATGACAATCCGTGTTTGGACTAATCGTGTGTCAATATTACTCAGGTTGATAACATGTGGCACAAGACGGTTAGTCGTTCTCTCTTTAAGGAAAAGATCGAAGACGGAGTTTCCAATGCCTTTCTGTTTCTTTTGGTCATAGGAAATCCGTACTATTAAGAGGGAACCCACATTGGAAGGTAATTGGTGAATCAAGTCACGCACACAAGTTCTTTGCACCCACCATATTGCCTCCGTTCGTGGAGAGAGAGGTCCTTTGTCTTTTCTCCCTGTTGTTGATTTCTCCACAGCGGTAGTTCCGCCCTTTTGGGCGGTTGTACCAGTGGCCGGTAGTTCCGGTCAAACCACCGCCCCAAGTACCGCTCAGGGGTGATACCCTCTGTACTGGGTGCGGTGGTAGACCGGTGGTGGCCCGGAAGTACCGGTAAGACCGGTACTACCGGTGTTCCGGGCGGTAGTACCGCTCTGACTGCCACCACGCAGAAACTATCTGTCAGGCGGTAGTTCCGGCCCAACCACCGTCCCAACTACCGCCCCTGGTTGAAACCTTCTGGTTTCCAAGCGGTAGTTGACCGGAGGTTGGGCGGTAGTTCCGGTTTTCTCCGAAAGACCGGTACTACCGGGCAAGTCACCGGAAGTACCGCTCTAGTGGCTCGGGCGCAGGTTTCTTCACTCACCGGTTCTACCGGTTGGAGCAGCGGAACTACCGGTCCTATGGAAATCTGCACATAACGGTTGGATTTGGGGTGACCCTATTTAAGGACCCCCTTCTCCTACCTCCACCTTATCTCTTACCTCTCTCTCTCCACCATTAATGCCATTAAAGCTTTCTTGCCCGATCTCTCTCCCTAGCCAACCAAACTTGTTGATTTGCTAGGGATTGAAGGAGGAGACCTAGATCTACACTTCCACCAAAGGAAACTTGATTCCCCCATACTTTCTTGTGTGGATTTTGTTACTCTTGGGTGTTTAGCACTCTAGACGGAAGAGGTCACTTCGGAGCCACAATCCATTGTGGTGAAGCTCCGGAGTTTCGTTGGGAGCCTCCAATTAAGTTGTGGAGAGAGCCCCAACCTTGTTTGTAAAGGTCTGGTTGCCACCTTCAAGGGCACCACTAGTGGATTCACGGCACCTTGCATTGTGTAAGGGCGTGAGGAGAATACGGTGGCCCTAGTGGCTTCTTGGGGAGCATTGTGCCTCCACACCGCTCCAACGGAGACGTACTTCCCCTCAAAGGGAAGGAACTTCGATATCACATCCTTGTCTTCACCGTCTCCACTTGTGGTTATTTCTTACCTTTACTTTTGCAAGCTTTACTTGAAGGAAATATGCCCTAGAGGCAATAATAAAGTTGTTATTTTATATTTCCTTATATCATGATAAATGTCTTTTATTCATGCTAGAATTGTATTAACCGGAAACTTAGTACATGTGTGAATACATAGACAAAACAGAGTGTCCCTAGTATGCCTCTACTAGACTAGCTCATTGATCAAAGATGGTTATGTTTCCTAACCATAGACATGAGTTGTCATTTGATCAATGGGATCACATCATTAGGAGAATGATGTGATGGACAAGACCCATCCGTTAGCTTAGCAACTTGATCGTTTAGTATGTTGCTATTGCTTTCTTCATGACTTATACATGTTCCTATGACTATGAGATTATGCAACTCCCGTTTACCGGAGGAACACTTTGTGTGCTACCAAACGTCACAACGTAACTGGGTGATTATAAAGGTGCTCTACAGGTGTCTCCGAAGGTACTTGTTGGGTTGGCGTATTTCGAGATTAGGATTTGTCACTCCGATTGTCGTAGAGGTATCTCTGGGCCCTCTCGGTAATGCACATCATAATAAGCCTTGCAAGCAAATGACTAATGAGTTAGTCACGAGATGATGTATTACGGAACAAGTAAAGAGACTTTCGGTAACGAGATTGAACTAGGTATGATGATACCGACGATCGAATCTCGGGCAAGTAACATACCGATGACAAAGGGAATAACGTATGTTGTTATGCGGTTCGACCGATAAAGATCTTCGTAGAATATGTAGGAGCCAATATGGGCATCCAGGTTCCGCTATTGGTTATTGACCAGAGAAGTGTCTCGGTCATGTCTACATAGTTCTCAAACCCGTAGGGTCCGCACGCTTAACGTTTCGTTGACGATATAGTATTGAATGAGTTATGTATGTTGGTGACCGAATGTTGTTCGGAGTCCCGGATGAGATCACGGACATGACGAGGAACTCTGGAATGGTCCGGAGATAAAGATTAATATATGGGATAATAGTGTTTGACCTCCGAAAGGGTTCCGGAATTCACCGGAAGGGGTTCCGGATGTTTCCCGAAGTGTTTGGGTACGAGAACACTTTATTTGGGCCAAAAGGGAAAGCACACGAGGTTTTTGGAAGGCGCAAAAGGAAGTTTTGCGGAGTCCAGGGGCCAGACGCCAGGGTCCCTGGCGTCTGGGTCCAGACGCCGGGAACCCTGGCGTCTGGCCCTGGAGTCCAAGAAGGACTCTTGCCTTTCGGGTGAAACCGACTTTGTGAAGGCTTTTACTCCAAGTTTCGACCCCAAGGCTCAACATATAAATAGAGGGGTAGGGCTAGCACCCAAGACACATCAAGATCAACCAAGCCGTGTGCCGGCTACCCCGACCCTCTAGTTTATCCTCCGTCTAGTTTCTGTAGTGCTTGGCGAAGCCCTGCAGAGATTGTTCTTCATCAACAACCGTCACCACGCCGTCGTGCTGCCGGAACTCATCTACTACTTCGCCCGTCTTGCTGGATCAAGAAGGCGAGGACGTCATCGAGCTGAACGTGTGCTGAACGCGGAGGTGCCGTACGTTCGGTACTAGATCGGGACGGATCGTGAAGGTGCACGACTACATCAACCGCGTTAATAAACGCTTCCGCTTTCAGTCTACGAGGGTGCGTAGACACACTCTCCCCTCTCGTTGCTATGCATCTAGTAGATAGATCTTGCGTGATCGTAGGATAATTTTGAAAATACTACGTTCCCCAACAGTGGTATCAGAGCCAGGTCTATGCGTAGATGATATGCACGAGTAGAACACAAGTGAGTTGTGGGCGATACTAGTCATACTGCTTACCAGCATGTCATACTTTGCTTCGGCGGTATTGTGAGATGAAGCGGCCCGGACCGACATTACGCGTACGCTTACGCGAGACTGGTTTCACCGTTACGAGCACTCGTTGCTTAAAGGTGACTGGCGGGTGTCTGTCTCTCTCACTTTAGCTGAATCAAGTATGGCTACGCCCAGTCCTTGTGAAGGTTAAAATAGCACATACTTGACGAAACATCGTTGTGGATTTTTTGTATGCGTAGGTAAGAACGGTTCTTGCTAAGCCCGTAACAGCCACGTAAAACTTGCAACAACAAAGTAGAGGACGTCTAACTTGTTTTTGCAGGGCATGTTGTGATGTGATATGGTCAAGACATGATGAGTTATACGTTATTGTATGAGATGATCATGTTTTGTAAAGTTATCGGCAACTGGCAGGAGCCATATGGTTGTCGCTTTATTTTATGAAATACAATCGCCATGTAATTGCTTTACTTTATCACTAAGCGGTAGCGATAGTCGTAGAAGCAATAGTTGGCGAGACGACAACGATGCTACGATGGAGATCAAGGTGTCGCGCCGGTGACGAAGGTGATCATGACGGTGCTTTGGAGATGGAGATCAAAAGCACAAGATGATGATGGCCATATCATGTCACATATTTTGATTTTCATGTGATGTTTATCTTATTATGCTTCTTATTTTGCTTAGAACGACGGTAGCATTATAAGATGATCCCTTACAAAATTTCAAGGTACAAGTGTTCTCCCTGAGTATGCACCGTTGCGAAAGTTCTTCGTGCCGAGACACCACGTGATGATCGGGTGTGATAGGCTCTACGTTCAAATACAACGGGTGTAAGACAGTTTTGCATACGCAGAATACTCGGGTTAAACTTGACGAGCCTAGCATATGCAGATATGGCCTCGGAACACTGGAGACCGAAAGGTCGAGCGTGAATCATATAGTAGATATGATCAACATAAGATGTTCACCATTGAAACTACTCCATCTCACGTGATGATCGGACATGGTTTAGTTGATTTGGATCACGTGATCATTTAGATGACTAGAGGGATGTCTATCTAAGTGGGAGTTCTTTAAGTAATATGATTAATTGAACTTTAATTTATCATGAACTTAGTCCTGATAGTATTAGCATATCTATGTTGTAGATCAATAGCTCGCGATGTTGCTCCACGTTTATTTTTTATATGTTCCTAGAGAAAACTAAGTTGAAAGATGTAAGTAGCAATGATGCGGAATTGTTCCGTGATCTGAGGATTATCCTCATTGCTGCACAGAAGTATTATGTCCTTGATGCACCGCTAGGTGACAGACCCATTGCAGGAGCAGATGTAGACGTTATGAACGTTTTGACAAAAGCTCAGTATCATGACTACTTGATAGTTTAAAGTGCACCATGCTTTAAGGCTTAGAACCGGGACTTCAAAAACGTTTTGAACGCCACGGAGCATATAAGATGTTCCAAGAGTTGAAATTAGTATTTCATACTCATGCCCGTGTCGAGAGGTATAAGACTTCTGACAGTACTTTGCCTACAAGATGGAGGAGAATAGCTCAACCAGTGAGCATGTGCTCAGATTGTCTGGGTACTACAATTACTTGAATCAAGTGGGAGTTAATCTTCCAGATAAGATAGTAATTGACAAAGTTCTCTAGTCACTATCACCAAGTTAGTAGAACTTCGTGATGAACTATAATATGCAAGGGATGATGAAGGTAATTCCCGAGCTCTTCGCGATCCTGAAATCGGCGAAGGTAGAAATCAAGAAAGAGCATCAAGTGTTGATGGTTAACAAGACCACTTGTTTCAAGTAAAGGGCAAAGGGATAGAAGGGGAACTTCAAGAAGAATGACAAGCAAGTTGTCACTCCCATGAAGAAACCCAAAGCTAAACTCAAGCCTGAAACTAAGTGCTTCTACTGCAAAGGAAATGGTCATTTGAAGTGGAACTGCCCTAGATATTTGGCGGATAAGAAGGATGGCAAAGTGAACAAAGGTATATTTGATATACAGATTATTGATGTGTATTTTACTAGTGTTCATAGCAACCCCTCAGTATTTGATACTAGTTCAGTTGCTACAGAGTAGTAACTCGAAATCAGAGTTGCATAATGAACAGAAACTAGTTAAAGGTGAAGTGACGATGTGTGTTGGAAGTGCTTCCAAGATTAATATGATTATCATCGCACACTCCCTATACTTTCGGGATTAGTGTTGAACCTAAATAAGTGTTATTTGGTGTTTGTGTTGAGCATGAATATGATTTGATCATGTTTATTGCAATACGGTTATTCATGTAAGTTAGAGAATAATTGTTGTTCTGTTTACATGAATAAAACCTTCTATGGTCATACACCCAATGAAAATGGTTTGTTGGATCTCGATCGTGTGATACACATATTCATAATATTGAAACCAAAAGATGCAAGGTTAATAATGATAGTGCAACTTATTTGTGGCACTGCCGTTTAGGTCATATTGGTGTAAAGCGCATGAAGAAACTCCATAGTGATGGACTTTTGGAATCACTTGATTATGAATCACTTGGTGCTTGCGAACCATGCCTCATGGGCAAGATGACTAAAACTCCGTTCTCCGGAACTATGGAGCGAGCAACAGATTTGTTGGAAATCATACATACTGATGTATGTGGGCCAATGAGTGTTGAAGCTCGCGGCGGGTATCATTATTTTCTGACCTTCACTGATGATTTGAGCAGATATGGGCATATCTACTTAATGAAGCACAAGTCTGAAACATTTGAATAGTTCAAAATTTTGAGAGTGAAGTGGAGAATCATCGTAACAAGAAAATAAGAGTTTTTGCGATATGATCGTAGAGGTAAAATATTTGAGTTAGCGAGTTTGGCCTTCAGTAAAAACAATGTGAAATAGTTTCACTACTCACGCCACCTGGAACACCACAGTGTAATGGTGTGTCCGAACGTCATAACCGTACTTTATTAGATATGGTGCGATCGATAATGTTTCTTACCGATCTACCACTATCGCTTTTGGGGTTATGCATTAGAGACAGGTACATTCACGTTAAATAGGGCACCATCTAAATCCGTGGAGATGACATCGTATGAACTGTGGTTTGACGAGAAACCTAAGTTGTCATTTCTTTAAGTTTGGGACTACAATGCTTATGTGAAAAAGTTTCAACATGATAAGCTCGAACCCAAATCGGAGAAATGTGTCTTCATAGGATACCCAAAAGAAACTGTTGGGTACACCTTCTATCACAGATCCGAAGGCAAGGTATTTGTTGCTAAGAGTGGATCCTTTCTAGAGAAGGAGTTTCTCTCGAAAGAAGTGAGTGGGAGGAAAGTAGAACTTGATGAGGTAACTGTACCTTCTCCCGAATTGGAAGGTAGTACATCACAGAAACTAGTTCCAGTGATTCCTACACCAATTAGTGAGGAAGCTAATGATGATGATCATGAAACTTCAGATCAAGTTTCTGCTGAACTTCGTAGATCAACCAGAGTTCGTTCCGCACCAGAGTGGTACGGCAACCCAGTTCTGGAAGTCATGTTACTAGACCATGATGAACCTACGAACTATGAGGAAGCGATGATGAGCCCAGATTCTGCAAAATGGCTTGAGGCCATGAAATCTGAGATGGGATCCATGTATGAGAACAAAGTATGGACTTTGGTTGACTTGCCCGATGGTCGGCAAGCCACTGAAAATAAATGGATCTTTAAGAGGAAGACTGACGCCGATGGTAATGTTACTGTCTACAAAGCTCGACTTGTTGCGAAAGGTTTTCGACAAGTTCAAGGTGTTGACTACGATGAGATTTTCTCACCCGTAGCGATGCTTAAGTCTGTCCGAATCATGTTAGCAATTGCCACATTTTATGAAATCTGGCAAATGGATAACGAAACAGTGTTCTTTAATATATTTATTACAGAAGACTTGTATATGAAGCAACCAGAAGGTTTTGTCAATCCTAAAGGTGCTAACAAAATGTGCAAGCTCCAGCGATCCATCTATGGACTGGTGCAAGCATCTCGGAGTTGGAATATACGCTTTGATAAGTTGATCAAAGCATATAGATTTATACAGACTTGCGGTGAAGCCTGTATTTACAAGAAGTGAGTGGGAGCACTACAACCTTTCTGATAAGTATATGTGAATGACATATTGTCGATCAGAAATGATGTAGAATTTTCTGGAAAGCATGAAGGAGTGTTTGAAAGGAGTTTTTCAAAGAAAGACCTTGGTGAAGCTGCTTACATATTGGGCATCAAGATCTATAGAGATAGATCAAGACGCTTGATAAGACTTTCGATGAGTACATACCTTGATAAGATTTTGAAGTAGTTCAAAATGGATCAGTCAAAGAAGGAGTTCTTCCCTGACTTGTAAGGTGTGAAGTTGAGTAAGACTCAAAGCCAGACCACGGCAGAAAAATATAGAGAGAATGAAAGTCATTCCCTATGCCTCAGCCATAGGTTCTATAAAGTATGCCATGCTGTGTACCAAACATGTTGTGTACCTTGCCATGAGTTTTTCAAGGGGGTACAATAGTGATCCAGGAGTAGATCACTGTACAGCGGTCAAAATTATCCTTAGTAACTGGATGACTAAGGAAATGTTTCTCGATTATGGAGGTGATAAAGAGTTCGTCGTAAAGGGTTATGTTGATGCAAGCTTTGACACTAAATCCAGATGACTCTAAGTATCAATCTGGATGCGTATTGAAAGTGGGAGCAATTAGCTAGAGTAGCTCTATGCAGAGCATTGTAGACATAGAAATTTGCGAAATACATACGGATCTGAATGTGACAGACCCGTTGACTAAACTTCTCTCACCAAGCAAAACATGATCACACCTTAGTACTCTTTGGGTGTTAATCACATAGAGATGTGAACTAGATTATTGACTCTAGTAAACCCTTTGGGTGTTGGTCACATGGCGATGTGAACTATGGGTGTTAATCACACGACGATGTGAACTATCGGTGTTCAATCACATGGCGATGTGAACTATATTATTGACTCTAGTGCAAGTGGGAGACTGAAAGAAATATGCCCTAGAGGCAATAATAAAGTTGTTATTTTATATTTCCTTATACCATGATAAATGTCTTTTATTCATGCTAGAATTGTATTAACCGGAAACTTAGTACATGTGTGAATACATAGACAAAACAGAGTGTCCCTAGTATGCCTCTACTAGACTAGCTCATTGATCAAAGATGGTTATGTTTCCTAACCATAGACATGAGTTGTCATTTGATCAATGGGATCACATCATTAGGAGAATGATGTGATGGACAAGACCCATCCGTTAGCTTAGCAACTTGATCGTTTAGTATGTTGCTATTGCTTTCTTCATGACTTATACATGTTCTTATGACTATGAGATTATGCAACTCCCGTTTACTGGAGGAACACTTTGTGTGCTACCAAACGTCACAACGTAACTGGGTGATTATAAAGGTGCTCTACAGGTGTCTCCGAAGGTACTTGTTGGGTTGGCGTATTTCGAGATTAGGATTTGTCACTCCGATTGTCGGAGAGGTATCTCTGGGCCCTCTCGATAATGCACATCATAATAAGCCTTGCAAGCAAATGACTAATGAGTTAGTCACGAGATGATGTATTACGGAACGAGTAAAGAGACTTGCCGGTAACGAGATTGAACTAGGTATGATGATACCGACGATCGAATCTCGGGCAAGTAACGTACCGATGACAAAGGGAATAACGTATGTTGTTATGCGGTTCGACCGATAAAGATCTTCGTAGAATATGTAGGAGCCAATATGGGCATCCAGGTTCCGCTATTGGTTATTGACCAGAGAAGTGTCTCGGTCATGTCTACATAGTTCTCGAACCCGTAGGGTCCGCACGCTTAACGTTTCGTTGACGATATAGTATTGAATGAGTTATGTATGTTGGTGACCGAATGTTGTTCGGAGTCCCGGATGAGATCACGGACATGACGAGGAACTCCGGAATGGTCCGGAGATAAAGATTAATATATGGGATAATAGTGTTTGACCTCCGGAAGGGTTCCGGAATTCACCGGAAGGGGTTCCGGATGTTTCCCGAAGTGTTTGGGTACGAGAACACTTTATTTGGGCCAAAAGGTAAAGCACACGAGGTTTTTGGAAGGCGCAAAAGGAAGTTTTGCAGAGTCCAGGGGCCAGACGCCAGGGTCCCTGGCGTCTGGGTCCAGACGCCGGGAACCCTGGCGTCTGGCCCTGGAGTCCGAGAAGGACTCTTGCCTTTCGGGTGAAACCGACTTTGTGAAGGCTTTTACTCCAAGTTTCGACCCCAAGGCTCAACATATAAATAGAGGGGTAGGGCTAGCACCCAAGACACATCAAGATACACCAAGCCGTGTGCCGGCTACCCCGACCCTCTAGTTTATCCTCCGTCTAGTTTCTGTAGTGCTTGGCGAAGCCCTGCAGAGATTGTTCTTCATCAACAACCGTCACCACGCCGTCGTGCTGCCGGAACTCATCTACTACTTCGCCCGTCTTGCTGGATCAAGAAGGCGAGGACGTCATCGAGCTGAACGTGTGCTGAACGCGGAGGTGCCGTACGTTCGGTACTAGATCGGGACGGATCGTGAAGGTGCACGACTACATCAACCGCGTTAATAAACGCTTCCGCTTTCGGTCTACGAGGGTACGTAGGCACACTCTCCCCTCTCGTTGCTATGCATCTAGTAGATAGATCTTGCGTGATCGTAGGAAAATTTTGAAAATACTACGCTCCCCAACATTACTTGTTAATTCCTATAGCCTGCTTGTGTTGTTGTTTTCCGTTCCTTCCTCTAGTTGTCATCATAATAGTATATCTAGACAACTTACTTTGACGCTTAATTTAAAGTGGTTAAGAAAAGCTAAAAATTGTTAGTTGCCTATTCACCCCCCCCCCCTCTAGTCAACCATATCGATCCTTTCAACCAGTCTGTACCCTGCCTTGCGTTAGTACTGCAAGGGCGCGCGGTAGTACCGCTCCGGTAATACTACCGCTCGTTGCGTTACGCAACAGGGCCGCATCTGGCTCCTGCCGCGCGAGCGGTAGTACCGCACCTCCTGCGGTAGTACCGCATGGCCTTGCGGTAGTACCGCAAGTTTGGTGTGGTAGTACCGCGTGTCACGAGCAGAGTTAGTGGATAACGATTGAATTTGTTCTTTCACTATATAAGGGGAGTCTTCTTCTTCGAGTTGACTACCTCTTCCCATCCCAAGCTCCATTGTTGCTCAAAGCACCAATTCCGCCTGATCTCTCTCCCTAGCCAATCAAACTTGTTGATTTCCTAGGGATTGGTTGAGAAGGCATTGATGTACACTTCCACCAAATGAAATTTGATTCCCCCCACTAATCCCTTGCGGATCTTGTTACTCTTGGGTGTTTGAGCACCCTAGATGGTTGAGGTCACCTCGGAGCCATAATCCATTGTGCTGAAGGTTTGCGGTGTCGTTGGGAGCCTCCAATTAAGTTGTAGAGATAGCCCCAACCTTGTTTCTAAAGGTTTGGTCGCCGCCTTCAAGGGCACCACTAGTGGAATCACGGCACCTCGCATTGTGTGAGGGCGTAAGGAGAATACGGTGGCCCTAGTGGCTTCTTGGGGAGCATTGTGCCTCCACACCGCTCCAACGGAGACGTACTTCCTCTCAAAGGGAAGGAACTTCGGTAACACATCCTCGTCTCCACCGGCTCCACTTGTGGTTATCTCTGGCCATTACTTGTGCAAGCTTTTGTTGTGTTCCATAGCTTGCTTGCTTGTGTGCTTGTTATTGTTACATCTTATAGGTTGCCCACTTAGTTGCATATCTAGACAACCTATATTGTCGCTAAGTTTAATTTGGTTAAGAAAAGCTAAAAATTGTTAGTTGCCTATTCACCCCCCCCCCTCTAGTCAACCATATCGATCCTTTCACACGTAGTGTTCGGGTTGTCCGCGCATATGTTTAGGGGAGAGTGGGGGATCCGGTTGGAGATGCTCTTACATGTTAGTCTTTACTTGGAGAGATATAATGGAATAGATTTGATCCATCTCTCATCTTACTTAAAAATGATGAGATTGCCTCTTATATGCACACATATAATAGGAACAATTATCCTTCTACCCAAGTCTTGTGATGCTACAAGAGTGAAAGATTTTTGGTTGGTCGGTCTTACGCATTATATCGCAAAGATTCTTTGTAAGTTGTTGTCCCCTGCTCGCACAGGGCCTTCGTACAAATATCGATCGATCCAAGATAATTTCCAGCACGTCAAGAATGCTATGCAAAAGGTGCACAAAAACAAGGACCCGACTTTGTTGCTGAAAATGGACAAATCTGCAAAGGAGAAACTCAACCCGGACAACCATACATGGAGACATACCATCCTCCATGTGTCTCCCAATGATGCAAAGGAGCACCAAATGAGGTCAAAACGGGAATGGCGTGTTTCATGTCGTCAACGCCACCGTCGTGTCACCACCGAGGTTGGGATACCTAAACTAAAAAACTAATCCTACCACCATCGATCAAAAAGGGGTCTGTGTCCCCTCCTATCGTCGAAGTAGCGCTCTGGGAGAGAGGGGGTCTATTATCTCGCCGAGGAGGAGGTAGATCACCGCCGCCGTAGCTCCTAAGGTTCCGTGGAAGGGTGGAAAATGTTCCAGGTCCTAAAAGGAAAAGAACCAAGTGTGTTATAGAGATGCTTAATACTCCCTCCTATCCAAATTAATTATCACTGATTTAGCGTAGCTTTGCACTAAATTAGCAACAATTAATATGGATCAGAGGGAGTAAATCTTTACGTCTATCTAGGCTCGCAACCAATGTCATTTGTTGAGAACAAATAAATAAGGGTGACGGCAGGCACAATGTTGTGCTATGTGGCTAAACTTCGGCACATTCAAATATATTAACTCGTTCTAGCTCCTTGGTCGTTAGCAGTGGACGAGCGTGAATAAAATTCAACGAGGGGCCAAAAGAGCTAGAGAGATTAGAGAGCTGGGAGATTAGCAGGGAGTTTAGGCTTAACAGGAGCTCATCTCTGCAATATTTTTCTTGAAGGGGGCCGGGACCCCCTTTGGTCTCGTCGACGCTGTGTGAATGGTTGTCAGCGAGATTTCCATGAGAGAGAAAATAAAGCTATCTTAATGTGGTAAACTATCAAGAGAGCAATAGTACCTCAGATTGTTGGTTGTCATTGACATGTTTCCTTATTATCATTTTGGAAGAAACAAGCATCTAGCCTTTGCATCATTACAATGTACAATACCCTGTTTATTAAATCAGGGAAGAAAGCCACAATGGTGCCGTGTCATACATGAAAGTGGCGTCAAATCGCTCTCTCTTAGGAGCTCCTTCTCAGGGCATGAGTTATGGGCGCAGCTGAATTTTGTGGTCTCAAGTTCTTCAAATAGATAAAATTGAATGAATCTGTTGGTGTGTACCACAATCACGTAAGGAGAGCTACTCCCTATGGTGTCATTTTCATACTCGTTTTCTCTTTCCCATGTCGTCACACACGTTCAACCTTTCTCTCTTGCCTTTTTCTCCATTTCAAGGTTCATTTGATTCAAAAGATTTTCATAGGAATTCTGCAAGATTAGAATCTTTGAAAAAAATCCTATGTTGTTTGTTTGATTCATAGGATTGAATCCTATAGGAACTTTTCTTAAGGATTCCTTTGTGCTACATTCCATATGAATTTCCATATTCACTCAAACATTTTGAAAAGAATTATTTGTTTTTCCTATTGTTGCGAATCAAACAGGCCATATCACACCTTTTCAGACAAGGATGTAGCCTTTGTAAAATCCACCTTTGGTCTTCAGGCTATGGCTTTTATTCCAACACATCAATTAAGTCGAGCTAGTACATGGGCGGGGTAGCGCGTTGGCCATGCCCTTAACGGCCCTCTTAACAATGTTCACGATGTCACATTAGTGAATAGCTTTTTAGCTTAATCAGTGAAGATTTAAGAAACCAAGTCTAGAATGCTCTCGATGGGCCACAGCTCGGGCTATATATGGCACGCCTTAGATAGGGTAGCCGGTGTTGTCGAAGCTCACCTCAAGTGACGGCACTACAACGACCAATTTCAACCTTGTACCAAAAGATTGGAGATTTGGTAAAAGGAATTATTTGAAAAAAAGCCGCAAAAGCTTCATATCTCAATGCATTTGATAGAAACAAGTTTGGTGCTAGCACTTACAACTCAACACTCCAGCCAGGGGTGCAGGTGAGATACAGAGGAATAAGCTATTCTTTTTTTGAAATTTCGTTGACCAAGAGAAGTTGAAGCTGCATAGATTATTTGGATCGCTCCTATTATTACTAACCAGGGCGAAAATAGATAATGAGCATGAGGTAACAATTCCATGTTGATCCGAATCAATCCATATGCTCCCATCTTTAATAATATTCCCGCTAAAAGCATACATGTACTATAATGTGCGCCCGATCCGCCCTGCTTCGTAGGCAAAATAGATTTTGGTTAGTTATAAATACGCCTCTCGGATTTAGTTCAATTTGAACTAATCATATATTTATGCGGGACTATGCGGGACGCCCGCTTGCATCCCTACTACCGGGTAGGCACCACGAGCCGCAAGACCCATGTCGAGTAGACTAGCAATGTTTTGTCACAAACGAATTTGGCAAAACACAAGCAATCCCTGCTCCAGAGAATAACTAATAGCACCTTACAATTTCTCAAAAAGAAAAGAGAGCAACCTATGAGTTGGTTGCCTATGAGTTGGTTGCACTGTATATCCCAGCGAGAAAAAAATAATTAGGAAAATAATATAATCTGTACTGTACAATTCTCAAAGCAACAGTACTAATATTAGGACAAAAAAAAATGCAGAGCCTCAGATAGTCGTTCTACATATTAGAGGCACTTGAATTTTGTATGTACCATATCAACTCTGATAGTTGCTCCAAAGGATTGATGTAGCGTTCAGAAACAGAATGCCATACATTTTACTCCCTCCGTCACATAATGCAAGACGTCTTACATTATGGGACGAAGGGAGTAGTATTTATTCTTCATACCACTGAAAACAGAAAAGTTCACAGTTCATTCCGCAGTGAAGCCAAACCAAAACATGGACGATGTGCTTACCTGAGAGGAAGGATTGCATCTCTTCTACAGATTGCAAGGAGTGCCAAATACATTTAAGGGCGATCCCGTACAGCTAATACGAACTAAAATGAGAAGCGGCTGAGATTCAGAAACTTGAACAAATAGAAGACTTATTCAGTGCAGCGATACAATCTAAACAGAGAAATCAAATCAGCCAGTCTTACAAAAGCAAAATACAATTCAACAGTGAAGCATTTCGTCAGGATTCAGAATCGAACTGATTGCATTGAACAGAACATGGTATTACACAGCCTACTGAACCCAAGACATAGAACAACGACGCACGCCAAATCAGTGAATCCCATCTACCACAGCCCACATAACAGAGAGCAAACGAGGAAGTTGCCCCACTGCTGGCACCACAGCACGAATCTAGCCTCCGAAGCCGTAGAGGGTGCGGCCCTGGCGCTTGAGCGCATAGACGACGTCCATGGCGGTGACGGTCTTGCGGCGGGCGTGCTCGGTGTAGGTGACGGCGTCGCGGATGACGTTCTCGAGGAAGATCTTGAGGACGCCGCGGGTCTCCTCGTAGATGAGGCCGGAGATGCGCTTCACACCGCCCCTCCTCGCCAGCCTCCGGATCGCCGGCTTGGTGATGCCCTGGATGTTGTCGCGGAGGACCTTCCGGTGGCGCTTGGCGCCGCCCTTGCCCAGCCCCTTGCCGCCCTTGCCGCGCCCGGACATCGTCGCTGGATTTGGGAGAAGAAGAAGGGACTCGTGTGGATGCTGGAGCTTGAGATGGATTTGGGAATCGGAGGTGAGGGGGTTATAATGGGGCGGAGTTGGGAGGGAAGCCCGAAATTTTCGGGAGTCGGAGGCGGGAGGTGTTTGCTCTCTGCTGGGTCGATCCGTGGGATGTTGGAGTTCGGCCGTTGGATTGCGATCAGCAGGTGGGATGAGGTGGGAGGCTGGTGCTGCGGATCGGTGACGTGGCGGAGATGGGGCATAAGCTTTTTTTTTTAGAGAGAGAGAAATGTGGGCTGCTTGTGTTACATTGATTTGGGCCAGGCCCAGTGATTGTGGTCAATCTGTCCTTTCCCTCGGCATATACGAGCATGTATCATTGCTGGCCCTCGTCACCGCGAGTCGTATCGTTGTGCACTTCTCGTATTTCTACTTTCACTTAAAAAGATTTGTGTAAGTCGTATTTTCTAAAATTTAACCAAATTTCAACATATCGAATCGATATATTTAGATTCATCATGAAATATTTCAAGTCGTATTTATTCGGTATTGTAGATGCTGATGATTTTTATTACTCCATACGTTCCACAATGTAGTGTCTATAGATTTTTGCGAAAATCAAACTTTGCCAACTTTGATCAAGTGTATAGAGAAAACTGTCTACATCTACAATACCAAACATGTATATTCTGAAAATATAACTCACGATGTATTCGATGATGTGCATTTGGTATTCTAGATGTGCATACTTTTCTCTATAAACATGGTCAAAGTTTGTAATGTTTGACTTTTGTAAAAATCTATAGACACTACATTATGGAACGGAGAGGGTATTACTTATCTATACCACACGGTGGAAGGACAAAAATATACTCTGCCACAAAAAACTTCCCCACGTGTTAGGGTTTTAGCTCTTGTCAAGGCGACCTGATGTTGAGACCCTGTTCGCCTCCGTCGTTCTCCCCATGCATTCCGCCTAGGTCGAGGACCGGTCTAGGACCACCGCGCAGAAGTCCGCCATTCATTGGCGACAGATCGGCGACAAGCTCCTGAAAGTGGGGTTGGAGGAGTCTAAGTGTGTCGCTCGCTGCACCGAGTGCCAAGGGCAAGAGTGTGTCTGCATCCGACCATCGTCGCCGGGCGGGTGCGACGTGTCACGCAAATGCAGCAGCCAAGCGGGTGCGCCGTGAGCGCGCAAAGACGGCTAAACAGGATTGTTGTAACCCCTTGGTGGCCTTTCATTGCTTCGACAATGATGGCGGTGGCGGCAACAAGAGAGGGGACAAGGACGATGGTCTCGAAGGTCATGCCTGCAAGGTCACCATATGGTACCTCACTAAATTTAGTAAAAATATCGGTCTAGTCCAACTTTGTTAATTTGTGTTCGTTTGATCTAAATATATCAAAAATTAACATTGTCCAGTTTGCATCAATGTTGACTGCCTCTTTGAACTGTCCATTCACTGCGACCCCCAGCGGACTCCTTATAGAAGCATCGACATTATTTCGACCGCGACTGTGGCAACGAATGCTAGAACCGGCGTCCACGTTTGTTGGAACCAGCAAACCTGCAAATCGGTGTGCTCCGAGTGGCTAGTCAAGCGGCGACAACGACGTCGCTCGCGCGAGCACGTGATACGTCCAAAATGTATTTATAATTTTTGCTTGCTCCATGCCTCTTTTGTGTGATATTGCTATGTTATTTATACACTTCCATACACTTTTGATCATATTTGGACTAACCTATTAACTTAGTGCACCCCAGTGCCAGTTTCTGTTTTCTGCTGTTTTTGTATTTCAGGTTTTCCCATTACGTAAATTGCCAGAAAAATTCCGGGAAAAATATATAAAAAATCAGCGTTCCGGAAGCTTCAATGCGGCCAAAGTAGGGCCGGAGGGGACCCACAGGGGCTCCAGGCGGCCTGCCCACGCGGCCCCCCCTGGCCGCGCCGGGGGGCGCCTGGGCACCCTGACCCCCCTCTGATGCCCCCCTTTGGCATATATTTACACCGTGTCGCGGAAACCCTGATTCCAGACCCCTTTTCTCCAGACGCGATTCCGATCTCCGCCGGCATCGCCATCAAGCTTCGGGGGACCAGAATTCCTGCGCCGGCACCCTGCCGGGACGGGGAAGTGCCCCCGGATTCATCTCCATCGACGTTGCTTCCTCCCTCCATGATGCGGGAGTAGTTCCTCCTCGGGGCTGAGGTTCTTACCAGTAGCTATGTGGTCAATTCTCTCTCCCATGATGTGATCTTCGTTGTGATCATAGGCTATGTTAATCTAGGGTGATCCCATGATATTTCTCCTTCCTCTATGTATTGGATTGATGTACTCACTTGTCTTTATCTAGTATAATCCCCGAGACCAAGGTGACAGCGGTCTATTGGACATGGATTAGAAAAGTATTTTCATGAGTGATTTCCTCTCTTGTGTGTTGATTGAAGATTGAGAGTCTCTTGGTGCTTGTCTTTGACTATCCTTTAGATATGTTGTGGTGATTGTGGGACTCTCTTTGGATGGCCGCGGTGACATTGGGAAATCCTTAGAATGAGAACTATGAACTTTGAGGTGTGCTTTTGTAGCCCTACATAATTCTCGTCCTCTCTTGACCACGAAGGAATGACCTCCGAGTGTGTCCCCTTTGCATGTTTTATGGGAAATATCATGTGATTCGATTATGTTAATGTTGTTGGGAGTTGCCACTAGTGAAAGTATGAACCCTAGGCCTTGTTTTCACCATTGCAATACCATTTGTGCTCACGTTTACCACTTGTTTGCTTGCTGCACTTTTTATTACAGATTTATATTACTTTGTTTTGCCATCCATATCACTTGCCATTTAACATCTCTTCACCGAACTAGTGCACCTATACATCTAACAGGTGTATTAGGTGTGTTGGGGACACAAGAGACTTCTTGTATCTTAGTTGCAGGGTTGTTTGAGAGAGACCATCTTCAACCTCTACTTCCCTGAGTTCGATAAACCTTAGGTCATCCACTTGAGGGAAATTGCCGCTGTCCTACAAACCTCTGCGCTTGGAGGCCCAACATAGTCTACAAGAGTAGAAGCGTGTGTAGACATCAAGCTATTTCTGGCGCCGTTGCCGGGGAGGTGAGCGCTTGAAGGTATATCTTTAGATCTTGCAATTAAATCTGTTTGTTTCTTGTTTTTATTTCACTAGTTATGTTTATGGAAAACCGTGCTATTGGATCGTTGCTTGCGGGAAGACGCCCCACACCTGTGGTGGTTGCTCCCCCCCCTACTGAAATTGTGCCCTATAAAATACCAGCTGGTATTATCGATTATGTTTTGGCTAATCGTTATGCAGGAGACAGACATCCCGATGAACACTTGCTATATCTGTCACAACTATGTTCATTATTTAAGCTTGCAGGTGTATCAAGGGAGTTTGTCATGAGGAAATTGTTCGCCGTATCACTTATAGATAAAGCTTCAGATTGGTATAAGCTTCTCGATAACTCGCACTTGCTTGATTGGGAAGAGATCCGGTCTCTCTTTTACTCCAAGTTTTATCCTCTTCATGAAGTCCATAAGAATAGGAATTATGTTTATAATTTCTATCCTCATGATGGAGAGAGCATAGCTCAAGCTTGGGGGAGACTGAAAACGTTAATGCTAAAATGTCCTAACCATGGGCTCCCCAAAGATATGATTATTACTAATTTCTATGCGAGGCTTTCTCGACAGGATAAAGATTTGCTCGACGCTACCTCTATGGGTTCTTTCACAAACAAAAAGATTGATGCTAAATGGGAACTCCTTGAAAGAATTCAACGCAACACTGAAGATTGGGAGATCGACAAAGGTAAAGAGTCAGGTATAATTTATGAGTATGATTGCATTAAGTCCTTTGTTGAAACTACAAGTTTTAATAAGTTTAGTGCTAAGTTTGGGCTTGATTCTCAACTCCTTGTTGATTTCCTCAAATCTTTTGCTTCACATCTTAATATGCCTAAGGAGGATTGGATCAAGTATCATAAACCTTTTAAAGAGACTTGCAAAGAAAATGAAATTGTTCATGATGATTGCAACATGCATGATCCAATTCCTAAAAATGAAGTTTTATATAAGCATGTTAATTTTTGTGGAGTGGATAGACCTTGTGAAAGGCCTACGATCGAAGAAGAGAAGTATTGTAAGCAACATAAGCATGAAAGAACAATCACTTGGGTCAGAGATTTAAATGAAATTGCTAGAGAATTGTGTGACCTTTATCCTTTTACTTGTGAACTTTGCCGTATAGAGGGTCACTTTAATTTTCAATGCATGAACTTTCAAAACATAACTGTTAACCAGTTGTGTGATAACATGATCACCTCTGATCTTTATGATGAGCTTATGTTATTTTTGATGTGTGAAGAGTTATCAGAAAAGACTTCTTGGCTAGATGTTAATGCCATAGGAATAAAAAACACTTTGCAAAATTGCCATCTCTATTGTGTTGTTAATTGCCATGAAAATGATTACATAAGTAAGATTAGAAAGGAGGGAACTTTACCAAAGTATAAAAATGTCTCTTATATTTCTGCTAATAAAAAGGAGAGTATCTCCCAAGTTTCCCCTATTGTTTCTAATGATAAACCAGGATATGTGGAGAAGCTTCATCTCCAACCGCTCCCTCCTAAGGTCAAGAAGAAGAAAAAGAAGAGGAGGAGGAAGAGGAGCAAGAAGGAAGAAGAATGGGTATCAACCTGGCCTGAGCATATTCCTCCCATCAACTTTTATCCTAACGGTTGTAAGTTTAAAGAAGAAGGTGAAGTTTATTGCCTTAATTGTCATCTTGATGATACGTCCGTAGGTACTATTGAAGATGATTTTGATTATGACATGCATGTTACTTATTGTGATTGGGAAAATGATGATAATGCTACTTATGATCTTGAAAATCTTTTTGGTACCAACTCTAAAAGTGAAGATATGGGAAGCTCTAAGCTTGGGGATGATAGGATTGCAAATCCTTTACCCACTAGTGATGTGATAATTGATAATTCTTTTGCTAGTAAGAATAAAGACAACATGATTACAAATATAGTTGCTAGCAATGATAATGCTCTTCTCTACTATGATGATGTTATAACTCCAATCTATAGTGATTATAAAGGTACCTATGACATAAGGAGAAATTATCCTTATGAAACTTGTCATAATCATGGAGGGAATTACTCCCTTGTTGAACACCACCCTCCTAATACACAATTAATCTATAGTGTTCAAGTTGTTTATGATAGTCCTACTCCCACTATTACCAATGAGAAAGATTATGCTTATGTGGAGAGTAAGAGTACCTTTTTGCATGTGGATCATGGTAACAATGCTTTATGTGATGCTTATATTGTTGAGTTCATCCATGATGCCACTGAAATTTATAATGAGAGAGGGAGACTTGGTTCTAAATATCTTAATAATAAGAAGTTTCCTCTCTTTATGGTGAATATTTTGAAGTTATGCTTGTTTTGCCTTCCTATGCTAGTTGCTTTGTGCTTCAATGAATTATTCTATTGCAATATTCCTATGCATAGAAAGCATGTTAGGCTTAAATGTGTTTGGTATTTACTTTTTGATGCTCTCTTTTGTTCTTCAGCTCTTATTCCTACGAGAGCATCATTAAAGTCTTAAGCCTATCTTTATGGCTATAAAGAAAGAGCTCTAGGGAGACAACCCTTGTTATCTTTGCTTTCAATTTTAGTGGTCTTGATGTTTGTTACTACTGTAGCAACATCATTGTAACTTTATTTTTCAATTTTGTGCCAAGTGTAGCCTCTGACTGCAAGAAAGTTCAAAAGTTGTGACGTGTTGTCCAGGAAACAGATTTTGTCCTTGGACAGAAACATTCGTATAAAATCACCAGATCATTTTTTGGTCTGAATTTTTTCGACAGAGTGCTCTATATAATTGTCTTTCGTGTGTCTGTTCTGAGTTTTTTGATTAGAGTTGCAGAAGTGCCCCGAACAAATCATTTACTACCTGTTGTTCTGTTTTTCACAGATTCTGTCCTGTTTTGTCTTTCCTTCATTTTGCAAATCTTGAGCTTGCTTTTTCTTTGCAAAAACCTTTTGGCAATCTTGAGAAACAGTAGACCTTCAAGAATATCTTTATTTCCAGCAAGGAACAATTATTTTATTAAGGGTACTAACCTCGCTAATCAGATTATGATGAGTTATGTATGAAGGGAGTTTTCAAGTGTGCGAGGGAAGATGATAAAAAGATTCAGGAGTGTCAAACGCTCAAGCTTGGGGATGCCTGTTGGGGAACGTAGTATTTTAAAATTTTCCTACGATCACGCAAGATCTATCTACTAGATGCATAGCAACGAGAGGGAAGAGTGTGTCTACGTACCCTCGTAGACCGGGAGCGGAAGCGTCAAGTGACGCGGTTGATGTTGTCGAACTTCTTCGCGATCCAACCGATCAAGCACCGAACGTACGGCACCTCCGCGTTCAGCACACGTTCAGCTTGATGACGTCCCACGATCTCTTGATCCAGTTGAGCTTCACGGGAGAGTTTCGTCAGCACGACGGCGTGGTGACGGATATGATGTATTCACCGGCGCAGGGCTTCGCCTAAGCACTGCAACGGTATGACCGAGGTGTGTTTCTGTGGAGGGGGGCACCGCACACGGCTGGAACAATTCAACTTGTGTGTCTTTGGGTGCCCCCCTGCCCCCGTATATAAAGGAGCAAGGGGGGAGGCCAGCCGGCCCTCCTATGGTGCGGCTAGGGGTGCAATCTGTTGGGGAACGTAGCATAATTCAAAAAATTTCTACGTCTTCACCAAGATCCAACTATGGAGACATCTAGCAACGAGCAAGTAAGAGTGCATCTACATACCGTTATGTAGATCGCGTGCGAAAGCTTTCAACGAAGTGGGGATGAAGTAGTCGTACTCTTCACGTTCTTCGTCACCGATGATCTAGCGCCAAACGGACGGCACCTCCGCGTTCAACACACGTATGGTGCAGCAACGTCACCTCCTTCTTGATCCAGCAAGGGGGGAGGAGAAGTCGTCAGAGATCCGGCAGCACGACGGCGTGATGACGGATGTAGTGGAGATCGCAGCAGGGCTTCGCCGGGCGCCCTGCGTGGGAGTTGGGAGGTGTGACGGGAGGGGAAGAGGCGCCAGGGCTTGGGTGCGGCTGCCCTCTCCCCCCCCCCCCACATATATATAGGGGGCCAGGGGGGCGCCAGCCCCTTGCAGATCCAATCTGCAAGGGGGGCGGCGGCCAGGGAGGAGTCCCCCTCCCCCAAGGAAAGTGGTGGCCCCCCTCCCCTTAGGGTTTTAACCCTAGGCGCAGGGGAGGTGGGCCCCCTTTAGTGGTGCGCCAGCCCTGAGGGCTGGACACATCCCCTCGCGGCCTAGGGGGCCCACCGGGATGGGTGGCCCCACCCAGTGGTCCCGGGACGCTCCCGGTGACCCCCGGAGATCACCCGTTGGCCGAAACTGGACTTCCCATATATAAATCTTTACCTTCGGACCATTCCGGAACTCCTCGTTACGTCCGGGATCTCATCCGGGACTCTGAACAACTTTCGGGTTTCCACGTGCATTTATCTCTACGACCCTAGCGTTACCGAACCTTAAGTGTGTAGACCCTATGGGTTCGGGAGACACGTAGACATGACCGAGACTACTCTCTGGTCAATAACCAACAGCGGGATCTGGATACCCATGTTGGTTCCCACGTGTTCCTCGATGATCTTCATCGGATGAACCACCGTGTCAAGGATTCACTCAATCCCGTATGTTATTCCCTTTGTCCATCGGTACGGTACTTGCCCGAGATTCGATCGTCGGTATTCCCGATACCTTGTTCAATATCGTTATGGCAAGTCTCTTTACTCGATCCGTAATCCATCATCCCGTGACTAACTACTTAGTCACATTGAGCTCATTATGATGATGTCTTACCGAGTGGGCCCAGAGGTACCTCTCCGTCATACGGAGTGACAACATCCCAGTCTCGGTTCGTACCAACTCAACAGACACTTTCGGAGATACCCGATGCGTACCTTTATAGCCACCCAGTTACGTTGTGACGGTTGGCACACCCAAAGTACTCCTACGGCATCCGGGAGTTGTACAACCTCATGGTCTAAGGAATAAATACTTGACACCGAAAAGCTTATGCATTACGAACTATACGATCTCGTGTTATGCTCAAGTTTGGGTCTTGTCCATCACATCATTCTCCTAATGATGTGATCCCGTTATCACTGACATCCCATGTCCATGGTCAGGAAACCATGACCATCTGTTGATCAACGAGCTGGTAACTAGAGGCCTACCAGGGACTCATTGTGGTCTGTGTATTCACACATGTATCGCTGTTTCCGTACAATACAATTCAAGCATGAACAACAGACAATTATCATGAACAAGGAGATATAATAATAATGCTTTTATTATTGCCTCTAGGGCATATCTCCAACAGTCTCCCACTTGCACTAGAGTCAATAATCTAGTTACATTGTGATGAATCGAACACCCATAGAGTTCTGGTGTTGATCATGTTTTGCTCGTGAAAGAGGTTTAGTCAACGGGTCTGCGACATTCAGATCTGTATGCACTTTACAAATATCTATGTCTCCATCCTGAACATAATTCCGGATGGAGTTGAAACGGCGCTTGATGTGCTTGGTCTTCTTGTGAAACCTGGGCTCCTTGGTAATAGCACCAGTGTTGTCACAGAAGAGAGTCATCGGGCTTGACGCGCTTGGAATGACTCCTAAGTCGGTGATGAACTCCTTCATCCAGACTCCTTCCTGCGCTGCTTCAGAAGCAGCTATGTACTCCGCTTCACATGTAGATGCTGCCACTACGCTTTGCTTGCAACTGCACCAGCTGACTGCCCCTCCATTCAAAATATACACGTATCCGGTTTGTGACTTAGAGTCATCCAGATCTATGTCGAAGCTAGCATCGACGTAACCCTTTACGACGAGCTCTTCGTCACCTCCATAAACGAGAAACATATCCTTAGTCCTTTTCAGGTACTTCAGGATGTTCTTGACCGCTGTCCAGTGTTCCGTACCGGGATCACTTTGGTACCTCCCTACCAAACTTATGGCAAGGTTCACATCAGGTCTGGTACACAGCATGGCATACATGATAGAACCTATTGCCGAGGCATAGGGAATGACACTCATCTTTTCTCTATCTTCTGCCGTGGTCGGCGACTGAGTCTTACTCAATCTCATACCTTGCAAAACAGGCAAGAATCCTTTCTTTGACTGATCCATATTGAACTTTTTCAATATTTTGTCAAGGTATGTACTTTGTCAAAGACCAATGAGGCGTCTCGATCTATCTCTATAGATTTTGATGCCTAATATGTAAGCAGCTTCTCCAAGGTCCTTCATTGAAAAACTTTTATTCAAGTAGGCCTTTACATTTTCCAAGAATTCTGTATCATTTCCCATCAGCAATATGTCATCCACATATAATATGAGAAATGCCACAGAGCTCCCACTCACTTTCTTGTAAATACAGACTTCTCCATAAGTCTGTATAAAGCCAAACGCTTTGATCACCTCATCAAAGCGAATATTCCAACTCCGAGATGCTTGCACCAGCCCGTAAATCGAGCGCTGGAGCTTGCATACCTTGTTAGCGTTCTCTGGATCGACAAAACCTTCCGGTTGCATCATATACAACTCTTCCTTGAGGAAGCCATTAAGGAATGCTATTTTGACGTCCATTTGCCATATCTCATAATCATAGAATGCGGCAATAGCTAACATGATTCTGACTGACTTCAGCATCGCTACGGGAGAGAAAGTCTCGTCGTAGTCAATCCCTTGAACTTGTCGATAACCCTTAGCGACAAGCCGAGCTTTATAGATGGTCACATTACCATCCGCGTCTGTCTTCTTCTTAAATATCCATTTGTTTTCTATGGCGTGCCTATCATCAGGCAAGTCCACCAAAGTCCATACTTTGTTTTCATACATGGATTCTATCTCGGATTTCATGGCTCCAAGCCATTTATTGGAATCTGGGCCCGCCATCGCTTCTTCATATTTCGAAGGTTCACCGTTGTCTAACAACATGATTTCTAGGACAGGGTTGCCGTACCACTCTGGTGCGGAATGTGCCCTTGTGGACCTTCGAAGTTCAGTAGTAACTTGATCTGTTTCTTCATGATCATTATCATTATCTTCCTCCCTTGTCGGTGCAGGCACCTCAGGAACAGTTTCCTGTGCTGCGCTACTTTCCGGTCCAGGAGGGGTGACTGTCACCTCATCAAGTTCTACTTTCCTCCCACTCACTTCTTTCGAGAGAAACTCTTTCTCCGGAAAGCATCCATTCTTGGCAACAAAGACTTTGCCTTCGGATCTGTGGTAGAAGGTGTACCCAATTGTTTCCTTTGGGTATCCTATGAAGACGCATTTTTCCGATTTGGGTTCGAGCTTTTCAGGTTGAAGTTTCTTGACATAAGCATCGCAACCCCAAACTTTCAGAAACGACATCTTCGGTTTCTTGCCAAACCAAAGTTCATACGGAGTCGTCTCAACGAATTTCGACGGAGCCCTATTTAAAGTGAATGCGGCAGTCTCTAAAGCATAACCCCAAAAAGATAGCGGTGAATCGGTGAGGGACATCATAGATCGCACCATGTCCAACAGAGTACGATTTCGACGTTCGGACACACCGTTACGTTGAGGTGTTCCGGGCGGTGTCAATTGTGAAACAATTCCACAGCTCCTAAGGTGTGTGCCAAATTCATGACTTAAATATTCACCCCCACGATCCGATCGCAAGAACTTTATTTTTCTGTCACGTTGATTCTCAACCTCATTCTGAAATTCCTTGAACTTTTCAAAGGTCTCAAACTTGTGTTTCATCAAATAGATATACCCGTATCTACTCAAGTCATCCGTGAGGGTGAGAACATAACGGTAGCCTCCGCGAGCCTCAACACACATTGGACCGCACACATCGGTATGTATGATTTCCCACAAGTTGGTTGCTCGCTCCATTGTTCCGGAGAATGGAGTCTTGGTCATCTTGCCCAAGAGGCATGGTTCGCACGTGTCAAATGATTCATAATCAAGAGACTCTAGAAGTCCATCCGAATGGAGCTTCTTCATACGTTTGACACCAATATGACCAAGGCGGCAATGGCACAAGTATGTGGGACTATCATTATCAACTTTACATCTTTTGGCATCTACACTATGAATATGTGTATTACTACGTTCGAGATCCATCAAAAATAAACCATTGACCAGCGGGGCATGACCATAAAACATATCTCTCAAATAAATAGAACAACCATTATTCTCCGATTTGAAAGAGTAGCCATCTCGCATAAGACGAGATCCAGAAACAATGTTCATGCTCAAAGCTGGTACTAAATAACAATTATTCAGGTTTAAAACTAATCCCGAGGGTAGATGTAGAGGTAGCGTGCCGACGGCGATCACATCGACCTTGGAACCATTCCCGACGTGCATCGTCACCTCATCCTTCGCCAGTCTCCGTTTATTCCGCAGCTCCTGTTTTGAGTTACAAATGTGAGCAACTGCACCGGTATCAAATACCCAGGAGCTACTACGAGTGCTGGTAAGGTACACATCAATAACATGTATATCATATATACCTTTGACGTTGCCGGCCTTCTTGTCTGCTAAATATTTGGGGCAGTTCCGCTTCCAGTGACCCGTTCCCTTGCAATAAAAGCACTCTGTTTCAGGCTTGGGTCCATACTTTGGCTTCTTCCCGGCAACAGGCTTGCCAGGCGCGGCAACTCCCTTGCCGTCCTTCTTGAAGTTCTTCTTACCCTTGCCTTTCTTGAACTTAGTGGTTTTATTGACCATCAACACTTGATGTTCTTTCTTGATGTCTACCTCCGCTGATTTCAGCATTGAATACACCTCGGGAATGGACTTCTCCATCCCCTGCATATTGAAGTTCAACACGAAGCTCTTGAAGCTTGGTGGGAGCGACTGGAGGATTCTGTCAACGACCGCTTCATCTGGGAGATTCATTCCCAGCTGAGACAAGCGATTGTGCAATCCTGAAATCTTGAGGATGTGCTCACTGACAGAACTGTTCTCCTCCATCTTACAGCTGTAGAATGCGTCGGAGACATCATATCTCTCGACTCGGGCATGAGCTTGGAAAACCATTTTCAGCTCTTCGAACATCTCATATGCTCCATGGTGCTCAAAACGCTTTTGAAGCCCCGATTCTAAACCGTAAAGCATGCCGCACTGAACCAGGGAGTAATCATCACTACGCGACTGCCAGACGTTCAAAACGTCTTGGTCCGCATCGGGAGCAGGTGCATCACCTAGCGGTGCTTCTAGGACATATGATCTCTTGGCAGCTATGAGGATAATCCTCAGGTTACGGACCCAATTCGTATAGTTGCTACCATCGTCTTTCATCTTGGTTTTCTCTAGGAACGCGTTGAAGTTGAGGGAAACTGGAGCGTGGGCCATTTGATCTACAAGAGATATTGTAAAGAATTTAGACTAAGTTCATGATAATTAAGTTCATCTTAATCAAATTTTAATGAAATCCCACTCAGAATGACATCTCTCTAGTCATCTTAAGTGATACACGATCCGAATCGAGTAGTCCGTGTCCGATCATCACGTGAGACGGACTAGTCAAAAACGGTGAACATCTTCATGTTGATCGTATCTTCTATACGACTCGTGTTCGACCTTTCGGTCTTCCGTGTTCCGAGCCATGTATGTACATGCTAGGCTCGTCAAGTGAACCCTAAGTGTATTGCGTGTGTAAATCTGTCTTACACCCGTTGTATGCGAACGTTAGAACCTATCACACCCGATCATCACGTGGTGCTTCGGAGCAACGAGCTTTAGCAACGGTGCACAGTTAGGGGAAACACATTACTTGAAATTTTTAGTGAGAGATCATCTTATTTACTACCGTCGTTCTAAGTAAACAAGATGCAAAAACATGATAAACATCACATGCAATCAATTAAAGTGACATGATATGGCCAATATCATCTTGCTCCTTGGATCTCCATCTTCGGGGCACCATGATCATCTTGTCACCGGCTCGACACCATGATCTTCATCATCATGATCTCCATCATCGTGTCTTGAAGAAGTTGTCACACCAACTATTACTTCTACTACTATAGCTAACGTTTAGCAACGAAGTAAAGTAATTACATGGCGTTATTCAGTGACACGCAGGTCATACAATAATTAAGACAACTCCTATGGCTCCTGCCGGTTGTCAAGTTCATCGACATGCAAGTCGTGATTCCTTATTACAAAAACATGATCAATCTCATACACCACATATATCATTCATCACATCTTCGTTCTTGGCCATACCACGTCACAAAACACATGCTGCAAAAACAAGTTAGACGTCCTCTAATTGTTGTTGCAAGTTTTACGTGGCTTCTATAGGATTTCTAGCAAGAACGTTTCTTACCTACGCCAAAACCACAACGTGATTTGTCAACTTCTATTTACCCTTCATAAGGACCCTTTTCATCGAATCCGATCCGACTAAAGTAGGAGAGACAGACACCCGCCAGCCACCTTATGCATCTAGTGCATGTCTGTCGGTGGAACCAGTCTCACGTAAGCGTACGTGTAAAGTCGGTCCGGGCCGCTTCATCCCACAATACCGCCGAATCAAGATTGACTAGTAACGGTAAGAAAGTTGAACAAGATCATACGCCCACAACTGCTTTGTGTTCTACTCGTGCAAGATGCTACGCATAAAACCTAGGCTCAGATGCCACTGTTGGGGAACGTAGCATAATTCAAAAAATTTCTACGTCTTCACCAAGATCCAACTATGGAGACATCTAGCAACGAGCAAGTAAGAGTGCATCTACATACTGTTATGTAGATCGCGTGCGGAAGCTTTCAACGAAGTGGGGATGAAGTAGTCGTACTCTTCACGTTCTTCGTCACCAATGATCTAGCGCCGAACGGACGGCACCTCCGCGTTCAACACACGTACGGTGCAGCAACGTCACCTCCTTCTTGATCCAGCAAGGGGGGAGGAGAAGTCGTCAGAGATCCGGCAGCACGACGGCGTGATGACGGATGCAGTGCAGATCGCAGCAGGGCTTCGCCGGGCGCCCTGCGTGGGAGTTGGGAGGTGTAACGGGAGGGGGAGAGGCGCCAGGGCTTGGGTGCGGCTGCCCTCTCCCCCCCACATATATATAGGGGGCCAGGGGGGGTGCCAGCCCCTTGCAGATCCAATCTGCAAGGGGGGGCGGTGGCCAGGGAGGAGTCCCCCTCCCCCAAGGCAAGCGGTGGCCCCCCTCCCCTTAGGGTTTTAACCCTAGGCGCAGGAGAGGTGGGCCCCCTTTAGTGGTGCGCCAGCCCTGAGGGCTGGACACATCCCCTCGCGGCCTAGGGTCCCCACCGGGATGGGTGGCCCCACCCGGTGGACCCCCGGGGCCCCTCCGGTGGTCCCGGGACGCTCCCGGTGACCCCCGGAGATCACCCGTTGGCCGAAACTGGACTTCCCATATATCAATCTTTACCTCCGGACCATTCCGGAACTCCTCGTTACGTTCGGGATCTCATCCGGGACTCCGAACAACTTTCGGGTTTCCACGTGCATTTATCTCTACGACCCTAGCGTTACCGAACCTTAAGTGTGTAGACCCTACGGGTTCGGGAGACACGTAGACATGACCGAGACTACTCTCTGGTCAATAACCAACAGCGGGATCTGGATACCCATGTTGGTTTCCACGTGTTCCTCGATGATCTTCATCGGATGAACCACCGTGTCAAGGATTCACTCAATCCCGTATGTTATTCCCTTTGTCCATCGGTACGGTACTTGCCCGAGATTCGATCGTCGGTATTCCCGATACCTTGTTCAATCTCGTTATGGCAAGTCTCTTTACTCGATCCGTAATCCATCATCCCGTGACTAACTACTTAGTCACATTGAGCTCATTATGATGATGTCTTACCGAGTGGGCCCAGAGGTACCTCTCCGTCATACGGAGTGACAACATCCCAGTCTCGGTTCGTACCAACTCAACAGACACTTTCGGAGATACCCGATGCGTACCTTTATAGCCACCCAGTTACGTTGTGACGGTTGGCACACCCAAAGTACTCCTACGGCATCCGGGGGTTGTACAACCTCATGGTCTAAGGAATAAATACTTGACACCGAAAAGCTTATGCATTACGAACTATATGATCTCGTGTTATGCTCAAGTTTGGGTCTTGTCCATCACATCATTCTCCTAATGATGTGATCCCGTTATCACTGACATCCCATGTCCATGGTCAGGAAACCGTGACCATCTGTTGATCAACGAGCTGGTAACTAGAGGCCTACCAGGGACTCATTGTGGTCTGTGTATTCACACATGTATCGCTGTTTCCGTACAATACAATTCAAGCATGAACAACAGACAATTATCATGAACAAGGAGATATAATAATAATGCTTTTATTATTGCCTCTAGGGCATATCTCCAACACAATCCTACTAGGAATAGGATTGCAATCCTATTCCTAGTAGGAACTAACAAAGAAGGAAGAGAGGGAAAGGAAAAGATGGAGAGGTGGCGCCCCCCAATCCTAGTCCAACTAGGAACCCTAGGTGGGGCGCCGGCCAGCCCCTATGGGCTGCCTCTCTCTTTCCCATAAGGCCCACTATGGACCATCCCCCCTCGTAGGGGGTTCCGGTAACCCCCTCCGGCAATCCCGTTAAATCCGAAACTTTTACGGAACACTTCCGGTGTCCGAATATAGTCGTCCAATATATCAATCTTTATGTCTCAGACATTCCGAGACTCCTCGTCATGTCCGTGATCTCATCCGGGACTCCGAACTACCTTCGGTACATCAAAACTCATAAACTCATAATACCGATCGTCATCAAACGTTAAGCGTGCGGACCCTACGGGTTCGAGAACTATGTAGACATGACCGAGACTCATCTCCGGTCAATAACCAATAGCGGAACCTGGATGTTCATATTGGCTCCTACATATTCTACGAAGATCTTTTATCGGTCAAAACCACATAACAACATATGTTGTTCCTTTTGTCATCGGTATGTTACTTGCCCGAGATTCGATCGTCAGTATCTCTATACCTAGTTTAATCTCGTTACCGGCAAGTCTCTTTACTCGTTCCGTAACACATCATCTCGTGACTAACTCATTAGTCTTTTGCTTGCAAGGCTTATTGTGATGTGTGTTACCGAGAGGGCCCAGAGATACCTCTCCGACACTCGGAGTGACAAATCCTAATCTTGATCTATGCCAACACCACGAATACTTTCGGAGACACCTGTAGAGCATCTTTATGATCACCCAGTTACGTTGTGACGTTTGATAGCACACAAGGTGTTCCGACGGTATTCGGGAGTTGCATAATCTCATAGTCATAGGAACATGTATAAGTCATGAAGAAAGCAATAGAAGTAAAACTAAACGGTCATAGTGCTATGCTAACGGATGGGTCTTGTCCATAACATCATTCTCCTAATGATGTGGTCCCGTTGATCAAATGACAACTCATGTCTATGGTTAGGAAACATAACCATCTTTGATCAATGAGCTAGTCTAGTAGAGGCATACTAGGGACACTCTGTTTTGTCTATGTATTCACACATGTACTAAGTTTCCGGTTAATACAATTCTAGCATGAATAATAAACATTTATCATGATATAAGGAAATATAAATAACAACTTTATTATTGCCTCTAGGGCATATTTCCTTCAGTCTCCCACTTGCACTAGAGTCAATAATCTAGCTCACATCGCCATGTGATTTAATACCGATAGTTCACATCGTTATGTGAATAACACCCATAGTTCACGTCACCATGTGACCAACACCCAAAGGGTTTACTAGAGTCAATAATCTAGTTCACATCGCTATGTGATTAATACCCAAGAGTAATAAGGTGTGATCATGTTTTGCTTGTGAGAGAAGTTTAGTCAACGGGTCTGTCACATTCAGATCCGTATGTATTTCGCAAATTTCTATGTCTACAATGCTCTGCATGGAGCTACTCTAGCTAATTGCTCCCACTTTCAATACGTATCCAGATTGATACTTAGAGTCATCTGGATTTAGTGTCAAAGCTTGCATCGGCGTAACCCTTTACGACGAACTCTTTATCACCTCCATAATCGAGAAATATTTCCTTAGTCATCCAATTACTAAGGATAATTTTGACCGTTGTACAGTGATCTACTCCTGGATCACTATTGTACCTCCCTGTCAAACTCATGGCAAGGAACACAACATGTTTTGTACACAACATGGCATACTTTATAGAACCTATGGCTGAGGCATAGGGAATGACTTTCATTCTCTCTATATTTTTCTGCCGTGGTCTGGCTTTGAGTCTTACTCAACTTCACACCTTACAAGTCAGGCAAGAACTCCTTTGACTGATCCATTTTGAACTACTTCAAAATCTTATCAAGGTATGTACTCATCGAAAGTCTTATCAAGCGTCTTGATCTATCTCTGTAGATCTTGATGCCCAATATGTAAGCAGCTTCACCAAGGTCTTTCTTTTGAAAAAACTCCTTTCGAACACTCCTTTATGCTTTCCAGAAAATTCTACATCATTTCCGATCGACAATATGTCATTCACATATACTTATCAGAAAGGTTGTAGTGCTCCCACTCACTTCTTGTAAATACAGGCTTCACCGCAAGTCTGTATAAATCTATATGCTTTGATCAACTTATCAAAGCGTATATTCCAACTCCGAGATGCTTGCACCAGTCCATAGATGGATCGCTGGAGCTTGCACATTTTGTTAGCACCTTTAGGATTGACAAAACCTTCTGGTTGCATCATATACAAGTCTTCTTTAATAAATCCATTAAAGAAAGCAGTTTTGTTATCCATTTGCCATATTTCATAAAATGCGGGAATTACTAACATGATTCGGACAGACTTAAGCATCGCTACGGGTGAGAAAGTCTCATCGTAGTCAACTCCTTGAACTTGTCGAAACCCTTTCGCAACAAGTCGATCTTTGTAAACAGTAACATTACCGTTTGCGTCGGTCTTCCTCTTGAAGATACATTTATTTTCGATGGCCTGCCGATCATCGGGCAAGTCAACCAAAGTCCATACTTTGTTCTAATACATGGATCCCATCTCAGATTTCATGGTCTCAAGCCATTTTGCGGAATCTGGGCTCATCATCGCTTCCTCATAGTTCGTAGGTTCATCATGGTCTAGTAACATGACTTCCAGAACTGGGTTGCCGTACCACTCTGGTGCGGAACGAACTCTGGTTGATCTACGAAGTTCAGCAGAAACTTGATCTGAAGTTTCATGATCATCATCATTAGCTTCCTCACTAATTGGTGTAGGAATCACTGGAACGAGTTTCTGTGATGTACTACCTTCCAATTCGGGAGAAGGTACAATTACCTCATCAAGTTCTACTTTCCTCCCACTCACTTCTTTCGAGAGAAACTCCTTCTCTAGAAAGGATCCACTCTTAGCAACAAAGACCTTGCCTTAGGATCTGTGATAGAAGGTGTACCCAACAGTTTCTTTTTGGGTATCCTATGAAGATTTACTTCTCCGGATTGGGTTCGAGCTTATCATGTTGAAACTTTTTCACATAAGCATCGCAGTCCCAAACTTAAAGAAATGACGGCTTAGGTTTCTCGTCAAACCACAGTTCATACGGTGTCATCTCCACGGATTTAGATGGTGCCCTATTTAACGTGAATGTAGCTGTCTCTTATGCATAACCCCAAAAGCGATAGTGGTAGATCGGTAAGAGACATCATCGATCGCACCATATCTAATAAAGTACGGTTATGACGTTCGGACACACCATTACACTGTGGTGTTCCAGGTGGCGTGAGTAGTGAAACTATTTCACATTGTTTTTATTGAAGGCCAAGCTCGCTAACTCAAATATTTTACCTCTACGATCATATCATAGAAACTCTTATTTTCTTGTTACGATGATTCTCCACTTCACTCTGAAATTCTTTGAACTTTTCAAATGTTTCAGACTTGTGCTTCATTAAGTAGATATACCCATATCTGCTCAAATCATCAGTGAAGGTCAGAAAATAACGATACCTGCCGCGAGCTTCAACACTCATTGGTCCGCATACATCAGTATGTATGATTTCCAACAACTCTGTTGCTCGCTCCATGGTTCCGGAGAACGGAGTTTTAGTCATCTTGCCCATGAGGCATGGTTCGCAAGCACCAAGTGATTCATAATCAAGTGATTCAAAAAGTCCATCACCATGGAGTTTCTTCATGCGCTTTACACCAATATGACCTAAACGGCAGTGCCACAAATAAGTTGCACTATCATTATTAACCTTACATCTTTTGGCTTCAATATTATGAATATGTGTATCACACGATCGAGATCCAACAAACCATTTTCATTGGGTGTATGACCATAGAAGGTTTTATTCATGTAAACAGAACAACAATTATTCTCTAACTTACATGAATAACCGTATTGCAATAAACATGATCAAATCATATTCATGCTCAACACCAAATAACACTTATTTAGGTTCAACACTAATCCCGAAAGTATAGGGAGTGTGCGATGATGATCATATCAATCTTGGAACTACTTCCAATACACATCGTCACTTCATCCTTTAACTAGTTTCTATTCATTATGCAACTCCCATTTCGAGTTACTACTCTTTAGCAACTGAACCAATATCAAATACCGAGGGGTTGCTATGAACACTAGTAAAATACACATCAATAATCTGTATATCAAATATACCTTTGTTCACTTTGCCATCCTTCTTATCCGCCAATTATCTAAGGCAGTTCCACTTCTAGTGACCATTTCCTTTGCAGTAGAAGCACTTGTCTCAGGCTTGAGTTTAGCTTTGGGTTTCTTCACGGGACTGACAACTTGCTTGTCATTCTTCTTGAAGTTCCCCTTCTATCCCTTTGCCCTTTACTTGAAACAAGTGGTCTGGTTAACCATCAACACTTGATGCTCTTTCTTGATTTCTACCTTCGCCGATTTCAGCATCATGAAGAGCTCGGGAATTACTTTCGTCATCCCTTGCATATTATAGTTCATCACGAAGTTCTACTAACTTGGTGATAGTGTCTAGAGAACTTTGTCAATTACTATCTTATCTGGAAGATTAACTCCCACTTGATTCAAGCAATTGTACTACCCAGACAATCTGAGCACATGCTCACTGGTTGAGCTATTCTCCTCCATCTTGTAGGCAAAGTACTGTCAGAGGTCTTATACCTCTCGACACGGGCATGAGTATGAAATACTAATTTCAACTCTTGGAACATCTCATATGCTCTGTGGCGTTTCAAAACATTTTTGAAGTCCCGGTTATAAGCCGTAAAGCATGGTGCACTAAACTATCTAGTAGTCATCATATCGAGCTTTTGTCAAAACGTTCATAACGTCTACATCTGCTCCTGCAATAGGTCTGTCACCTAGCGGTGCATCAAGGACATAATTCTTCTGTGCATCAATGAGGATAATCCTCAGATCATGGAACAATTCCGCATCATTGCTACTAACATCTTTCAACTCATTTTTCTCTAGGAACATATAAAAAATAAACGTGGAGCAACATCGCGAGCTATTGATCTACAACATAGATATGCTAATACTACCAGGACTAAGTTCATGATAAATTAAAGTTCAATTAATCATATTACTTAAGAACTCCCACTTAGATAGACATCCCTCCGGTCATCTAAATGATCACGTGATCCAAATCAACTAAACCATGTCCGATCATCACGTGAGATGGAGTAGTTTCAATGGTGAACATCTTATGTTGATCATATCTACTATATGATTCACGCTCGACCTTTCGGTCTCCAGTGTCCCGAGGCCATATCTGCATATGCTAGGCTCGTCAAGTTTAACCCGAGTATTCTGCGTGTGCAAAACTGGCTTACACCCGTTGTATTTGAACGTAGAGCTTATCACACCCGATCATCACGTGGTGTCTCGGCACGACGAACTTTCGCAATGGTGCATACTCAGGGAGAACACTTATACCTTGAAATTTAGTAAGGGATCATCTTATAATGCTACCGTCGTTCTAAGCAAAATAAGAAGCATAATAAGATAAACATCACATGCAATAAAAATATGTGACATGATATGGCCATCATCATCTTGTGCTTTTGATCTCCATCTCCAAAGCACCGTCATGATCACCTTCGTCACCGGCGCGACACCTTGATCTTTATCGTAGCATCGTTGTCGTCTCGCCAACTATTGCTTCCACGACTATCGCTACCACTTAGTGATAAAGTAAAGCAATTACATGGCGATTGCATTTCATACAATAAAGCGACAACCATATGGCTCCTGCCAGTTGCCGATAACTTTACAAAACAAGATCATCTCATACAAAACCGTATAACTCATCATGTCTTGACCATATCACATCACAACATGCCCTGCAAAAACAAGTTAGACGTCCTCTACTTTGTTTGTTGCAAGTTTTACGTGGCTGCTACGGGCTTAGCAAGGACCGTTCTTACCTACGCATACAAAACCACAACGATGTTTCGTCAAGTATGTGCTGTTTTAACCTTCACAAGGACCGGGCGTAGCCACACTTGATTCAGCTAAAGTGAGAGAGACAGACACCCGCCAGTCACCTTTAAGCAACGAGTGCTCGTAACGGTGAAACCAGTCTCGCGTAAGCGTATGGGTAATGTCGGTCCGGGCCGCTTCATCTCACAATACCGCCGAAGCAAAGTATGACATGCTGGTAAGCAGTATGACTAGTATCGTCCACAATCTCATTGTGTTCTACTCGTGCATATCATCTACGCATAGACCTGGCTCATGATGCCACTGTTGGGGAACGTAGTATTTTAAAATTTTCCTACGATCACGCAAGATCTATCTACCAGATGTATAGCAACGAGAGGGGAGAGTGTGTCTACGTACCCTCGTAGACCGGGAGCGGAAGCGTCAAGTGACGCAGTTGATGTTGTCGAACTTCTTCGCGATCCAACCGATCAAGTACCGAACGTACGGCACCTCCGCGTTCAGCACACGTTCAGCTTGATGACGTCCCACGAGCTCTTGATCCAGTTGAGCTTCACGGGATAGTTTCGTCAGCATGACGGCGTGGTGACGGATATGATGTGTTCACCGGCACAGGGCTTCTCCTAAGCTCCGCGACGGTACGACCGAGGTGTGATTCTGTGGAGGGGGGCACCGCACACGGCTAAAACAATTCAACTTGTATGTCTTTGGGTGCCCCCCTGCCCCCATATATAAAGGAGCAAGGGAGGAGGGGCCGGCCAACTCTCCTGGTGCGGCTAGGGAAGGGATTCCTACTAGGAATAGGATTGCAATCCTATTCCTAGTAGGATTCACCGAAAGGAAGAAGGGGGAAAGGAATAGGAGAGGTGGCGCCCCCCCAATCCTAGTCCAACTAGGATTCCTAGGTGGGGGCGCCGGCCAGCCCTATGGGCTGCCTCTCTCTCACACTTTAGGCCCACTATGGACCATCCCCTCTCGTAGGGGGTTCCGGTAACCCCCTCCGGCATTCCCGATAAATCCGAAACTTTTCCGGTATACTTCCGGTGTCCGAATATAGCCGTCCAATATATCAATCTTTATGTCTCGGACATTCCGAGACTCCTCTTCATGTCCGTGATCTCATCCGGGACTCCGAACTACCTTCGGTACATCAATACTCAAAAACTCATAATACCGACCGTCGTCAAACGTTAAGCGTGCGGACCCTACGGGTTCGAGAACTATGTAGACATGACCGAGACTCATCTCCGGTCAATAACCAATAGCGGAACCTGGATGTTCATATTGGCTCCTACATATTCTACGAAGATCTTTTATCGGTCAGAACCGCATAACAACATACGTTGTTCCTTTTGTCAAACGGTATGTTACTTGCCCGAGATTCGATCGTCGGTATCTTTATACCTAGTTCAATCTCGTTTACCGGCAAGTCTCTTTACTCGTTCCGTAACACATCATCTCGTGACTAACTCATTAGTCTTTTGCTTGCAAGGCTTATTGTGATGTGTGTTACCGAGAGGGCCCAGAGATACCTCTCCGACACTCGGAGTGACAAATCCTAATCTTGATCTATGCCAACACCACGAATACTTTCGGAGACACCTGTAGAGCATCGTTATGATCACCCAGTTACGTTGTGACGTTTGATAGCACACAAGGTGTTCCTACGGTATTCGGGAGTTGCATAATCTCATAGTCATAGGAACATGTATAAGTCATGAAGAAAGCAATAGCAGTAAAACTAAACGATCATAGTGCTATGCTAACGGATGGGTCTTGTCCATCACATCATTCTCCTAATGATGTGATCCCGTTGATCAAATGACAACTCATGTCTATGGCTAGGAAACATAACCATCTTTGATCAATGAGCTAGTCTAGTAGAGGCATACTAGGGACTTACTGTTTTGTCTATGTATCCACACATGTACTAAGTTTCCGGTTAATACAATTCTAGCATGAATAAAAGACATTTATCATGATATAAGGAAATACAAATAACAACGTTATTATTGCCTCTAGGGCATATTTCCTTCACGTGCTTGGTCGACGCTACATATATACTACACATACGTATATGGAGGACTAGAGTCACGCTAGCTAGCTAGCTAGCTGCTAGCTATACTAAGCAAACGAAGGAACAGAAGATCTCGTATATATAATCAACATATATATATATATATATGCATACAGAGAGATGTAATATCGACCACCTCTCCTTCTCCGAGAGATTGGTCGAACAACAAGTTCTCGTATATCGTCTATCCCGACACTACCGGGCACATATATACAATAATTATCTCTTACAAAAATAATCTCCTAACACATGGATGCATGGTCCACATAGTATTCTCCGTCTTCAGCGATCACGTGTTCAAGGAAGAATGCCGCCAATTCCTCTTGAATTGCTCGCAGACGATCTGGTGTTAGGAGTTCATCCCGCATCCGAAACATCTAATTTGAAGTAGGGGGTCAATACATGAAATGATGCTATAAATTTGTGAATATTATTGATTGCTTACGCACTTCAAATTGTTCATCAGTGTAGCCCCGCTCACAGGTCGTGTGGCGGATGGACTCGCAAATGTAGTATCCACAATAATCATTCCCGGGTTCCTGCCACAACCACTTTACAAGAAATAGAGCTCAATCAAACTGATAAGCAAGAATGCCAAATTGGTATTGATGAAACTAGCGCTTGAATCAAGATATAGGAGATGCGCGTGCGGAACATGCTACTATATAGTACTTACTTTCGGGTATCTTCAATTGTAGCTTCTTCGGCAGTCCCGGAGCTTTTTTGATGAATTTTTTCCAAGCCCTGCCAGACAAAGGAAACAATTGTTGGGGAACGTAGTATTTTAAAATTTTCCTACGATCACGCAAGATCTATCTACCAGATGCATAGCAACGAGAAGGGAGAGTGTGTCTACGTACCCTCGTAGACCGGGAGCGGAAGCGTCAAGTGACGCGGTTGATGTTGTCGAACTTCTTCGCGATTCAACCGATCAAGCACCGAACGTACGGCACCTCCGCGTTCAGCACACGTTCAGCTTGATGACGTCCCACGAGCTCTTGATCCAGTTGAGCTTCACGGGGGAGTTTCGTCAGCACGACGGCGTGGTGACGGATATGATGTGAACACCGGCGCAGGGCTTCTCCTAAGCTTCGCGACGGTACGACCGAGGTGTGATTCTGTGGAGGGGGGCACCGCACACGGCTAAAACAATTCAACTTGTGTGTCTTTGGGTGCCCCCCTGCCCCCGTATATCAAGGAGCAAGGGAGGAGGGGCCGGCCACCTCCTATGGTGCGGCTAGGGAGGGGACTCCTACTAGGAATAGGATTGCAATCCTATTCCTAGTAGGATTCACCGAAAGGAAGAAGGGGGAAAGGAATAGGAGAGGTGGCGCCCCCCCAATCCTAGTCCAACTAGGATTCCTAGGTGGGGGCGCCGGCCAGCCCTATGGGCTGCCTCTCTCTCACCCTTTAGGCCCACTATGGACCATCCCCTCTCGTAGGGGGTTCCGGTAACCCCCTCCGGCATTCCCGATAAATCCGAAACTTTTCCGGTATACTTCCGGTGTCCGAATATAGCCGTCCAATATATCAATCTTTATGTCTCGGACATTCCGAGACTCCTCGTCATGTCCGTGATCTCATCCGGGACTCCGAATTACCTTCGGTACATCAATACTCAAAAACTCATAATACCGATCGTCATCAAACGTTAAGCGTGCGGACCCTACGGGTTCGAGAACTATGTAGACATGACCGAGACTCATCTCTGGTCAATAACCAATAGCGGAACCTGGATGTTCATATTGGCTCCTACATATTCTACGAAGATCTTTTATCGGTCAGAACCGCATAACAACATACGTTGTTCCTTTTGTCAAACGGTATGTTACTTGCCCGAGATTCGATCGTCGGTATCTTTATACCTAGTTCAATCTCGTTGCCGGCAAGTCTCTTTACTCGTTCCGTAACACATCATCTCGTGACTAACTCATTAGTCTTTTGCTTGCAAGGCTTATTATGATGTGTGTTACCGAGAGGGCCCAGAGATACCTCTCCGACACTCGGAGTGACAAATCCCAATCTTGATCTATGCCAACACCACAAATACTTTCGGAGACACCTGTAGAGCATCTTTATGATCACCCAGTTACGTTGTGACGTTTGATAGCACACAAGGTGTTCCTACGGTATTCGGGAGTTGCATAATCTCATAGTCATAGGAACATGTATAAGTCATGAAGAAAGCAATAGCAGTTAAACTAAACGATCATAGTGCTATGCTAACGGATGGGTCTTGTCCATCACATCATTCTCCTAATGATGTGATCCCGTTGATCAAATGACAACTCATGTCTATGGCTAGGAAACATAACCATCTTTGATCAATGAGCTAGTCTAGTAGAGGCATACTAGGGACATACTGTTTTGTCTATGTATCCACACATGTATTAAGTTTCCGGTTAATACAATTCTAGCATGAATAAAAGACATTTATCATGATATAAGGAAATACAAATAACATCTTTATTATTGCCTCTAGGGCATATTTCCTTCATCTTTGTAGCCACATCATCTCTTCCCTGTATAGTAGCTTGATACGCCTCCAACGTATCTACTTTTCCAAACCCTTTTGCCCTTGTTTTGGACTCTAACTTGCATGATTTGAATGGAACTAACCCGGACTGACGCTGTTTTCAGCAGAATTGCCATGATGTTGTTTTTGTGCAGAAATAAAAAGTTATCGGAATTGCCTGAAAATCAACGGAGAATTATTTTAGAAAATATAAAAAATACCTGCACGAAGATCCACACCAGGGGGCCTTGGGCGAGCCCACGAGGGTGGGGGGCGTGCCCCCTACCTCGTGGCCCCCCTGGTGCTCCACCGACGTATCCCCAGATCATATATCTTCCGTTTCGGGGAGAAAAAATCAAGGAGAAGGAATTATCTCGTTTTACGAGACGGAGCCGCCGCCAAGCCCTAATCTCTCACGCGAGGGCTGATCTGGAGTCCGTTCGGGGCTCCGGAGAGTGGAGATCGTCGCCATCGTCATCATCAACCTTCCTCCATCACCAATTCCATGATGCTCACCGCCGTGTGTGAGTAATTCCATCGTAGGCTTGCTGGACGATGATGGGTTGGATGAGATCTATCATGTAATCGAGTTAGTTTTGTTAGGGTTTGATCCCTAGTATCCACTATGTTCTGAGATTGATGTTGCTATGACTTTGCTATGCTTAATGCTTGTCACTAGGGCCCGAGTGCCATGATTTCAGATCTGAACCTATTATGTTTTCATGAATATATGTGTGTTCTTTATCCTATCTTGCAAGTCTATAGTCACCTACTATGTGTTACGATCCGGCAACCCCGAAGTGACAATAATCGGGACCACTCCCGGTGATGACCATAGTTTGAGGAGTTCATGTATTCACTATGTGTTAATGCTTTGGTCCGGTACTCTATTAAAAGGAGGCCTTAATATCCCTTAGTTTCCAATAGGACCCCGCTGCCACGGAAAGGTAGGACAAAAGATGTCATGCAAGTTCTTTTCCATAAGCATGTATGGCTATATTCGGAATACATGCCTACATTGCATTGATGAACTGGAGCTAGTTCTGTGTCACCCTATGTTATAACTTCTACATGATGAATTGCGTCCGACATAATTTCCCATCACCGATCCAATGCCTACGAGCTTTACCTATATTGCTTGCCGCTTATTCACTTTTCCGTTGCTACTATCACAAAAACTACAAAAACACTATCGTTACTTTTATTGCTGCTACCGCCACTATCATATTACTTTGCTACTAAACTATCTTGCTGCAGATATTAAGTTTCCAGGTGTGGTTGAATTGACAACTCAGCTGCTAATACTTAAGATTATTCTTTGGCTCCCCTTGTGTCGAATCAACAAATTTGGGTTCAATACTTTACCCTCGAAAATTGTTGCGATCCCCTACACTTGTGGGTTATCAAGACTATTTTCTGGCGCCGTTGCCTGGGAGCATAGCTCTATTCTTTAAGTCACTTGGGATTTATATATGTTTATCACTATGAAGAATTTGAAGGACTCAAAAACCAAGATCTTACCCTCAACTACGAGGGGAGGTAAGGAACTGCCATCTAGCTCTGCACTTGATTCTCCTTCTGTTATGAGTAAACTTGCGACACCTACTCCTGCTATTGAATCTGAAATGTCGTATGTTCTTGATGATGTTACTTCTTCTATGTATGATGAAACTACCTCTATGCCTGATACTGTGCCACTAGGTGAATTTCTAGATGAACAAATTGCTAAAGTTAGGGAGAGTGCGAATGTTGATGATATTTATGAAAGTGATGATGAAACTACTCCCAATAGATATGAATTGCCTGTTGTTCCCGAGGGTTATGTTATGGATGAAGAAACTACTAGAGACTTTCTTGCTTGCAATGATAGATATGATCTTAAGAAGTTATTAGCTAAGCTGAAAGAAAAGTCCTTGAATGCTAGAATGAAACATGACCCTGCTTTTGCTACTTCACCTATCTGTGTTACTGATAAGGATTATGAATTCTCTGTTGATCCTGAGTTAATTACTTTGGTTGAATCCGATCCTTTCCATGGCTATGAGTCTGAAACTGTTGTGGCACATCTTACTAAGTTGAATGATATAGCCACCCTGTTTACCAATGATGAAAATATCCGCTACTATTATATCCTTAAGTTATTTCCGTTCTCGTTAAAGGGTGATGCTAAGACTTGGTTTAATTCTCTCGATCCTGGTTGTGTGCGTAGTCCCCAGGATATGATGTATTACTTCTCTGCTAAATATTTTCCCGCTCATAAGAAACAAGATGTCTTACGGGAAATATATAACTTTGCTCAAACTGAAGAAGAGAGTCTCCCACAAGCTTGGGGGAGGCTTCTCCAGTTACTTAATGCTTTGCCTGATCATCCTCTTGAGATGCATGATATACTTGATGTCTTTTATAATGGACTAACCGATGCATCCAGAGACCACCTGGATAGTTGTGCTGGTTGTGTTTTCTGGGAAAGAACAGTGGAATAGGATGAATTACTATTGAATAATATGCTGGCCAATGAAAATAATTGGACACTTCCTGAACCAGCCCCTAAGCCAACTCTGAAGAAAATAGGTGTTCTATTTCTCAGTACTGAAGACATGCAAGAGGCAAAGAAATCTATGAAAGAAAAAGGTATTAAGGTTGAAGATGTTAAGAATTTACCACCTATTGAAGAAATACATGGTCTTGATAACCCGACACAGGTAGTAAAGGTAAATTCTCTTTATAGATTTGATGAAGGTGATATTCCTCGTTATAAGTCTGCTAGCCAATGCTTAGATGAGTTTGACAATTTTATTGTGAAACAAGAAAACTTCAATGCTTATGTTGGTAGACAATTACAACACAATGCTTATATGATTGAAAGCTTGTGTGATTATCTGTCTAGAGCTAAAAGTGAACTGAAAATTATTAGCAAACATGCTTCCATGGTCACCACTCAAGTAGAACAAGTACTTAAGGCTCAGAATGATTTGCTCAATGAATTAAATAGTAAGAATAATGACTATGATGTTAGAGTTGCTACTAGAGGTGGTAAGATGACTCAGGAACCTCTGTATCCTGAGGGACACCCTAAGATAATTGAGCAAGATTCTCAGAGAGCCAATTTAGATGCACCTAGTTCTTCTAAAAAGAAGAAAAAGAAAAATGATAGAACCTTGCATGCTTCTAGTGAACCTGTAGCTGACACACCTGAGAATCCCAATGATATATCTGTTTCTGATGCTGAGACACAACCTGGTAATGAACATGAGCCTAGTGATAATATTAATAATGATGTTCATGATGATTCTCAACCTAGCAATGATAATGATGTAGAGATTGAACCTGCTGTTGATCTTGATAACCCACAATCAAAGAATCAACGTTATGATAAGAGAGACTTTGTTGCTAGGAAGCACGGTAGGGAAAGAGAACCAAGGGTTCAGAAACCCATGCCTTTTCCTCCGAAACCATCCAAGAAAAAGGATGATGAGGATTTTGAGCGTTTTGCGGAAATGATTAGACCTATCTTTTTGCGTATGCGTTTGACTGATGTGCTTAAAACAAATCCTTATGTCAAGTACATGAAAGATATTATTACCAACAAAAGAAAGATACCTGAAGTAGAAATCTCCACCATGCTTGCCAATTACACTTTTGAGGGTGGAATGCCCAAGAAATTAGGAGATCCAGGAGTACCAACTATACCTTGCTCCATTAAGAGAAACTATGTTAAAACTACTTTGTGTGATCTTGGAGCCGGTGTTAGTGTTATGCCTCTCTCTTTATATCATAGACTTGACTTGAGTAAGTTGACACCTACTGAAATATCTTTGCAAATGGCTGATAAATCAACTGCTATACCTGTCGGTATTTGTGAGGGTGTGCCTGTTGTAGTTGCAAATGTTACTATTCTAACGGACTTTGTTATACTTGATATTCCTGAGGACAGTATGTCTATTATTCTTGGAAGACCTTTTTGAATACTGCAGGGGCTGTTATTGATTGCAACAAAGGCAATATCAGTTTTCATGTCAATGGTAATGAGCATACAGTACACTTTCCGAGGAAACAACCTCAGGTCCATAGTATCAATTATATTGGAAAAACTTCAACTATTACTATTGGAGGTTTTGAGTTTCCTATTCCTACTATCAAGAAGGCATATGACATCCTTATTGTTGGGGACATACATATCCCCATTGAGTTAACCTAGTGTTATTCGAAAATTCTCCGGTTTCATGTTACTCGGAAAGAGTTTATTAACAAGACCTGATCAACCTTGTTAATGGATTCCTTTTGATGAGAATGGGATAGGTGAATCTAGATAGCACAAACCTTCTGTACCCTCCTTTTACTTTCTGTTAATTAGGTTAAATAAAAGAAAAATAGCATTATCTGTCTGTTTCCAGACTTATCCGTGCAATAAAAAATATCCCGAAAATAAAAGTTCTCCAAATGCCATGAAAATGAAATATGATTTTTTTCTAGAATATTTAAGAAAATATGGCACTGAACACACAGCGAGGGAAGCCAGAACGTGGCCATGAGGGTGCAGGGCGCGCCCCCTGCCTCGTGGGCCCCACGTGGCCCCCTCCACTTATCCTTTCACCCATGCTCTTCTTCTTCCTCCCAAAAAAAAATCCCCAACCAGCTCAAACCCGAGTTCTAGCTCATCTTGCTGCCATTTTCGATCTCCTTGCTCAAAGCACCATTCACCAAACTGTTTGGGGAGATTGTTCCTTGGTATGTGACTCCTCCATTGGTCCAATTAGTTTTTGTTCTAGTGCTTTATTTGTTGCAAATTTATGCTGCTGTGGTGACCGTGTTCTTGATCTTGCATGTCAAATTTTCTTGGTCCCAACTAGTTGTAATGCATGATATAGCCTCTAGGCACTTATAGGAGTTGTTGCTATCAATCTTGTTGAGTTCGGTTAACTTTTATTTTGAAGTTACTACAATTTTTAGATTTTTTTCAGAAAAGGAAAATGTTAAAAAGATTATTGAGGGGCTCCTCCAGCAAGAGCTCAGAGGAGAAGAAGAAAGAAGAAAAATAAGAAGCCCAAGTATCATCTTCCTCGCATGGCGGAAGTTCGACCGTGCGAATGGCCTTGTTATAATTCCATGATGTCCGCTGGTATTTACGAAGACTTTTATTGGTTGGCGAATAATGCAGGCCTCACCGACTTCCTCAACGACCAGAAAGAACAGTATCTCTTACTCACCAATATTTTCACGCAAAGTTTTCATTTTCACTCTAGGAAAACACCACCTACGGTGGAGTTTCGTTTATATGATGTGGTTAAGGAGATATCACTTTTAGATTTTTGTGAAATATGCAAAGTACCCTTTGGAGGTAGACTTGATGAACCACGTCGTGAAGACATTGAAGGGTTTATTGATATGATAGCTGTAGGGGAAACTAGACAAGTTTTAGGGGCAAGAATCACTAGTATACACTTCCCTGTTCTACGCCACTTTGCTTTATTTGCTAGTAGATGTTTAATTGGTCACGGGAACAGTGGAAATCTCAGTGCCCCTGATATTATCATTTTACGCCATGCTATGTTTCGAGACACAACTTTTAGCTTGGGCGTCGTCGTTGCCAAACGATTGAGTCTGAACCGCTCAAAGGGGCCCGTCTTTGGAGGCATCTTTGCTTCCCGCCTTGCTGAATATTTTAATATACCTATTAGGCATTATGAGAAGGAAGAAAAATTGCTTGCCCATGTTTATCTAGATTACAAGAGTATGGTAGCTCATGATTTTATTGTTAAAGATAGGAACATGCAACTTAACTATAAATTAAGGTTTGATTAAATATAATGTGAAATTGTTACCTTGCATGCACCATCTTTGTTTGATCTATCCACATGCAAGTATCTCATTACATCAGATGCCTTCTACAAGTACCAAGGCCAGGCACAAGCTTCAGAGCCTGAGCCGGAACCACCACTTGATCCTTCCTGACAATCTGTTTATGGGTGGGAGCTGGACGAGCTCGCTAACCAATGGCATCCGGAGGACACATCTCAGTACACTCGAGGGAGTGGCTTCAATCCGTGGCCATAGACCAACTTAGGCCAAAAGCCTAAGCTTGGAGGAGTACGTGTTTCTCACCAACTTACATTCATGTTCACACTTATTCTAGTTGTCGGTGCTCACACTCTTTCACTGTACCGTCCATGCTTAGTTTCAATTTCTTTTTCTTAGTCTTTTTCGTGTGTGCTAGAAAAACCCAGAAAAACAAAAAAAATATTAGTTCTAGCTTCTAGCTAGTTTACTTTCTTTGCTTGTAGTAGTAAAAAAAATGAAAACCCAAAAAGATTTCCCGTTCTTCTTTTGCTTGTTGGGAGGTTTCCCGTGTAAATAGTTTCTTTTCTTTTCTTTAGGGGTTAAGAGTAGAAGACCATGATTGAAAATGCTTAGCGGCTCTCATATGCTTTGTTGTTGATTTAATCTTGAGCCATATTACATTGTCTTCTCTCTTGTATTAAATGTCTGCAGATTCCAGCTTAGTCCAATGCACGTGCACTATTATTATTATCCACACCGTTTGGTCGTGCGAGTGAAAGGCAATAAGGGTGATATATGATGAACTAATTGAGATAAGAAAAGCTGGTATGAACTCGATCTCTCTTGTTTCTGTAAATATGATTGCTCGTCGTTCTTGATTCAGCTTGTTATGAATGAAACATGTTTGCAATGACAACTAGAGATCATAGCTGCTTATGCCATGCTTAATTAGCTGAGAGTTTATAATGGTCTATCTTGCATGCCAACATGATATTAAAATGACTGTGATGTGGTATGATGGGTGGTATCCTCCTTTGAACGATTTAAGTGACTTGATTTGGCACATGTTCACGCATGTAGTTGAAACAAATAAACATAGCCTCCAAGATATTTATGTTCATGGTGATTTATATCCTACTCATACTTGCATTCATTGTTGATTAATTTTAACGCATGTTCATGACCGTTGTTGCTCTCTAGCTGGTCGCTTCCCAGTCTCTTTCTAGCCTTCACCTGTACTAAGCGGGAATACTGCTTGTGCATCCACTTCCATAAACCCCAAAGTTATTCCATATGAGTCCACCATACCTTCCTATATGCGGTATTTACCTACCATTCCAAGTAACTTTGTATGTGCCAAACTCTAAACCTTCAAATGAAATTCTGTTTTGTATGCTCGAACAACTCATGTATCAACTAGGGTTGTCTATATCTTCCATGCTAGGTGGGTTATTCTCACGATGAGTGGACTCTGCTCATCATTCATGAGAAAATGGCTGGTAATCGGGATGCCCAGTCCCATGCTCAAATCATAATAATTAAACAAAACTCCCCCAGGGCTGTTGCTTGTTTGGACGGTACCCCGTGGATTCGGATGGCCGTGGAGTGTGCTTGTTGGTGGTTGCGGGAGTATAAACTTTACCATTCTGTTTGGGAATCGCCTATAATGTGCGTAGCATGGGAGATATCGAGATTCTTGGTTGTTATGTTGACAATGAAAGTATACCGCTCAAAATGTTATTCATCTCTATTTAAAAATCGAGCTCTGGCACCTCTACAAATCCCTGCTTCCCTCTGCGAAGGGCCTATCTATTTAATTTTATGCAGAGTCATCATCCTCTTATCAAAGAGCACTAGTAGGAGAGCACCTCTGTCGTTGCATGTATTACTATTAATTTGCATTGAGTATGAGCATGACTGGATCTCTTTTACCATGAATTACAATGTCTAGTCTGTTGGGGAACGTAGTATTTTAAAATTTTCCTACGATCACACAAGATCTATCTACCAGATGCATAGCAACGAGAGGGAAGAGTGTGTCTACGTACCCTCGTAGACCGGAAGCGGAAGCGTCAAGTGACGCGGTTGATGTAGTCGAACTTCTTCGCGATTCAACCGATCAAGCACCGAACGTACGCCACCTCCGCGTTCAGCACACGTTCAGCTTGATGACGTCCCACGAGCTCTTGATCCAGTTGAGCTTCACGGGAGAGTTTCGTCAGCAAGACGGCGTGGTGACGGATATGATGTATTCACCGGCGCAGGGCTTCGCCTAAGCACTGCAACGGTATGACCGAGGTGTGTTTCTGTGGAGGGGGGCACCGCACACGGCTGGAACTATTCAACTCGTGTGTCTTTGGGTGCCCCCTTGCCCCCGTATATAAAGGAGCAAGAGGGGAGGGCTGGCCGGCCTCCTATGGTGCGGCTAGGGCAATCCTACTAGGAATAGGATTGCAATCCTATTCCTAGTAGGAGTCCACCAAGAAGGAAGAGAGGGAAAGGAAAAGAGGGAGAGGTGGCGCCCCCCCCAATCCTAGTCCAACTAGGATCCCTAGGTGGGGCGCCGGCCAACCTCTATGGGCTGCCTCTCTCCTTTCCTCCCACTATGGACCATCCCCCCTCGTAGGGGGTTCCGGTAACCCCCTCCGGCAATCCAGTTAAATCCGAAACTTTTCCGGAACACTTCCGGTGTCCGAATATAGTCGTCCAATATATCAATCTTTATGTCTCGGACATTCCGAGACTCCTCGTCATGTCCGTGATCTCATCCGGGACTCCGAACTACCTTCGGTACATCAAAACTCATAAACTCATAATACCGATCGTCATCAAACGTTTAAGCGTGCGGACCCTACGGGTTCGAGAACTATGTAGACATGACCGTGACTCATATCCGGTCAATAACCAATAGCGGAACCTGGATGTTCATATTGGCTCCTACATATTCTACGAAGATCTTTATCGGTCAAACCGCATAACAACATACGTTGTTCCTTTTGTCATCGGTATGTTACTTGCCCGAGATTCGATCGTCGGTATCTCTATACCTAGTTCAATCTCGTTACCGGCAAGTCTCTTTACTCGTTCCGTAATGCATCATCTCGTGACTAACTCATTAGTCTTTTGCTTGCAAGGCTTATTATGATGTGCATTACCGAGAGGGCCCAGAGATACCTCTCCGACACTCGGAGTGACAAATCCTAGTCTTGATCTATGCCAACACCACGAACACTTTCGGAGACACCTGTAGAGCATCTTTATGATCACCCAGTTACGTTGTGACGTTTGATAGCACACAAGGTGTTCCTACGGTATTCGGGAGTTGCATAATCTCATAGTCATAGGAACATGTATAAGTCATGAAGAAAGCAATAGCAGTAAAACTAAACGATCATAGTGCTATGCTAACGGATGGGTCTAGTCCATCACATCATTCTCCTAATGATGTGATCCCGTTGATCAAATGACAACTCATGTCTATGGTTAGGAAACATAACCATCTTTGATCAATGAGCTAGTCTAGTAGAGGCATACTAGGGACATTCTGTTTTGTCTATGTATTCACACATGTACTAAGTTTCCGGTTAATACAATTCTAGCATGAATAATAAACATTTATCATGATATAAGGAAATATAAATAACAACTTTATTATTGCCTCTAGGGCATATTTCCTTCAGTCCCCCACTTGCACTAGAGTCAATAATCTAGCTCACATTGCCATGTGATTTAATACCGATAGTTCACATCGTTATGTGAATAACACCCATAGTTCACATCGCCATGTGACCAACACCCAAAGGGTTTACTAGAGTCAATAATCTAGTTCACATCGCTATGTGATTAATACCCAAGAGTAATTAATAAGGTGTGATCATGTTTTGCTTGTGAGAGAAGTTTAGTCAACGGGTCTGTCACATTCAGATCCGTATGTATTTCGCAAATTTCTATGTCTACAATGCTCTGCATAGAGCTACTCTAGCTAATTGCTCCCACTTTCAATACGCATCCAGATTGATACTTAGAGTCATCTGGATTTAGTGTCAAAGCTTGCATCGGCGTAACCCTTTACGACGAACTCTTTATCACCTCCATAATCGAGAAACATTTCCTTAGTCATCTAGTTACCAAGGATAATTTTGACCGCTGTACAGTGATCTACTCCTGGATCACTATTGTACCCCCTTGACAAACTCATGGCAAGGTACACAACATGTTTGGTACACAGCATGGCATACTTTATAGAACCTATGGCTGAGGCATAGGGAAAGACTTTCATTCTCTCTATATTTTTCCGCCGTGGTCTGGCTTTGAGTCTTACTCAACTTCACACCTTACAAGTCAGGCAAGAACTCCTTCTTTGACTGATCCATTTTGAACTACTTCAAAATCTTATCAAGGTATGTACTCATCGAAAGTCTTATCAAGCGTCTTGATCTATCTCTATAGATCTTGATGCCCAATATGAAAGCAGCTTCACCAAGGTCTTTCTTTGAAAAACTCCTTTCAAACACTCCTTTATGCTTTCCAGAAAATTCTACATCATTTCCGATCGACAATATGTCATTCACATATACTTATCAGAAAGGTTGTAGTGCTCCCACTCACTTCTTGTAAATACAGGCTTCACCGCAAGTCTGTATAAATCTATATGCTTTGATCAACTTATCAAAGCGTATATTCCAACTCCGAGATGCTTGCACCATTTTGTTAACACCTTTAGGATTGACAAAACCTTCTGGTTGCATCATATACAAGTCTTCTTTAATAAATCCATCAAAGAATGCAGTTTTGTTATCCATTTGCCAGATTTCATAAAATGCGGCAATTGCTAACATGATTCGGACAGACTTAAGCATCGCTACAGGTGAGAAAGTCTCATCGTAGTCAACTCCTTGAACTTGTCGAAAACATTTCGCAACAAGTCGAGCTTTGTAAACAGTAACATTACCGTCAACGTCAGTCTTCCTCTTGAAGATCCATTTATTTTCGATAGCCTGCCGATCATCGGGCAAGTCAACCAAAGTCCACACTTTGTTCTCATACATGGATCCCATCTCAGAATTCATGGCCTCAAGCCATTTTGCGGAATCTGGGCTCATCATCGCTTCCTCATAGTTTGTAGGTTCATCATGGTCTAGTAACATGACTTCCAGAACTGGGTTGCCGTACCACTCTGGTGCGGAACGTACTCTGGTTGATCTACGACGATCAACAGAAACTTGATCTGAAGTTTCATGATCATCATCATTAGCTTCCTCACTAATTGGTGTAGGAATCACTGGAACTAGTTTCTGTGATGTTCCACTTTCCAATTCGGGAGAAGGTACAATTACCTCATCAAGTTCTACTTTCCTCCCACTCACTTCTTCGAGAGAAACTCCTTCTCTAGAAAGGATCCACTCTTAGCAACAAAGACCTTGCCTTCGGATCTGTGATAGAAGGTGTACCCAACAGTTTCTTTTGGGTATCCTATGAAGATTTACTTCTCCGATTTGGGTTCGAGCTTATCATGTTGAAACTTTTTCACATAAGCATCGCAGTCCCAAACTTAAAGAAATGACAGCTTAGGTTTCTCGTCAAACCACAGTTCATACGGTGTCATCTCCACGGATTAAGATGGTGCCCTATTTAACGTGAATGTAGCTGTCTCTAATGCATAACCCCAAAAGCGATAGTGTTAGATCGGTAAGAGACATCATCGATCGCACCATATATAATAAAGTACGGTTATGACGTTCGGACACACCATTACACTGTGGTGTTCCAGGTGGCATGAGTAGTGAAACTATTTCACATTGTTTTTACTGAAGGCCAAACTCGCTAACTCAAATATTTTACCTCTACGATCATATCGTAGAAACTCTTATTTTCTTGTTACGATGATTCTCCACTTCATTCTGAAATTCTTTGAACTTTTCAAATGTTTCAGACTTGTGCTTCATTAACTAGATATACCCATATCTGCTCAAATCATCAGTGAAGGTCAGAAAATAACGATACCCGCCGCGAGCTTCAGCACTCATTGGTCCACATACATCTGTATGTATGATCTCCAACAAATCTGTTGCTCGCTCCATTGTTCCGGAGAACGGAGTTTTAGTCATCTTGCCCATGAGGCATGGTTCGCAAGCACCAAGTGATTCATAATCAAGTGATTCCAAAAGTCCATCACTATGGAGTTTCTTCATGCGCTTTACACCATTATGACCTAAACGGCAGTGCCACAAATAAGTTGCACTATCATTATTAACCTTGCATCTTTTGGCTTCAATATTATGAATATGTGTATCACCACGATCGAGATCCAACAAACCATTTTCATTGGGTGTATGACCATAGAAGGTTTTATTCATGTAAACAGAATAACAATTATTCTATGACTTTAAATGAATAACCGTATTGCAACAAATATGATCAAATCATATTCATGCTCAACGCAAATGCCAAATAACATTTATTTAGGTTTTACACTAATCCCGAAAGCATAGGGAGTGTGCGATGATGATCATATCAATCTTGGAACCACTTCCAACACACATCGTCACTTCACCTTTAACTAGTCTCTGTTCATTCTGCAATTCTCGTTTCGAGTTACTAATTTTAGCAACTGAACCGGTATCAAATACCCAGGGGTTGCTATGAACACTAGTAAAGTACACATCAATAATCTGCATATCAAAATATACCTTTGTTCACTTTGCCATCCTTCTTATCCGCCAAGTATCTAGGGCAGTTCCACTTCCAGTGACCATTTCCTTTGCAGTAGAACCACTTAGTTTCAGGCTTGAGTTTTAGCTTTGGGTTTCTTCACGGGAGTGACAACTTGCTTGTCATTCTTCTTGAAGTTCCCCTTCTATCCCTTTGCCCTTTACTTGAAACAAGTGGTCTTGTTAACCATCAACACTTGATGCTTTTTCATGATTTCTGCCTTCACCGACTTCAGCATCGCGAAGAGCTCGGGAATTCCTTTCGTCATCCCTTGCATATTATAGTTCATCACGAAGTTCTACTAACTTGGTGATAGTGACTAGAGAACTTTATCAATTACTATCTTATCTGGAAGATTAATTCCCACTTGATTCAAGTAATTGTAGTACCCAGACAATCTGAGCACATGCTCACTGGTTGAGCTATTCTCCTCCATCTTGTAGGCAAAGTACTGTCAGAAGTCTTATACCTCTCGACACGGGCATGAGTATGAAATACTAATTTCAACTCTTGGAACATCTTATATGCTCCGTGGCGTTCAAAACGTTTTTGAAGTCCCGGTTCTAAGCCATAAAGCATGGTGCACTTAAACTATCAAGTAGTCATCATACCGAGCTTTTGTCAAAACGTTCATAACGTCTACATCTGCTCCTGCAATAGGTCTGTCACCTAGCGGTGCATCAAGGACATAATTCTCTGTGCAACAATGAGGATAATCCTCAGATCACGAAACAATTCCGCATCATTGCTACTAACATCTTTCAACTTAGTTTTCTCTAGGAACATATAAAAAAATAAACGGGGAGCAACATCGCGAGCTATTGATCTACAACATAGATATGCTAATACTACCAGGACTAAGTTCATGATAAATTAAAGTTCAATTTAATCATATTACTAAAGAACTCCCACTTAGATAGACATCCCTCCGGTCATCTAAATGATCACGTGATCCAAATCAACTAAACCATGTCCGATCATCACGTGAGATGGATTAGTTTCAATGGTGAACATCTTATGTTGATCATATCTACTATATGATTCACGTTCGACCTTTCGGTCTCCAGTGTTCCGAGGCCATATCTGCATATGCTAGGCTCGTCAAGTTTAACCCGAGTATTCTGCATGTGCAAAACTGGCTTACACCCGTTGTATTTGAACGTAGAGCTTATCACACCCGATCATCACGTGGTGTCTCGGCACGACGAACTTTCGCAACGGTGCATACTCAGGGAGAACACTTATACCTTGAAATTTAGTAAGGGATCATCTTATAATGCTACCGTCGTTCTAAGCAAAATAAGAAGCATAATAAGATAAACATCACATGCAATCAAAATATGTGACATGATATGGTCATCATCATCTTGTGCTTTTTGATCTCCATCTCCAAAGCACTGTCATGATCACCTTTGTCACCGGCGCGACACCTTGATCTCCATCGTAGCATCGTTGTCGTCTCGCCAACTATTGCTTCTACGACTATCGCTACTGCTTAGTGATAAAGTAAAGCAATTACATGGCGATTGCATTTCATACAACAAAGCGACAACCATATGGCTCCTGCCAGTTGCCGATAACATTACAAAACATGATCATATCATACAAAACCGTATAACTCATCATGTCTTGACCATATCACATCACAACATGCCCTGCAAAAACAAGTTAGACGTCCTCTACTTTGTTGTTGCAAGTTTTACGTGGCTGCTACGGGCTTAGCAAGAACCGTTCTTACCTACACATAAAAACCACAACGATGTTTCGTCAAGTATGTGCTGTTTTAACCTTCACAAGGACCGGGCGTAGCCACACTTGATTCAGCTAAAGTGAGAGAGACAGACACCCGCCAGTCACCTTTAAGCAATGAGTGCTCATAACGGTGAAACCAGTCTCGCGTAAGCGTACGCGTAATGTCGGTCCGGGCCGCTTCATCTCACAATACCGCCGAAGCAAAGTATGACATGCTGGTAAGCAGTATGACTAGTATCGCCCACAACTCATTGTGTTCTACTCGTGCATATCATCTACGCATAGACCTGGCTCTGATACCACTGTTGGGGAACGTAGTATTTTAAAATTTTCCTACGATCACACAAGATCTATCTACCAGATGCATAGCAACGAGAGGGAAGAGTGTGTCTACGTACCCTCGTAGACCGGAAGCGGAAGCATCAAGTGACGCGGTTGATGTAGTCGAACTTCTTCGCGATTCAACCGATCAAGCATCGAACGTACGGCACCTCCGCGTTCAGCACACGTTCAGCTTGATGACGTCCCACGAGCTCTTGATCCAGTTGAGCTTCACGGGAGAGTTTCGTCAGCACGACGGCGTGGTGACAGATATGATGTATTCACCGGCGCAGGGCTTCGCCTAAGCACTGCAACGGTATGACCGAGGTGTGTTTCTGTGGAGGGGGGCACCGCACACGGCTGGAACTATTCAACTTGTGTGTCTTTGGGTGCCCCCCTGCCCCCGTATATAAAGGAGCAAGAGGGGAGGGCTGGCCGGCCTCCTATGGTGCGGCTAGGGCAATCCTTCTATGAATAGGATTGCAATCCTATTCCTAGTAGGAGTTCACCAAGAAGGAAGAGAGGGAAAGGAAAAGAGGGAGAGGTGGCGCCCCCCCAATCCTAGTCCAACTAGGATCCCTAGGTGGGGCGCCGGCCAGCCTCTATGGGCTGCCTCTCTCCTTTCCTCAAGGCCCACTATGGACCATCCCCCCTCGTAGGGGGTTCCGGTAACCCCCTCCGGCAATCCAGTTAAATCCGAAACTTTTCCGGAACACTTCCGGTGTCCGAATATAGTCGTCCAATATATCAATCTTTATTTCTCGGACATTCCGAGACTCCTCGTCATGTCCGTGATCTCATCCGGGACTCCGAACTACCTTCGGTACATCAATACTCAAAAACTCATAATACCGATCGTCATCAAACGTTAAGCGTGCGGACCCTACGGGTTCGAGAACTATGTAGACATGACCGAGACTCATCTCCGGTCAATAACCAATAGCAGAACCTGGATGTTCATATTGGCACCTACATATTCTACGAAGATCTTTTATCGGTCAGAACCGCATAACAACATATGTTGTTCCTTTTGTCAAACGGTATGTTACTTGCCCGAGATTCGATCGTCGGTATCTTTATACCTAGTTCAATCTCGTTTACCGGCAAGTCTCTTTACTCGTTCCATAACACATCATCTCGTGACTAACTCATTAGTCTTTTGCTTGCAAGGCTTATTGTGATGTGTGTTACCGAGAGGGCCCAGAGATACCTCTCCGACACTCGGAGTGACAAATCCTAATCTTGATCTATGCCAACACCACGAATACTTTCGGAGACACCTGTAGAGCATCTTTATGATCACCCAGTTACGTTGTGACGTTTGATAGCACACAAGGTGTTCCTACGGTATTCGGGAGTTGCATAATCTCATAGTCATAGGAACATGTATAAGTCATGAAGAAAGCAATAGCAGTTAAACTAAACGATCATAGTGCTATGCTAACGGATGGGTCTTGTCCATCACATCATTCTCCTAATGATGTGATCCCGTTGATCAAATGACAACTCATGTCTATGGCTAGGAAACATAACCATCTTTGATCAATGAGCTAGTCTAGTAGAGGCATACTAGGGACATACTGTTTTGTCTATGTATCCACACATGTATTAAGTTTCCGGTTAATACAATTCTAGCATGAATAAAAGACATTTATCATGATATAAGGAAATACAAATAACATCTTTATTATTGCCTCTAGGGCATATTTCCTTCATAGTCAGTCCTTGATCTTTAAAGGTGCTCTGCATTTATGTTTTGCGGTCTCAGAAAGGGCTAGCGAGATACCATCTTGTTATATCATATCATGATTGTTTTGAGAAGTGTTGTCATCTGAGGTTTATTATTATTGCTCGCTAGTTGATTATACCATTGATGTGAGTAGTCTTGAGACCTGAAAGTTATTGTTAACGTGGTTAGTTCATGATCTTGTTGAAAACCTGAATGCTAGCTTACATATTTACAACAACAAGAGCAAACAGAGTTTGTCAAAGTTTTTCTTTATCACTTTCAGTTTATCAACTGAATTGCTTGAGGACAAGAAAATGTTTAAGCTTGGGGGAGTTGATACGTCTCCAACGTATCTACTTTTCCAAATCCTTTTGCCCTTGTTTTGGACTCTAATTTGCATGATTTGAATGGAACTAACCCGGACTGATGCTGTTTTTAGCAGAATTGCCATGATGTTGTTTTTGTGCAGAAATAAAAAGTTCTCGGAATCGCCTGAAAATCAACGGAGAATTATTTTGGAAAATATAAAAAATACCTGCACAAAGATCCACGCCAGGGGGCCTTGGGCCAGCTCACGAGGGTGGGGGGGGGGCGCCCCCTGCCTCGTGGCCCCCCTGGTGCTCCACCGACGTATCCCCGGATCATATATCTTACGTTTCGGGAGAAAAAAATCAAGGAGAAGGAATTATCGTGTTTTAGGAGAGGGAGCCGCCGCCAAGCGCTAATCTCTCTTGGGAGGGCTGATCTGGAGTCTGTTCGGGGCTCCGGAGAGTGGAGATCGTCGCCATCGTCATCATCAACCTTCCTCCATCACCAATTCCATGATGCTCACCGCCGCGTGTGAGTAATTCCATCGTAGGCTTGCTGGACGGTGATGGGTTGGATGGGATCTATGATGTAATCGAGTTAGTTTTGTTAGGGTTTGATCCCTAGTATCCACTATGTTTTGAGATTGATGTTGCTATGACTTTGCTATGCTTAATGCTTGTCACTAGGGCCCGAGTGCCATGATTTCAGATCCGAACCTATTATGTTTTCATGAATATATGTGTGTTCTTGATCCTATCTTGCAAGTATATAGTCACCTACTATGTGTTATGATCCGGCAACCCCGAAGTGACAATAATCGGGACCACTCCCGGTGATGACCATAGTTTTAGGAGTTCATGTATTCACTATGTGTAAATGATTTGGTCCGGTACTCTATTAAAAGGAGGCCTCAATATCCATTAGTTTCCAATATGACCCCTCTGCCACGGGAGGGTAGGACAAAAGTGTCATGCAAGTTCTTTTCCAAAAGCACATATGACTATATTTGGAATACATGCCTACATTGCATTGATGAACTGGAGCTAGTTCTGTGTCACCCTAGGTTATAACTTCTACATGATGAATTGCATCACCGATCCAATGCCTACGAGCTTTACCTATATTGCTTGCCGCTTATTTACTTTTCTGTTGCTACTATCACAAAAACTACAAAAACACTATCGTTACTTTTATTGCTGCTACCGCCACTATCATATTACTTTGCTACTAAACTATCTTGCTGCAGATATTAATTTCGAAAGTGTGATTGAATTGACAACTTAGCTGCTAATACTTAAGAGTATTCTTTGGCTCCCCTTGTGTCGAATCAACAAATTTGGGTTGAATACTTTACCCTCGAAAACTGTTGCGATCCCCTACACTCGTGGGTTATCATAGCTCATCAAGCTGAAACATCTTCTGACGGATCAACGCTCTCTGTCTGCATCTCTTAGTTGTAAATCAGCCAGCTCGGTCCTTAACTTCTCCAGTTCTGTAGCCACATGACCGAAGTTCTCCTTACTCCACGCCCAAAGGCCGTTCATCATTTCATGTAGGGCGTCCCGCACAGCCGCCAGATTGCCGGCTGGTTTACTATTCCTCCATCTACTCGCCACCACTTCTGACAGCGCCGGGTGGCGTTCCCACATGATCTCGTACCTTGGAGAGGCCCGAGTCCTCCTGGAATCCACGAGAGCAAGCTGAACCAAGATCGGGCTATGGTCAGAACATGAAGATGCCAGATGAAGAACTTGCGCGGCCGGGAAGAGCTCCCTCCAATTTTCATCCGCACATGCTCGGTCAAGGCGAACTCGCATGTTCCTCTCACCAATTTGCCCATTATCATATGTAAAAGTATACCCCGAGAAACTGAGGTCCCACAACTCGCATGCCAACAAACAGTCACGGAACATCCCCATTTGATTTTCCGAACGCTGGGTTCTAGACATATGTTCATGCTGCCACATCGCCTCGTTGAAATCGCCACACACTAATCACGGCTCCGAAGAGAGCGCACGGAGCTGGGAGAGTGAACTTCACATGAGATGACGGTTCTCTACTCGAGGTTCACCATAAACAAACGCCGTTATCCAATTCTTGTCACTTGCCACATCTACAATCCGTACGTCAATGTACTGTGCACATGACTCCAACACGGTCACTTGCAACTTCTCGTCCCAATAGAGCGCAAGTCCTCCACTAAGTCCATCACTCGACACACCCGCAAAACTGTTCATCTGCAATCTCCACTTTAGTTTCTCCATCTTTGAAGAGGTCTATCTTGTTTCCGAGAGAAAGACAAGCCCCGGGGAATTGGCTTTAGAGAGGGCCAACACCTCACGAACTGTCCGACGGTTCCCCCCCGGCAGTTCCACACTAGGATATTCATTGCATCCAGCGGTCCTCCTCAAAGGAGGCCGCCGATCTACCACCTGACACACCACTTGAGTCAACACAAGCCCTCTTGCTGTTATTGCTACTGGTAGGCAAGGCCTGTTCTCCATCCTCACCCATCCCCTGTGTGAGTGTCAACACACCGCTTGGCCTTGCTAAGGCATTGGACACAGGTGCTACATCATCCATGGAGAGTCTCTTGCGAGCAGCAAGATCTCCATGCTGGGATATGCGTCCTTCCTTGGCCGGGCTTGAAGCCGTATCTAGGGTGTACGGATCGACCACTGTCTTCCCTGGCGACTTCTCCTGTTGAGATTGAGGTGTAGGTTGTTTCTGACTCCTGCCCCGGCCAAAACTATCATTGGACGGGGGTTTATTCAGCCCATTTGCATAGAACCAAGAACCATACTTCGTGTCCTTCTCCTCATGCACACCTGATCCGCACTCTTTATAGTCATGACCAATGAGCCCACATACACTGCCGAAGCGCGCCAATTTCTCATAATGCACCAAATAAACTTGGCGCTCTTTTCCCCTTACAATACTGACATACTTGGTGAGAGGCCGACGAACGTCATGCCGAACCCTAACCCTAATGTACTCACCACGGGTATTTCCGTTTAGTCTCATCTCCATGATCTCACCTGAGTTTTTTAGTAGATTTTCCATGATGTTCTTTCTACAGAAACCCTATGGTATCTTGTGAATCTGTAACCAAATTGGCATGAACACCATGGGCACCTCCTCTGCCTTCGTAAACCCATCATATGGGGCCATCAACACAAGCAAATTTCTAAAGATCCAGGTCCCTTGCTACATCATGCATTCCCAATCTCCCAAACATGATGTCTGGACAACAAAAAGCTTCGGACCAACCGGGCGAAACCTCACCGGCTGCGCAGGATTCCAAGCCGCATGCACATCCTTGTAGAAGGTCGCTTGGATGAAAGATTTATTGGTATGAACCCTAGCCAGCGCAAGCCATCTCACGCTGTCATTGATCTCCGGACCAGCCTCATCTATCACCAGATCATCAAAGTCTTCCTTTTCCAGGTTGAGTTGTTCCATGAAATCTCCAAGATCCGTCGTTCCGAAGGAGCCGCTGCCAGCACTGGTGCCCGACAGGGCATCCGCAAGAGGATCCATCGCTCCCGAGGAGGAGGAGGATCGAGGGATGGCCGATCGAGGTTCCACTCGGGGAGAGGGGGATCAATCGGGATGGGAGACTCAGGGGCGATGGAATCTCCTGAGAGGAAGAGAAACCCTAGCCTTGCGGGAGGGGAAAAGTGTATTCTCCCCGGCCTGTGTGATCTGGTCACCGTAATTAATTCATATGCAACTGCACAACAGAAAAATCAAGCAGATTTGTCGAAATATCAAGTATTATTATAAAAGTTCACCACAACTACAAAAGTACTCCAAACATAATAGAAATTGCGTCGATGTCTTTAGATCACCGAACACCCACTACTAATGGTAGAACAAATCTCTCTCACCGCTCCCTGCCAAAGTCAACCCGACCTTGTCGATGAGAGATGAGAAGTCTTCGTGCCCCAAAGAACCAGTGCCATGGAGCCGTAGTCATCATCGTTGAACCCTTGAACCAGTCTTAAGCAACTACCACCAGATACTTCTGCCACACATGCATGGCTAGAAACACTAACCTTGTCACCCCAAGTAGACGGCATAAATCTATGCCGGAGCACTTTCTATTCCGTCTTGATGGAAAAGTTCAAGGAGGACCGAAGTCCGGAAGACCAACTCATCACCCCGTTCGAGCATCGTCCTTGCGAGGAATTAAAAAAAAAAACTAACCTAAGCTACTAGCTAGAGCTGAGGCACCAGGATTTCCGTCCTCATCACCAGCCGCCGGAGCGACAGGCGGATTTACGCTCCCACCGAGCACGACAACAACGTTAAGTGCATGACAAGTAATACTAGTGGAAGGAAGCGAGCGATGAATTCCTTCTTTGAGAGCATCTATAACCCAACTCCTAAATTTTATTTCTCTAAATTCCTTTTCAAACTTCAAGTCCTTAAACCCGAGGGGTTAACAGAACCAGAGTTAATTGATCCATTAAAACTTACTAACTCCCCCAAAACTATTTACTATTTTTTTCATTTTCTTAATTTACATAGTCCATTTCAACTAGATATTTGCATTACATATAGATTCAAACCTTGATGATTTCAATGCACACAACTCAAAAAAATTCCAAATTTTAATTTAATTATTGAAATGCAAACACACCAAATGGTTCGATGGAATAATACTCCAAATAAAACAAGCCAACAACACAAAAATCAAGTGTTATGAAGTGCCCACAAGTGCTCAAGTGTTATGAAGTTGGTGATGAACTTCTCAGTTCTTGATCTAGGGATGCGTTGCGAGGAACTTATACATTTTGTTTGCATGGTGTTCTGGCTCAACAAGATCCCTATTGAGGGTGTACCGAGAGCTCTCCGACCGACCTCTCTCCTCCTTGATGATCATGTTGTGCAAATTAATGCATGTTGACATTATTTGCGAGAGGACTCGTGTCTTCCAATACTAGGAAGGGGCACAAACTTTCGCAAAGCGCCCTTGAATCACATTGAAACTCTCTAACACCCTTTCTTGCCAACCCTTGACACTTTGCAAAGTGAGATCTCCAGTTGCTAACCGAACATTGAATTACCTTCAGAAATGTGGCTCGGGAGGATAGGTGGCATATGCAAGTTAGTTGCCCAACTTTTACTCATGGCTATTGACAACACAGTTGCAAGGTGGTGGATCTCCGGCAACAAGACTTTTTGAACAATGGTGATCTCGAAAAGACATTAAGGTCATTGTAAGAGCTAGACAGTCCAAAGTATGAATGCAAAAATCCATAGATCCTCTGATGTAAGTGCCTCGAGCATGATGGTTGGATATTTGCAATGCCCTTTGTATTGATATTTCCACCCCACGGGACAATTCTTCCATGTCCAATGCATATGATAAACTGGTCTAAGCATCCATGGACACCCTCGTTCTTCACTGAGACCCATGAGCCTCTCGGTAGGTTCATCATTAGGTGCCCTCAAGTACTTTGGTTTGAAGATCTCCATCAGGTCTTGTATGTATATTATAATCGACTTGGGGATTGCGTCTTCCCCAATGTGGACATGGCCATTGATGGCATTAGTCGAGCATCCATAGGAAAGCACGCGAAGAGACGCATAACACTTCATCAATGGACATCCAATAATTTGTCCTGATGCATTCCTTTTGAGTGAAAACAAAGGATCACGACCCGCAACAGCTCTTGCATTGGTGTTAAAGTGATCTCAATGCATCCACAATCACCATCGAAAGTTGAGAGGATCGAATAAGAGGTGTCTAGAGGGGGGGG
>LR738710.1:772597713-772835555 GCA_902687465.1 Secale cereale
GGGGGATTAGACACTCAACAAGAAAAGTAGCAATTTTTCAGTTCTTTAAGTTGAGGTGGAGTTTTTAGCACAATAAAACATTCACAATACATTTCAAACAAGCATGGCAAGAGTATATGAGCAGCGGAAAGTAAAGCATGCAAGTTGCAAGAAAGTAAAGGGATGGGATTGAAGTGTGCAAACGCAATTAGAGACACATATGTTTTTGGCGTGGTTCTGATAGGTGGTGCTATCGTACATCCACGTTGATGGAGACTTCAACCCACGAAGGGTAACGGCTGCGCGAGTCCACGAAGGGCTCCACCCACAAAGGGTCCATGAAGAAGCAACCTTGTCTATCCCACCATGGTCATCGCCCACGAAGGACTTGCCTCACTAGGGTAGATCTTCACGAAGTAGGTGATCTCCTTGCCCTTACAAACTCCTTGGTTCAACTCCAAAATCTTGTCGGAGGCTCCCAAGTGACACCTAACCAATCTAGGAGAAACCACTCTCCAAAAGGTAATAAATGGTGTGTTGATGATGATCTCCTTACTCTTGTGCTTCAAGTGATAATCTGTGATGGCCTGGCTTATTAGGGATGATAGACTACTCATATGAATAAGGAATTCCTTCTTTTCCGGGAGCCCATTCGGATAGAACTCCAAAGTTAAGCGTGCTCAGCTTGGAGTAGTTTCAGGATGGGTGACCGACCGGGAAGTTGCTCCCGGGTGCGCACGAGTGAGGAAAAAGTGCGCAGAAAAGACTAGTATTGATATGTGAGGCCAGTCTAGATCCCGCCAGGAGTAACGACCACCGGTGGGTGTGTCCGGGGTGTTACAAGTTGGTATTAGAGCCGACCCTCGCGGTTACACGGATGTTTGCGGACAGTTTGCAGTCATGTTGTGCATGACGTTTGTGACCCGTCGTGGCACACGGCATGGCACATGTGCTGTCCTGGAAGCACAGACGGTTGTGCCAAGAGGGAACGTTCATGTGGCCCGACGAGGACGTCAGTTCCTCTGAGTGAGGGTGTATGTGATGGCCTGGCTTATTAGGGATGATAGACTACTCATATCAATAAAGAATTCCTTCTTTTCCGGGAGCCCATTCGGATAGAACTCCAAAGTTAAGCGTGCTCAGCTTGGAGTAGTTTCAGGATGGGTGACCGACCGGGAAGTTGCTCCCGGGTGCGCACGAGTGAGGAAAAAGTGCGCAGAAAAGACTAGTATTGATATGTGAGGCCAGTCTAGATCCCGCCAGGAGTAACGACCATCGGCTGGTGTGTCCGGGGTGTTACATAGTCTCCCCAACACTCAACTCTCTCTCGCAGATTTGGATATGGTGGAAAGAATATTTGAGTGGAAAGCAACTTGGGGAAGGCTGGAGATCAAGATTCTTGTGGTTGGATTGGAATTTCTTGGTCTTAACACATGAGTAGGTGGTTCTCTCTCGGAAAATGAATAGTGGAAGTGTAGGCACATTCTGATGGCTCTCTCACTGATGGAGAAGGGGTGGAGCTGTATATATAGCCTCCACACAAAATCTAGCCGTTACATACATTTGACCCAACTCGGTCAGACCGAATAAACGAACTTGGTCATACCGAAGCAGTTCAAAATATGAACGTTAGACATTTTGGTGGGACCGATAGTATCAACTCGGTGAGACTGATGGGTTAGGGTTAGGGCAAAACCTCAACTCGGTTTGACCGATTACATGAACTCTGTGGGAACGATTCACTCATGTTGGTTAGACCGAAACGTTACGAAGAGTAAATAGAGAGTTTGCAATGCTAACTCGGTGGGACCGATTCTCACATCTCGGTTAGACTGAAATGTTACGAAGAGGAAATAGAGAGTTTGCATACCCATTTCGGTGAGACTGAGATCCCTATCGGTGAGACCGAACTGATTAGGGTTTGTGGCAGTGGTTATGTTATGAGAACTCGGTGGCGCCGGATAGATCAAATTGGTGAGTATGAGTTTGACTTTTAGGTTTGGGACATATGTGGAAATGAGAAAGTGGCTGAGGGTTTTGGAGCATATTACCAAGCACTTGAGCAAGTAGACCATTAAGCAACACCTCATCCCCTTTTAATAGTATTGACTTTTCCTATGGACTCAATGTGATCTTGGATCACTAAAATGAAAATGTAGAGTCTTGAGCTTTTGCCAATCTTTGTCCTTAGATTTTTGAGGAGGGTTCCACATCCTCTTGTCCCGCCACTCCACTGTTGAACTCATCTGAAATATACTAGATGAAAACATTAGTCCAACAAGAGATGTGTTGTCATTAATTACCAAAATCACCCAGCGAGCACTTGTGCTATCAGTCTCCCCCTTTTTGGTAATTGATGACAATCATACATCAAAGCTTCAGATAAAGATATGAAGGATAACAAGTAAAGCTTTGGAATAACATGTAGCAAGCATATGCTCCCCCTACATGTATGCAAACATGTGAATATAGAATATAAGAGCATGTGAATGCATAAGCATGTCTGAGCAAGTAATGAGTTACATGTATCTTGGCTATATGCATCAGAGCAAATGATGTTGAAGTAGAAAATGTACCTCCATGTTTATGAGTCCTCCTTGCAAACAGTATGTACGGCAGCAAGAGATCATCATGCACATGGATGTGATGCATATACTTACCTTGTGGTCTTGAGCTAGCTTTGGAGAGGGTGAACTTGAGAAAACATGGTTAGATAACACAAGATCACCTACTAAACAAAGCACAATGAGTAACCACAAAAGGTACCAAGATTGGGATGACATGTAGAGAGTGAGTACTTAGTACTCCATACGAATATAGACATGTCCCCAAAGATTTTCTTCCCTTGAGTATCTTTCTCCACCTGAATCTTATATTGGATAATGGGAGAAGATAGGGTAGTAGAAAATCAGAGCAAACTAGTAACTTAGAAAACAGAGCAACATAATCATAATACATACTAACATGTCTTTCCCCTCTTGAAGACATGTGACATCTCCCCTCTTAGGACGATAAGCATATGGGGATAAGCTTGAATGTGCTTACTCTCTCTCCCCTTTGTGTGATAAGCTTTGATGTGTTCTCTCTCCCCCTTTGACATCAATTTACAAGAAGGGACCTTCTCGAGCATGAGTCAAATAGGTTTCGTCCTTGGGTCACATTACAAAGCAACATGTAGATTAAGATGGTAGTAGAGGAGAAGAATCATTGAGTGGAGCCGGAAGATATATGCAGGAAGCAAATGGCAGAATCTTTGCTTAGTGCTGAAATTGGTCAGACCCGGTTTGTCCTTATCGGTTGGACCGATGAGCAATTTGCAATACAACATTGCAGTTCGGTCTAGCCGAGAGGCTGAAATCGGTGAGACCGAGTTCATTATAAAGAAAAGCTTTAGTCATCTCAGCTCACTTAGGCAAATAAGATCTCACAAAGATTTGCAGGGAATTAACTGAAGAATTTGCAATGAATTTGATGCAGAAAATAACAGAGAAAAGAGAAGAAATCTAGATGAAGTTTTTTCTGAAAGGGGAACAAGCATGCAAATTGAAATGCAAGAACATAGAGAAACAATAGAGAACTTCATCTAGAACTGGTCGGCGACATAGTCACCTATGTTAGAGTATATTGACTTAGGGTCAAGTGAGAACACTCGATCATGGGTCATACTCATCTTTAAACTCAAAATGTGGTTGCCATTTTTTGTTTAAGCATTTTGATGTATTCACATCTTGTTGAGCTGCTTTGGCCTCATGTCTTGGGGTAAAGCTTCTATAAGATGGAATAACATACCTTGGGTGATGATGTTGATCTTGATCATGTAGTTGAACTTGTGATGGATGCTCAAGGTTGATGCAGTTCATCAAGAGTTGGGAGCACCACTTGTAATTTGAGTTCACCTACCTACATGGGTTAGATTTGCAAGGAAGAGCACTTGTGTATCCAAAATGACAATCACTAAAATTTGATACAAATGAAATTTGATATATAGAAATTGTCAAAGGATATGTTGAAAGGATTCATGCTTCCTGGATCTCAACCACCATACTGTAGAGACTTGGTGATGTAGAGATTGCTTAGGATGTGAGTGGGTTGCAATCTCATAGATTTGGGTTCATCCAAGTACCTACAAGGGTTAGATAGCATGCCAGGGTACAAACAGATCCAATATATATGATCATCATTATAAGAGAAATATCAAGGATTAGTCAAAGAGTAATGCCTTGCATACTTTCAAAGGAGTTACTACTCCAAGTTTGAGGCGTCAATAATGTTCAGTTCACCTCTCAAACGACAAAATACTTTCTCATCAAGTGGTTTGGTGAATATATCCGCCAATTGCTTATCCGTACATACACGTTTAAGATTGATGTCTCCTTTAGCAACATGATCTCGAATGAAATGATGACGAACTTCAATATGCTTAGTTCGAGAATGTTTCACGGGATTGTGAGCAATCTTAATAGCACATTCATTATCACAAAGCAATGGAACATGTTTCACATTTATCCCATAATCTTTAAGAGTTTGGGTCATCCAAAGTAATTGAGCACAACATGAACCAACGACAATGTATTCCGCTTCGGCAGTGGATAAGGATATCGAGTTTTGTTTCTTGGAGGACCAAGATACAAGAGATCTACCAAGAAATTGACAAGTACCCTGAGTGGACTTTCTATCAACCTTGTCTCCGGCATAGTCAGAATCGGAGTAGCAAACAAGATCGAAAGAAGACCTCTTAGGATACCAAATGCCAAAGTTTGGTGTGTGAATTAAGTATCTCACTATCCTTTTCATAGCTTTAAGATGACATTCTTTGGGGGCGCTTGGTATCGTGCACACATGCACACACTTAGCATAATGTGGGGATGGGAGGCACATAGATATAACAACGAACCAATCATAGAGCGGTAAACCTTTTGGTCAACCGGTTCACTATCCTTAGTCAAGTCAAGATGTCCACTAGTAGGCATGAGTGTAGTCATACCTTTGCATTCTTGCATGTTGAACTTCTTGAATAAGTCCTTGGTATACTTTGTTTGAGAAACAAAGGTACCCTCTGTCGGTGTCAAAATCGGCGGATCTCGAGTAGGGGGTCCCGAACTATGCGTCTGAGGATTGATGGTAACAGGAGGCTGGGGACACGATGTTTACCCAGGCTCAGGCCCTCTCGATCGAGGTAAAACCCTACTTCCTGCTATATTAATATGAATAAAAGAGTTGATCTACCTCGAGATCGTATTGTCTAAACACTAAAGTCTAGCCTATGAGGATTTGTGATTCTCCATTAGCCTCTACGGACTAAACCCTTCGGTTTATATATGCACCGGAGGGGCCTAGGGTTTGTGCATAACCATTTTGCAGAGGAAGGAAAGATTACACCCGAACCTAAAACTTGCCATTATATGAATACATGAGTCGTATCCGGATACGAGAGATGATCTTCAACTATGATCTTCACGGCCCACCAGTCCGGCCCACCAAGAGTTATCTGGCCACCCGAGGATCCCTCGTTCCAGGACTCCCTCCGTAGTCCCTGAACCTGTCTTCGATGATGATGAATTCGGCTTCCGTATTGTCTTCGGCATTGCAAGGCGGTTTCCTTCTTCCGAATATATCTTCTACAAAAAGGTGTATTGTGTTCGGCTCTGCAAGGTTAGTACAACCCTTAGCCTCGAAGGCAAGGCTCTTAAAAGAAAATTAATAGTGTGTCTTTACTGACAACTTTTTGGTGAAGCGTCGCGTCCATCCCACAAACATATCAAACCATTTTAGTTGGTCCTAGTTTCGTGTTTCGAGGTATATCCTCATTGACACATCTTATCGGAATAGAGATCATGCCCGCTTATTGTGGGATCCTTATCAATATGACGCGAGCATACACACTGTGCATTACGCACGACCGCTTTGGGAACCGGCGAGGTTTATGGCTAAAGTGGAGGGATGTTCTGTATTCGCAGTGTTATAAAAGGATACCAATCCCTTTCATCAGCCCCACGCTTACCTTAAGCTCGAGATCTCCAATCTCCCTAGGCCCAGCATCCTCATCTCCTGCGCCCACCGCTCCTCGTTCCTCAACCACTACTCCCTTCCCCAGCAATGGCTGGATCCAGTGCCAGGGGCAAGTGGGAGGCCTCCATGGTCACTGAAAAAACCGTGGAGGATCTACGGAGCATGGGCTATCTTGCTGCCAATATCGCGCATCGAGTCCCCGCCAAGGGTCAGGTGATTCCCGTCCCAGAGGCGGGTGAGAGGGTAGTGTTGACTTCTCACTTTGGTAGGGGGCTAGGGTTTCCGCTCCACCCCTTTGTTCGGGGTTTACTATTCTTCTATGGGCTAGATTCCCATGATCTAGCCCCGAAATCAATCCTTCACATCTCCGCTTTTATAGTGGTGTGTGAAGCTTTCCTCCGCATCCTTCCACACTTCGTCCTATGGCTTAAAACCTTCAACGTGAAGCCGAAGGTGGCGGATGGGCAGCACGCGGAGTGCGGGAGCGCTATGATTAGCAAGCTCCCGAATGCGACTTGGCCAAAAGGGTCATTCATAGAGATGAACAAGGTCTGGTAGCAGGAGTGGTTCTATATCACCGAACCCCGCGATGCCAAATGGGCGGCGGAGCCTGCTTTCAGATCCGGACCCCCAGAGGGGTTGACCTCCTGGACCAAAAAGGGTCTGGACTGGGGGTCTCCAACTAAAGTGACGACACTCCAGAGCCGTGTGTCCGGCGTGATTTCCAAGGGGCACGAGCTCTTGTCCATGGTCCAGGTGATGCTGGCCCGGCTTGTTCTCCCGTGCCAAAGCCGGGACTCCTTCCTATGGGAGTTCGATCCGGCAAGAGATAAGCCTCTGAAGCATCTCTTCAGCTTTACGCACAAAGAGATCTGGAAGCATCTCTTCAAGAGCCAGAAGGAGTGGCCGGCAGAAATCAAGGACGCGGGCTTTAGTATCGCGCTCTCAGCCCCAGAGGTAATAGAAAATTTTGCCGAACATATATCTCTTCCCTTGTTTAATGATAACAGGAATTGGAGCTTTTGCATGATATACAGGGCTGGACGAAGAAGGCGACCCAGATCAAGTGTCCGACGCCTTTGCCCGAAGACCCATAATCACCTCGACTGGCGGTAATGCTGGTCCCGACGCCGGTCAAGACGCCCAAGAAGAAGATCAAGGGGGCCGGAGACAGCCCCCACCCTGCGGACAAGAAGTCTTAGGAGATCAACATTCTCTCCTCCAAAGAGGGGGAGGAAGACGAAGAGGAGGAGGAGGAAGAAGAAGAAGAAGAAGAAGAAGAGTCCCCTGCGCAAGGCAGGGGGAAGAAGAGGGCGGCCCCCGCTGATGCAGGCACGGCCGCACCCCGGAGGAAGCTGAGCCTCGCTGCTAGTTTGGATTCGTCCGAACATAGCTTCATGGTGAAGCCCAGGGAGAAACCCTTGCCTGAATTGTAAGTTTGTCCAGATTAATTGCTGCACCTTTGTTTGTTTAGTATTTTTGATGCTTACTTAGAATTTCTCACCTGCTGGCCTACAACCCTCCCGGAGGACACCCCAATGCCTCCTTATCGTAGGGGAACTCTCTAGCGCCTGGAGAGACGGAGAGTGACCCGCTGGTCCGAGCTCCATCGCCCATGATCGGCGGGGACACCAAAGGGTCTTCCCAGCGGGTGTACTCTGCCCAAGGAGATGAGGGCGGGGCAGGTGACGGCGTGACCAGGGGTAATACCTCGGCCGACGCCGACCATGGGGAAACAACCCCCATGGAGACCGAATACGGGGGGCCCAAACAATCCGGGGCCCTCCCGAACATTTACCCGGAGCCTAGTGCGGCTCCGGGGTCCGAAGACCAGACCCCCCAGGCGGGGGCAGATACGACGGCGCCCGGAGTCAATCCGGAGGTGCCGGACCCTATGGAGGGAGCACTGCAAAGCACTTTCCATCGTGGAGGAGCACCGCACCGTGATGGGTGCGGTGATGAAGAAGATTAAGTCCGTCAAGGGCGGACTGAATGAAGGCTTCAATAGCCTGTTAACGGGCTTTGAGGTAAGCAATTTAATGTTCTTTATGGAACTTTATTTGTTTCAAATACACATATATAGCGAGTAGCCCCTGATGCTTTGTGTGATTCTGAACAGAATCAGACGAAGTATCCATAGTATAGCATATTCGAGAGCTGAACTGTATGTTTTTGTTATTTTTGAACATGCTTCACTAGTTATGGCAACTGCACGAGATGCAGAGGTTGCCGAACTAAACCGGAAGCTCCTGTTGGCCAACGTGAACCTCGACCGTGTCAACCAACGTTTAGATGAGACGCAATGTATGCGGATTTAAGAAATTAAAATGTCAAGAAGACTAACAATATTAATTGAGTATCGGTATAAACTCCTTTATGATATTTTGTATTACACAGTTGGCGCCACTGAGCTCGGGGTCCTCAAGGGCAAGCTCGCGATAGCCAAGAAGGAGGCCGAGGCGAGCAAGGCGATCGCTGATAAGGCGGTTGCCGAACTAGAGGCCGAAAAGGCTGAGTGCGAGAAGCACAAGGCTCAGGTGTCCGAAGTCGAGGACGAGCTCAAAGATGCCATTCACAATTGCGAGGCATTGGAAAAGAAGACTTCAGAGCAAGCACCTGAGCTTACTGCGGTAGTTAAGGCTGCCCAGGATGCGCGAGGCGAGGCGCGCAACGCCTGTGTGGAAATCAAGCAGGCGCGACAGATAGCATATGGTAAGACATTTCTCTTACAGAGCATCTTCAGAGGGCAGAAGTATCTTGGGCTGACATGATTATGGAGTTCTCCAGGCGTGTTTGCTGATCTTCCGAGGAGCAATGCTGACACTGCCCAGTACTTCTGAGCCCAGGAGGGGAACGACACGGATAAGTTGTTTTTGTCACAGTTCTATGCGCCAAAACATCTGGTGCCCCTCAACGACCAGATGAAGCAGCTGGTCGAGCTGCACAACATGGCGGGTTCAGCCATGAAGGACTTGATAGTCCGGCTATGGCCCGTAGATCCAATCCCAAGTAGGTACTTCGGATTGGTGAAGCGGCTCGTCGAGGCGAGTCCATGGGTTGACGCATTGACGCGTTCGACCTGCATAGAAGGTGTTCGGATGGCCTTCGCTCGTGTGAAAGTGCACTGGACGAAGATGAGGGCAGAGCATATAGCTACCACTGGGCCGCCCACAGGCAAGGAGCACCGCAAGCCGGAGAAGTACTTCGAGGACGTCATAGAAGGCGCCCACCTTGTAGCAGGCCAATGCTCGAAGGATATTATCTTTGAGTAATTGTATCCGGATTTAAAGTCTTAAGCTTATGAATCCGATGTATATAACTTTTGCGCTATTATAATATAAGCGTCTTTTACCTCATGTGTGACTGTTTATGTAAATCTGAAAGTTTCCAGTCGTCAGCTTCAGCCCCCATGTACATAGTACTAGGGTGTTCGGTCATATGCATATACACTCCTTATCCAACGTCTTGGTCCGTATAGGCGGTGTATGTGGAGCGAACCAGGCAATCAGACTATGTGGCGTTATTGCTTTCACTTAGTCGTAGGAGTTTGACATGTGGGGCTAGGTACTAGCCCCTGGTGCGGACATGATATTCTTTACTGAAGGTATCCAATTGCACCTGGCTAGGCCAAAAAACCAACCCTTCGTATAACACGAGGTAGATCTCTATCGATCGTAGTATAAAACTAAGTCACTGGATTGCGGACCAGGTTCTCGCCTATCATGACGGTCAGTTTTTGGCTTTCTCTACTGAGGTACTTGACCGGACGAGCCAAAAGTACAATCATTGTAGTTCTCCCTTTACACCCTATCCGAACATTCAGAACGTAGGGGTAAGCATAGGAGCCGGGCAACCCAACTATTGACCCAAGATATGATTTGGAACTGATGCATATAAGGCAAACATCCAGGACGCCGAACACTCCCTATAGGTGTTCGGTCTTTTCAACATATACCGGGCTGAATACAGCCGCTCGTAATGGACCCTTATTGACAAGGCACATGTGGCAATCTGATGTGGGGAGAGAACATTTATGGTGAGTGAATAAAACTCTGAACATAATGTAAATCAAGCTGCTCTATTAATGTCCCTTTATAGTACGGCGAGTCGTAAGCTTACAGATAATGCCAATAACTTTCTTGGACATTTTACACGCCAGAAAAGTATATATAATAAGAAAGATAAAAAAGGTTTACACAGGGTCTTAATCTAAAAAGAAACCTTAGTGCGGGTCCCTACTGCACGTCTGCGCCGTTTCCTCCTCTGTAATGTGTCCTTGAAGGGGGGCGGGAGTATGATGGCCATCTGTAAAAAGAAAAAGAAACCTGGAAAAAAAATCCAGGGTGGCCATAACAAGAGTGTTTCGTTTAATGAACCTAAAAAACATAATTTTGGAGTCCGAACAGGGTCGAGCCGAACTATGGACTATATGCAGTGTGCCCCCAGCGCCGCCCAAGGGATTTTTAAGGCATAATTATGCACTCGAGGTACATATGTTATCACCTTACGGGGCAGTCGATGGGGGCGTACCTGCTAATCTAGCTTAGGTTCATCTGAGCTGTCGCACGGAGGCGTGTGCCGGACACGTTTAGTTATGCCCGCGACCGATGGATTATCCGGCTTGAATATACCGTTTTGGACTTTGGCTGCTAAGGCCGCAGTGTCCTCCTCCGTACGGAGAGAGCGCACCATATTTCCATTGACCATGATGACCCCACGTGGTCCAGGCATCTTAAACTTTAAATAAGCATAATGCTAGACTGCATTAAAGTGGGCGAAGACCGTTCTACCGAGTAGAGCGTGATAGCCACTTGCGGTAAAGCCTGTATTTACAAGAAAGTGAGTGGGAGCACTACAACCTTTCTGATAAGTATATGTGAATGTCATATTATCGATCAGAAATGGTGTAGAATTTTCTGGAAAGCATAAAGGAATGTTTAAAAGGAGTTTTTCAAAGAAAGACCTCGATGAAGCTGCTTATATATTAGGCATCAAGATCTATAGAGATAGATCAAGACACTTAATTGGACTTTCACAAAGCGCATACCTTGATAAAGTTTTGAAGAAGTTCAAAATGAATCAGTCAAAGAAAGGGTTCTTGCCTGTGTTACAAGGTATGAAGTTGAGTAAGACTCAAAACCCGACCACTGCAGAATATAGAGAAAGAATGAAAGTCATTCCCTATGCCTCAATCATAGGTACTATAAAGTATGCCATGCTGTGTACCAAACCTATTGTGTACCTTGCCATGAGTTTGGCAAGGAGGTACAAAAGTGATCCAGGAGTAGATCACTCGACAGCGGTCAAAATTATCCTTAGTTGCTGGATGACTAAGGAAATGTTTCTTGATTATGGAGGTGATAAAGAGTTCGTCGTAAGGAGTTACACCGATGCAAGCTTTGACACTAATCCAGATGACTCTAAGTATAAATCTGGATGCGTATTGAAGTGGGAGCAATTAGCTAGAGTAGCTCCATGCAGAGTATTGTAGACATAGAAATTTGCGAAATACATACAGATCTGAATGTAACAGACCCGCTGACTAAACTTCTCTCACGAAGCAAAACATGATCACGCCTTAGTACTCTTTGGGTGTTAATCACATGGGGATGTGAACTAGATTATTGACTCAAGTAAACCCTTTGTGTGTTGGTCACATGGCAATGTGAACTATGGGTGTTATTCACATAACGATGTGAATTATCGGTATTAAATCACATGACGATGTGAACTAGATTATTGACTCTAGTGCATGTGGGAGACCGAAGGAAATATGCCCTAGAGGCAATAATAAAGTTGTTATTTATCTTTCCTTATATATCATGATAAATGTCTTTTATTCATGCTAGAATTGTATTAACCGAAAACTTAGTACATGTGTGAATACATAAACAAAGCAGAGTGTCCCTAGTATGCCTCTACTAGACTAGCTCATTAATCAAAGATGGTTATGTTTCCTAGCCATAGACATGTGTTGTCATTTGATCTATGGGATCACATCATTAGGAGAATGATGTGATGGACAAGACCCATCCGTTAGCTTAGCAACTTGATCGTTTAGTTTTACTGCTATTGCTTTCTTCATGACTTATACATGTTCCTATGACTATGAGATTATGCAACTCCCGAATACCGGAGGAACACCTTGTGTTCTATCAAATGTCACAACATAACTGGGTGATTATAAAGATGCTCTACAGGTGTCTCCAAAGGTGTTTGTGGTGTTGGCATAGATCGATAATAGGATTTGTCACTCCGAGTGTCGGAGAGGTATATCCGGGCCCTCTCGGTAATACACATCATAATAAGCCTTGCAAGAAATGACTAATGAGTTAGTCACAAGATGATGTATTACGGAACGAGTAAAGAGACTTGCCGGTAACAGGATTGAACTAGGTATGATGATACCGACGATCGAATCTCGGGCAAGTAACATACCGATGACAAAGGGAACAACGTATGTTGTTATGCAGTTTGACCGATAAAGATCATCGTAGAATATGTAGGAAACAATATGAGCATCCAGGTTCCGTTATTGGTTATTGACCAGAGATGAGTCTCGGTCATGTCTACATAGTTCTCGAACCCGTAGGGTCCGCACGCTTAACGTTCGATGATGATCGGTATTACGAGTTTATGAGTTTTGATGTACCGAAGCTAGTTCGGAGTCCCGGATGTGATCACGGACATGACGAGGAGTCTCGGAATGTTCGAGACATACATATTAATATATTGGATGACTATATTCGGACACTTGATGAGTTCCGGGGGTCACCGGATATTTACCGGAGTGCCCGGGGGTTATCGGAACCCCCGGGGGGACTATTGGGCCAACATGGGCCATAGGGAAAAGGGGAGGCAGCCCACAAGGGGCAGCCGCACCCCCTCCCTATAGGGAGTCCGAATTGGACTAGGGACGAGGGTGCCCCCCCTTTCCTTCTCTTCTTCCCTCTCCTTCCTTCCCCCTTCCTCCTCCTAGTTGGACTAGGAAAGGAGGACTCCTACTTCTACTAGGAGGAGGACTCCTCCCTCTCCTTGGCGCGCCCAAGGGCCGGCCGGCCTCCCCCTTGCTCCTTTATATACGGGGGAAGGGGGCACCCTAGTAGCACACAAGCAACATTGTTTTAGCCGTGTGTGATGCCCCCCTTCACAGAAACACACCTCGATCATATCGTTGCAGTGCTTAGGCGAAGCCTTGCGCCAGTAGCTTCACCATCTCCGTCGTGCTGACAAAACTCTCCCATGAAGCTCAACTAGATCAAGAGCTCGTGTGACGTCATCGAGCTGAGTGTGTGCTGAACGCGGAGGTGTCGTACGTTCGGTGCTTGGATCGGTTGGATCGCGAAGACGTTCGACTACATCAATTGCGTCACCAGACGCTTCCGCTTTCTGTCTACGAGGGTACATAGACACACTCTCCCCTCTCGCTGCTATGCATCTAGTAGATAGATCTTGTGTGATCGTAGGAAAACTATTAAAATACTACGTTCCCCAACAGTGGTATCAGAGCAAGGTCTATGCGTAGATGATATGCACGAGTTGAACACAATGAGTTGTGGGCGATAATAGTCATACTGCTTACCAACATGTCACACTTTGATTCGGCGGTATTGTGAGATGAAGCGGCCCGGACCGACATTACGCGCACGCTTACGCGAGACTGGTTTCACCGTTACGAGCACTCGTTGCTTAAAGGTGATTGGCGGGTGTTTGTCTCTCTCACTTTAGTTGAATCGAGTGTGGCTACGCCCAGTCCCTGTGAAGGTTAAAACATCACATACTTGACGAAAAATCATTGTGGTTTTTGTATGCGTAGGTAAGAACGGTTCTTGCTAAGCCCGTAGCAGCCATGTAAAACTTGCAACAACAAAGTAGAGGACGTCTAACTTACTTTTGCAGGGCATGTTGTGATGTGATATGGTCAAGGCGTGATGAGTTATACGTTATTGTATGAGATGACCATGTTTTGTAAAGTTATCGGCAACCCGCAGGAGCCTTATGGTTGTCTCTTTATTGTATGAATTGCAAAGGCCATGTAATTGCTTTACTTTATCACTATGAGTTAGCGATAGTAGTAGTAGCAATAGTTGGCGAGATGACCATGACGCTACGATGAAGATCATGGTTTCAAGCCGGTGACGATGGAGATCATGACGATGCTTTGGAGATGGAGATCAAAAGCACAAGATGATGATGGCCATATCATGTCACATATTTTGATTGCATGTGATGTTTATCTTATTGTGCTTCTTATTTTGCTTAGAACGGCAGTAGCATTATAAGATGATCCCTTACAAAATTTTAAGGTACAAGTGTTCTCCCTGAGTATGCACCATTGCGAAAGTTCGTCGTGCCGAGACACCACGTGATGATCGGGTGTGATAAGCTCTTCGTTCAAATACAACGGGTGTAAGACAGTTTTGCACATGCAGAATACTTGGGTTAAACTTGACGAGCCTAGCATGTACATACATGGCCTCGGAACACCGGAGACCAAAAGTTCGAGCATTAATCATATAGTAGATATGATCAACATAAGGGTTTCACCATTGAAAAGTACTCCATATCATGTGATGATCGAACATGGTTGAGTTGATTTGGATCGCATGATCATTTAGATGACTAGAGGGATGTTTATCTAAGTGGGAGTTCTTTAGTAATATGATTAATTTAACTTTAATTTATCACGAACTTAGCCCTAATAGTTTTTGCATATCTATGTTGTTGTAGATCAATATCTCGCGTTGTAGCTCCCCTATGTTTTTGATATGTTCTTAGAGAAAACTAAGTTGAAAGATGTTAGTAGCAATGATGCGAACTAGGTCCGTGATCTGAGGATTATCCTCATTGCTGCACAGAAGTACTATATCCTTGATGCATCGCTAGGTGACAGATCTATTGCAGGAGTAGATGCAAATGTTATGAATGTTTGGCAAAGCTCAATATGATGTCTACTTCATAGTTTAGTGCACCATGCTTTATGGCTTAGAACCGGGACTTCAAAAACGTTTTGAACGCCACGAAGCATATAAGATGTTCCAATAATTGAAATTAGTGATTCATACTCATGCCCGTGTCGAGAGGTATGAGACCTCTGACAGTACTTTGCCTACAAGATGGTGGAGAATAGCTCAACCAGTGAGCATGTGCTCAAATTGTCTGAGTACTACAATTGCTTGAATCAAGTGGGAGTTCATCTTCCAGATAAGATAGTAATTGACAAGTTCTCTAGTCACTATCACCAAGTTACTACAACTTCATGATGAACTATAATATGCAAGGGATGACAAAAGTAATTCCTGAGCTCTTCGCGATACTAAAACCGGCGAAGGTAGAAATCAAGAAAGAGCATCAAGTGTTGATGGTTAACAAGACCACTAGTTTCAAGAAAAGGGCAAAGGGATGGAAGGGAAACTTCAAGAAGAATGACATGCAAGTTGTCACTCCCGTGAAGAAACCCAAAGCTAAACTCAAGCCTGAAACTAAGTGCTTCTACTTCAAAGGAAATGGTCACTGGAAGTGGAACTGCCCTAGATACTTGGCGGATAAGAAGGATGGCAAAGTGAACAAAGGTATATTTGATGTACAGATTATTGATGTGTACTTTACTAGTGTTCATAGCAACTCGTGGGTATTTGATACCGGTTCAGTTGCTAAAATTAGTAACTCGAAACAAGAGTTGCGGAATGAACAAAGACTAGTTAAAGGTAAAGTGACGATGTGTGTTGGAAGTGGTTCCAAGATTGACAAGATCATCATCTCACACTCCCTATACTTTTGGGAGTAGTGTAGAACCTAAATAAATGTTATTTGGCATTTGCGTTGAGCATGAATATGATTTGATCATGTTTGTTGCAATACGTTATTCATTTAAAGTCATAGAATAATTGTTATTCTGTTTACATGAATAAAACCTTCGATGGCCATACACCGAATGAAAATAGTTTGTTGGATCTCGATCGTAGTAATACACATATTCATAATATTGAAGCCAAAAGATGCAAAGTTGATAATGATAGTGCAACTTATTTGTGGCACTGCCGTTTAGGTCATATTGGTGTAAAGCGCATGAAGAAACTCCATGCTGATGGGCTTTTTGGAATCACTTGGTGCTTGCGAACCATGCCTCATGGGCTAGATGACTAAACTCCATTCTCTGGAACAATGGAGCGAGCAACTGATTTGGTAGAAATCATACATACTGATGTATGTGGACTGATCAGTGTTGAGGCTCGCGGCGGGTATCGTAATTTTTTGGCCTTAACTGATGATTTGAGTAGATATGGGTATATCTACTTGATGAAGCACAAGTCTGAAACATTTGAAAAGTTCAAATAATTTTAGAGTGAAGTAGAGAATCATCATAACAAGAAAATAAAATTTCTACGATCTGATCGTGGAGGCGAATATTTGAGTTATGAGTTTGGTCTTCATTTAAAACAATGTGGAATAGTTTCACAACTCACGCCACCCGGAACACCACATCGTAATGGTGTGTCCGAACATCGTAACTGTACTTTATTAGATATGGTGCGATCTATGATGTCTCTTACCGATTTACCAGTATCGTTTTGGGGTTATGCATTAGAGACAACTGCATTCACGTTAAATAGGGCACCATCTAAATCCGTTGAGACGACACCGTATGAACCGTGGTTTGGCAAGAAACCTAAGCTGTCGTTTCTTAAAGTTTGGGGCAATGATGCTTATGTGAAAATGTTTCAACCTGATAAGCTCGAACCCAAATTGGAGAAATGTGTCTTCATAGGATACCCAAAGGAAACTGTTGGGTACACCTTCTATCACAGATCCAAAGGCAAGATATTGTTGCTAAAAATGCATACTTTGTAGAGAAGGAGTTTCTCTCGAAAGAAGTGAGTGGGAGGAAAGTGGAACTTAATGAGGTAATTGTACCATCTCCCGAATTGGAAAGTAGTACATCACGGAAACTAGTTCTAGTGATTCCTACACCAATCGGCGAGGAAGCTAATGATGATGATCATGAAACATTGGATCAAGTTACTACTGAACCTCGTAGGTCAACCAGAGTGCGTTCCGTGCCAGAGTGGTACGGTAACCCGGTTCTGGAAGTCATGTTACTAGACCATGATGAACCTACGAACTATGAGGAAGCGATGATGAGCCCAGATTCCGCAAAATGGCTTGAGGCCATGAAATCTGAGATGGAATCCATGTATGAGAACAAAGTGTGGACTTTGGCTGACTTGCCCGATGATCGGCAAGCCATTGAAAATAAATGGATCTTTAAGAGGAAGACTGACGCCGATGGTAATGTTACTGTCTACAAAGCTCAACTTGTTGCGAAAGGTTTTCGACAAGTTCAAGGAGTTGACTACGATGAGACTTTCTCACCCGTAGCGATGCTTAAGTCTGTCCGAATCATGTTAGCAATTGCCGCATTTTATGATTATGAAATCTGGCAAATGGATGTCAAAACTGCATTCCTAAATGGATATCTCAAAGAAGAGTTGTATATGATGCAACTAGAAGGTTTTGTAATCCTAAAGATGCTAACAAAATGTGCAAGCTCCAGCGATCCATCTATGGACTGGTGCAAGCATCTCGGAGTTGGAATATACACTTTGATAAGTTGATCAAAACATATAGTTTTATACACACTTGCGGTGAAGCCTGTATTTACAAGAAAGTGAGTGGGAGCACTACAACCTTTCTGATAAGTATATGTCAATGGCATATTGTCGATAGGAAATGATGTAGAATTTTCTGGAAAGCATAAAGGAATAATTAAAAGGAGTTTTTCAAAGAAAGGCGTCGGTGAAGCTGCTTATATATTAGGCATCAACATCTACAGAGATAGATTAAGACGCTTAATTGGACTTTCACAAAGCGCATACCTTGATAAAGTTTTGAAGAAGTTCAAAATGGATCAGTCAAAGAAAGGGTTCTTGCCTGTGTTACAAGTTATGAAGTTGAGTAAGACTCAAAACCTGACCACGGCAGAATATAGAGAAAGAATGAAAGTCATTCCCTATGCCTTAGTCATAGGTTATATAAAGTATGCCATGCTGTGTACCAAACCTATTGTGTACCTTGCCATGAGTTTGGCAAGGAGGTACAAAAGTGATCCAGGAGTAGATCACTGGACAGCGGTCAAAATTATCCTTAGTTACTGGATGACTAAGGAAATGTTTCTCGATTATGGAGGTGATAAAGAGTTCGTCGTAAAGAGTTACGCCGATGCAAGCTTTGACACTAATCTAGATGACTCTAAGTATCAATCTGGATGCGTATTGAAAGGGGGAGCAATTAGCTAGAGTAGCTCCATTCAGAGCATTGTAGACATAGAAATTTGCGAAATACATACATATCTGAATGTAACAGACCCGCTGACTAAACTTCTCTCACGAAGCAAAACATGATCACACCTTAGTACTCTTTGGGTGTTAATCACATGGGGATGTGAACTAGATTATTGACTCTAGTAAACCCTTTGGGTGTTGGTCACATGGCCATGTGAACTATGGGTGTTATTCACATAACGATGTGAATTATCAGTATTAAATCACATGGCGATGTGAACTAGATTATTGACTCTAGTGCAAGTGGGAGACTGAAGGAAATATTCCCTAGAGGCAATAATAAAGTTGTTATTTATATTTCCTTATATATCATGATAAATGTATTTTATTCATGCTAGAATTGTATTAACCGGAAACTTAGTACATGTGTGAATACATAGAAAAAACATAATGTCCCTAGTATGCCTCTACTAGACTAGCTCGTTAATCAAAGATGGTTATGTTTCCAAGCTATAGACATGAGTTGTCATTTGATCAATGGGATTACATTATTAGGAGAATGATGTGATGGACAAGACCCATCCATTAGCTCAGCAACTTGTTCGTTTAGTTTCACTGCTATTGCTTTATTCATGACTTATACATGTTCCTATGACTATGATATTATGCAACTCCCGAATACCGGAGGAACACCTTGTGTGATATCAAACGTCACAACATAACTGGGTGATTATAAAGATGCTCTACAGGTGTCTCCAAAGGTGTTTGTGGTGTTGGCATAGATCAAGAATATGATTTGTCACTCCGAGTGTCGGAGAGGTATCTCTGGGCCCTCTCGGTAATACACATCATAATAAGCCTTGCAAGCAAACGACTAATGAGTTAGTCATGAGATGATGTATTACAGAACGAGTAAAGAGACTTGCCGGTAACGAGATTGAACTAGGTATGATGATACCGACGATCGAATCTCGGGCAAGTAACATACCGATGACAAAGGGAACAACATATGTTGTTATGCGGTTTGACCAATAAAGATCTTCGTAGAATATGTAGGAACCAATATGAGCATCCAAGTTCCGCTATTGGTTATTGACCGGAGATGAGTCTCGGTCATGTCTACATAGTTCTCGAACCCGTAGGGTCCGCACGCTTAACGTTTGATGATGATTGGTATTATGAGTTTATGAGTGTTGATGTACCGAAGGTAGTTCGGAGTCCCGGATGAGATCACAGACATGACGAGGAGTCTCGGAATGTCCGAGACATACAAATTAATATATTGGATGACTATATTCGGACACCGGATGAGTTCCGGGGTTCACCGGATATTTATCGGAGTGCCGGGGGGTTACTGGAACCCCCGGGGGGACTATTGGGCCTACATGGGCCATAGGGAAAAGGGGAGGCAGCCTACAAGGGGAAGCCGCGCCCCCTCCCTATTGGGAGTCTGAATTTTACTAGGGAGGGGGGCGCGCCCCCCTTTCCTTCTCTTCTTCCCTCTCCTTCCTTCCCCCTTCCTCCTCCTAGTTGGACTAGGAAAGGAGGAGTCCTACTCCTACTAGGAGGAGGACTCCTCCCTCTCCTTGGCGCGCCCAAGGGCCGGACGGCCTCCCCCTTGCTCCTTTATATACGGGGGCAGGGGCACCCTAGAACACACAAGCAACATTGTTTTAGCCATGTGCGGTGCCCCCCTCCACAGAAACACACCTCGTTCATATCGTTGCAGTGCTTAGGCGAAGCCCTGCGCCGGTAGCTTCATCATATCCGTCGTGCTGACGAAACTCTCCCATGAAGCTCGACTGGATCAAGAGCTCGTGGGACGTCATCGAGTTCAATGTGTGTTGAACGCGGAGGTGCCGTACGTTCGGTGCTTGGATCGGTTGGATCACGAAGATGTTCGACTACATCAACCACGTCACTAGACGCTTCCGCTTTCGGTCTACGAGGGTACGTAGACACACTCTCCCCTCTCGTTGCTATGCATCTAGTAGATAGATCTTGCGTGATCGTAGGAAAACTGTTGAAATACTACGTTCCCCAACAAGAATGAAGTCCTCTATCCAGACGGCTTGACCCGCCGTTCCATCGTATGCCTCGATGTTCACGGGTTTAAACCCTTCTAGAAAATCGTGATCCAGCACCTCATTAGTGAAGCACAGAGGGTGTGCGGCTCCTCTGTATTTTGCTATATCATGGCGCATGTCTGATGGTTGTGATGTTCGGTATTGACCCCGAACTGGTATATGACCGACGCGATTGGCTTGATAGCCGTTGTCCCGTGCGGGAGCTCGGTCCCTAGGTCCGTAAATAGACCTGGTATTGCTAGCTTTTTTGTTCAGGTCCTCATGCAGATCGTGTTTTCGGACTTGAGCCGCATCCTCCTTTCCTTTACGGGATGGGGGTGCGGACTTGTGTACACCGTTGCTAGCCACTCTGTCCCGTCCGCGAGGTGGTCGGTCTGGTTTATCGGCGGTATTATTCTTCAGCGGTATAGGCGCAGCGGCCTCGTCATCGAATTCAGGCAGCAATTTACGCTTAGGATAGCCTTTGGTTTGGCCGTTATAGCCATGTTTTTGCTGAGCATCTAGTACTTCGTTCCATCTATCATTGAGCGTGTCCTGTGCGGCTCAAAGCCGTCTCTACTATTTTTTCAGGCTCCTTGCGGTGGCAATAAGCCTCCGATGGAAGCGCTTTTGTTATGAGGGTTCTTCTGGGATGATGTATTCGTCGTCGCCCAGGCTAACTTCTTCTTCGGAGACAGGTTCGTAATTACTGTCTTCGGCATCGCTGTCATCGGACAGCAGCTTCGGACTCTGTTCGCCGTCCTCTCGCTCCTCCTGCTCCATCGCTGGGTCTGCGGGGTCTTTGACCTGTTTTGGAATATCACCGTCGTTAGTGACGGTGTTACTATCCTTTCCTTTACGGGATTTTGTTCGGCGCTTTGGACACCGACGTTTGGGAGGTTTTTCAACAGGCTTGTCCTCTAAGGGATCGTTTTCACCGTCGCCCTCCTTCTCCTTAGGTGTATCCACCATGTACACGTCGTATGAAGACATAGCTGTCCACCGCCCGGTTACGGGCCGGCTTTGATCTGGATCTGCTTCGGCTTCGAGGTCCATCCCTTCGAAGTCTTCGAAAGCGTAGTCAAGTAGGTTGGTTAAATCTTCAACCGTGGATACCAAGTAGGTGGTGGGTGGGGAGTAAAATTCTCCATCAGCCTCCAGTTCGAACTGGATACAATTCAACTGTATGTCCCCATCTAAGGAGAGGGATCTAAACGATTTCAACATGGCCAAAGGGCGAGTGCTGGAAGATATCTACACCACTGAATTCGGCGATTGACGCCTGAAAGAGCTTGAAGGGCGCGGATGATTCGGAATCTGAGGCCGTAGCTAAGTCCGGGGTTCTGGTAATACAAACCTCGCTCATAGTTGGGTCCGTGTGCGGCTCCAACGCAGTGGGGTCAGCGGCTTCCGTGGCAGGGTTGAGCTTCCCGTCCTTGGGCGAAGCGACCTGTTCCGGATCTAGGGCCCGAACTATTCATGTGCTATTTCCTGATCCGATGATAGAGCTAGATCGTGTTCATCGTGATGGCAGAGAGAGGCTGCCGCGGGCTCAAATCCGTCAAAGATCAAGTCTCCGCGGATATCGACAACGTAGTTTAAGCTTCCGAATCTGACTTGATTGCCAGGGGCGTAGCACTCAATCTGCTCGAGGTGGCCTTCAGTGTTGGTGCGAAGCGCAAAGCCGCCGAACACGAAGAGCTGGCCGGGGAGGGGGAGAGATTCCCTCGGTGTTGCCGTCATTGTTGATGACGTGATCCATCAGTCCTTCGATCGACGACATAGTGGAACTCTCAATGAAAGCACCTATGTCGGGGGTCAAAACCGGGATCTCGGGTAGGGGGTCTCGAACTATGCGTCTGAGGATTGATGGTAACAGGAGGCTGGGGACACGATGTTTACCAAGGTTTAGGCCCTCTCGATCGAGGTAAAACCATACTTCCTGCTATATTAATATGGATGAATATGAATACAAGAGTTGATCTACCTCGCGATCGTATTGGCTAAACCCTAAAGTCTAGCCTATGAGGATTTGTGATTCTCCATTAGCCTGTACGAACTAAACCCTTCGGTTTATATATGCACCAGAGGGGCCTAGGGTTTGTACATAACCATCTTGCAGAGGAAGGAAAGATTACACCCGAACCTAAAACTTGCCATTATACGAATAAATGAGTCATATCCGGATACGAGAGATGATCTTCAACTATGGTCTTCATGGCCCACTTGTCCGACCCACCAAGAGTTATCTGGCCACCCGAGGACCCCTCGATCCAAGACTCCCTCACCCTCCTTAGTTTGCTTGATTTGCAAACCAAGAAAGAACTTGAGTTCACTCATCATAGACATCTCGAACTACTCCGACATAAGTCTTCCAACCTTTTCACTAAAATGAGGGTTAGTCGAGCCAAATATGATATCATCAACATAAATTTGCCACATAAATAATTCACCATTAAATCTTTTAGTAAAAAGGGTTGAATCAATTTTCCCAATTTCAAAGCCTTTTTCAATAAGGAACTTAGTCAAGCATTTGTACCACGCTCTAGGAGCTTGTTCAAGACCATAAAGAGCTTTGTGAAGTTTGTAAACATGATTAGGTTTCTTGTGATTAACAAAGCCGGGAGGTTGTTTAACATAAACTTCCTCCTCAATTTCACCGTTGAGAAAAGCACTTTTAATGTCCATTTAGTATAAAGTGATATCATGATGATTTGCATAAGCAAGTAAGATGCGTTTGGACTCAAGTCTAGCAACCGGGGCATATGTCTCCCCGTAATCTATACCTTCGACTTGAGTGTAGCCTTGGGTGACGAGACATGCCTTGTTATGAACAACTTGTCCATCTTCATCTTGCTTATTGCGAAACACCCATTTGATACCAATGATGTTGTGGTTGTTGTCGGGCTTCTCAACCAATGTCCAAACTTGGTTTCTCTCGAAGTTATGTAGTTATTTGTGCATAGCATTCACCCAATCCGGATCATCAAGAGCATCTTCAACCTTCATAGGTTCAAGGTTATATATAAAAGAGTAATGTTTACAAAAGTTAGCTAAACTAGATTTAGAGCGAGTGATTCTCCCGGTTTGGATATCTTTGTAGATTTGCTCTACGGAGTGATCTCTAGAAATTCTTGCTCTTACTCATGAGAGATTTTACTTGGGTCGGGGTGGAACATCCTCTTCATCTTCTTCTTCTTCTTCTTGTCCTTCTTCATTGTTGTTGGCGTAGTTGTCCTCTTGTGGAGGTGGAGAAGGAGGTCGATGAGGTTCATTTTGATGCACTTCCTCGTTTCCTCCATCTTGGCGTGTCCCACTTGTGGATGCCTCCAAGTCAACTTGTAGATTAAGATGCTAGTAGAGGAGAAGAATCATTGAGTGGAGCTGGAAGAGATATCCAGGAAGCAATTGGCAGAATCTTTGCTCAGTGCTGAAATCGATCAGACCCAGTTTGTCCTTATCGATTGGACCGATGAGCAGTTTGCAATTCAACATTGTTGTTCGGTCTAGCCGAGAGGCTGAAATCGGTGAGACCAAGTTCAATATAAAGAAAAGATTTAGTTATCTCAGCCCACTTAGGCAAATAAGATCTCACAAATATTTATAGGGAAACAACTAAAGAATTTGCAATGAATTTGATGCGGAAAATAACAGAGAAAAGAGAAGAAATCTAGATGAAGTTTTTTTGAAAGGGGAACAAGCATGCAAAAAGAAATGCAAGAACATAGAGAAACAATAGAGAACTTCATCTAGAACTGGTCGGAGACAGAGTCATCTATGTTAGAGTATATTGACTTAGGAGTCAAGTGAGAACACTTGATCATTGGTCATACTCATCGTTTAAGGTCAAAATGTGGTTGCCATTTTTTGTTTAAGCATTTTGATGTATTCACATCTTGTTGAGCTGCTTTGGCCTCATGTCTTGGGGTAAAGCTTATCTAAGATGGAATAATATACCTTGGGTGATGATGTTGATCTTGATCATGTAGTTGAACTTGTGTTGGATGCTCAAGCTTGATGTAGTTCATCAAGAGTTGGGAGCACCACTTCTAATTTGAGTTCATCTACCTACATGGGTTAGATTTACAAGGAAGAGCACTTGTGTATCCAACATGACATTCATTAAAATTTGATACGAAATGAAATTTGATATATAGAAATTGTCAAAGGATATGTTGAAAGGATTCATGCTTCCTTGATCTCAACCACCATACTGTAGAGACTTGGTGATGTAAAGATTGCTTAGGAAGTGAGTGAGTTGCAATCTCATAGATTTGGGTTCATCCAAGTACCTACAAGGGTTAGATAGCATGCTAGGGTACAAACAGATTCAATATATATGATCTTCATTATAAGAGAAATATCAAGGATTAGTGAAAGAGCAATGCCTTGCATACTTTCAAAGAAGTTACTACTCCAAGTTTGAGGCATCAATAATGTTAAATTCACCTCTCAAATGACAAAATACTTTCTCATCAAGTGGTTTGGTGAATATATTCGCCAATTGCTCATCCGTACATACATGTTTAAGATTGATGTCTCCATTAGCAACATGATCTCGAATGAAATGTTGACGAACTTCAATATGCTTAGTTCGAGATTGTTGCACGAGATTGTGAGCAATCTTAATAGCACATTAATTATCACAAAGCAATGGAACATGTTTCACATTTATTCCATAATCTTCAAGAGTTTGGGTCATCCAAAGTAATTGGGCACAACATGAACCAGCGACAATGTATTCCACTTTGGCGGTGGATAAGGATATCGAGTTTGGTTTCTTGGAGGACCAAGATACAAGAGATCTACCAAGAAATTTACAAGTACCCGAAGTGGACTTTCTATCAATCTTGTCTCGGGCATAGTCAGAATCGGAGTAGCCAACAAGATCGAAAGAAGACCTCTTAGGGTACCAAATGCCAAAGTTTGGTGTGTGAATTAAGTATCTCACTATTCTTGTCTCAGCTTTAAGATGACATTCTTTGGGGGCCGCTTGATTTCATGCACACATGCACACACTTAGCATAATGTCGGGATGGGAGGCACATAGATATAAAAGAAAACAAATCATAGAGCGGTAAACCTTTTGGTCAACCGGTTCGCCATCCTTAGTCAAGTTAAGATGTCCACTAGTAGGCATGGGTGTAGTCATACCTTTGCATTCATGCATGTTGAACTTCTTGAATAAGTCCTTAGTATACTTTGTTTGAGAAACAAAGGTACCCTCTGTCGGTGTCAAAACCGGTGGATCTCGGGTAGGGGGTCCCGAGCTATGCGTCTGAGGATTGATGGTAATAGGAGGCTGGGGACACGATGTTTACCCAGGTTCAAGCCCTCTCGATCGAGGTAAAACCCTACTTCCTGCTATATTAATATGGATGAAAATGAACACAAGAGTTGATCTACCTCGAGATCGTATTGGCTAAACCCTAAAGTCTAGCCTATGAGGATTAGTGATTCTCCATTAGCCTCTACGGACTAAACCCTTCGGTTTATATATGCACCGGAGGGGCCTAGGGTTTGTACATAACCATCTTGCAGAGGAAGGAAACATTACACCCGAACCTAAAACTTGCCATTATACGAATACATGAGTCGTATCCGGATACGAGAGATAATCATCAACTATAATCTTCAAGTCTCACCAGTCCGGCCCACCAAGAGTTATCTGGCCACCCGAGGACCCCTCGATCCACGACTCCCTCACCCTCCTTAGTTTGCTTGATTTGCAAACCAAGAAAGAACTTGAGTTCACTCATCATAGACATCTCGAATTTGTCCGACATAAGTCTTCCAACCTTTTCACTAAAATGAGGGTTAGTCGATCCAAATATGATATCATCAACATAAATTTGCCACATAAATAATTCACCATTAACTCTTTTAGTAAAAAGTGTTGAATCAATTTTCCCAATTTCAAAGCCTTTTTCAATAAGGAACTTAGTCAAGCATTTATACCACGCTCTAGGAGCTTGTTCAAGACCATAAAGAGCTTTGTGAAGTTTGTAAACTTGTTTAGGTTTCTTGGGATTAACTAAGCCGAGAGGTTGATTAACATAAACTTCCTCCTCAATTTCACTATTGAGAAAAGCACTTTTAATGACCATTTAATATAAAGTGATATCATGATGATTTGCATAAGCAAGTAAGATGCTCATGGACTCAAGTCTAGCAACCGGGGCATATGTCTCCCCGCAATCTATACCTTCAACTTGAGTGTTGCCTTTGGCGACGAGACATGCCTTGTTACGAACAACTTGTCCATCTTCATCTTGCTTATTGCGAAACACCCATTTGGTACCAATGATGTTTTGGTTGTTGTCGGGCTTCTCAACCAATGTCCAAACTTGGTTTCTCTCGAAGTTATGTAGTTCTTTGTGCATAGCATTCACCCAATCCGGATCATCAAGAGCATCTTCAACCTTCGTAGGTTCAAGGTTATATATGAAAGAGTAATGTTCACCAAAGTTAGCTAAACGAGATTTAGAGCGAGTGATTCTCCCGGTTTGGATATCTTTGTAGATTTACTCTACGGGGTGATCTCTAGAAATTCTTGCTCTAACTCGTGAGAGATTTTGCTTGGGTCGGGGTGGAACATCCTATTCATCATCTTCTTATTCTTGTCCTTCTTCATTGTTGTTGGCGTAGTTGTCCTCTTGTGGAGGTGGAGAAGGAGGTCGATGAGGTTCATTTTGATGCACTTCCTCGTTTCCTCCATCTTGGCGTGTCCCACTTGTGGATGCCTCCAAGTCAACTTGTAGATTAAGATGCTAGTAGAGGAGAAGAATCATTGAGTGGAGCTGGAAGAGATATGCAGGAAGCAAATGGCAGAATCTTTGCTCAGTGCTGAAATCGGTCAGACCCGGTTTCTCCTTATCGGTTGGACCGATGAGCAATTTGCAATACAGCATTGCTGTTCGGTCTAGCCGAGAGGCTGAAATCGGTGAGACCAAATTCAATATAAAGAGAAGATATAGTCATCTCATCTCACCTAGGCAAATAAGATCTCACAAAGATTTACAAGGAAATAACTAAAGAATTTGCAATGAATTTGATGCAGAAAATAACAGAGAAAAGAGAAGAAATCTAGATGAAGTTTTTTTTGAAAGGGGAACAAGCATGCAAAAAGAAATGCAAGAACATAGAGAAACAATAGAGAACTTCATCTAGAATTGGTCGGAGACAGAGTCACCTATGTTAGAGTATATTGACCTAGGAGTCAAGTGAGAACACTTGATCATGGGTCATACTCATCGTTTAAGGTCAAAATGTGGTTGCCGTTTTTTGTTTAAGCATATTGATGTATTCACATCTTGTTGAGCTGCTTTGGCCTCATGTATTGGGGTAAAGCTTCTCTAAGATGGAATAACATACCTTGGGTGATGATGTTGATGTTGATCATGTATTTGAAATTGTGTTGGATGCTCAATCTTGATGTAGTTCATCAAGAGTTGTGAGCACCACTTGTAATTTGAGTTCATCTACCTACATGGGTTAGATTTGCAAGGAAGAGCACTTGTGTATCCAAAATGACAATCATTAAAATTTGATACCAAATGAAATTTGATATATAGAAATTGTCAAGGGATATGTTGAAAGGATTCATGCTTCCTTGATCTCAACCACCATACCGTAGAGACTTGGTGATGTATTGATTGCTTAGGAAGTGAGTGAGTTGCAATCTCATAGATTTGGGTTCATCCAAGTACCTACAAGGGTTAGATAGCATGCCAAGGTACAAAAAGATTCAATATATATGATCATCATTATAAGAGAAATATCAAGGATTAGTCAAAGTGTAATGCCTTGCATACTTTCAAAGAAGTTACTACTCCAAGTTTGAGGCATCAATAATGTTCAATTCACCTCTCAAACGACAAAATACTTTCTCATCAAGTGGTTTGGTGAATATATCCGCCAATTTCTCATCCGTACATACATGTTTAAGGTTGATGTCTCCTTTAGCAACATGATCTCGAATGAAATGATGACGAACTTCAATATACTTAGTTCGAGAATGTTGCACGGGATTGTGAGCAATCTTAATAGCTCATTCATTATCACAAAGCAATGGAACAAGTTTCACATTTATCCCATAATCTTTAAGATTTTGGGTTATCCAAAGTAATTGGGCACAACATGAACCAACAGCAATGTATTCCACTTCGGCGGTGGATAAGGATATCGAGTTTTGTTTCTTGGAGGACCAAGATACAAGAGATCTACCAAGAAATTGACAAGTACCCGAAGTGGACTTTCTATCAATCTTTTCTCCGTCATCGTCAGAATCGGAGTAGCCAACAAGATCAAAAGAAGACCTCTTAGGGTACCAAATGCCAAAGTTTGGTGTGTGAATTAAGTATCTCACTATCCTTTTCACAGCTTTAAGATGACATTCTTTGGGGGCCGCTTGATATCATGCACACACACACACACTTAGCATAATGTCAGGATGGGAGGCACATAGATATAAAAGCAAACCAATCATAGAGTGGTAAACCTTTTGGTCAACCGGTTCGCCATCCTTAGTCAAGTCAAGATTTCCACTAGTAGGCATGGGTGTAGTCATACCTTTGCATTCTTGCATGTTGAACTTCTTGAATAAGTCCTTGGTATACTTTGTTTGAGAAATAAAGGTACCCTCAGTCGGTGTCAAAACCCGGCGGATCTCGGGTAGGGGGTCCCGAACTATGCATCTAAGGATTGATGGTAACAGGAGGCTGGGGACACGATGTTTACCCAGGTTCAGGCCCTCTCGATCGAGGTAAAACCCTACTTTCTGCTATATTAATATGGATGAATATGAATACAAGAGTTGATCTACCTCGAGATCGTATTGAGTAAACCCTAAAGTCTAGCCTATGAGGATTTGTGATTCTTCATTAGCCTCTACGGACTAAACCCTTCTGTTTATATATGCACCGGAGGGGCCTAGGGTTTGTACATAACCATCTTGCAGAGGAAGGAAAGATTACACCCAAACCTAAAACTTGCCATTATACTAATAAATGAGTCATATCCGGATACGAGAGATGATCTTCAACTATGATCTTCATGGCCCACTTGTCCGGCCCACCAAGAGTTATCTGGCCACCCGAGGACCCCTCGATCCAGGACTCCCTCACCCTCCTTAGTTTGCTTGATTTGCAAACCAAGAAAGAACTTGAGTTCACTCATCATAGACATCTCGAACTACTCCGACATAAGTCTTCCAACCTTTTCACTAAAATGAGGGTTAGTCGAGCCAAATATGATATCTTGAACATAAATTTGGCACATAAATAATTCACCATTAACTCTTTTAGTAAAAAGGGTTGAATCAATTTTCCCAATTTCAAAGCCTTTTTCAATAAGGAACTTAGTCAAGCATTTGTACCACGCTCTAGGAGCTTGTTCAAGACCATAAAGAGCTTTGTGAAGTTTGTAAACATGATTAGGTTTCTTGTGATTAACAAAGCCGGGAGGTTGTTTAACATAAACTTCCTCCTCAATTTCACCGTTGAGAAAAGCGCTTTTAATGTCCATTTAATATAAAGTGATATCATGATGATTTGCATAAGCAAGAAAGATGCGTTTGGACTCAAGTCTAGCAACCGAGGCATATGTCTCCCCATAATCTATACCTTCGACTTGAGTGTAGCCTTGGGCGATGAGACATGCCTTGTTATGAACAACTTGTCCATCTTCATCTTGCTTATTGCGAAACACCCATTTGGTACCAATGATGTTTTGGTTGTTGTCTGGCTTCTCAACCAATGTCCAAACTTGGTTTCTCTCGAATTTATGTAGTTATTTGTGCATAGCATTCACCCAATCCGGATCATCAAGAGCATCTTCAACCTTCATAGGTTCAAGGTTATATATAAAAGAGTAATGTTCACAAAAGTTAGCTAAACGAGATTTAGAGCGAGTGATTCTCCCGGTTTGGATATCTTTGTTGATTTGCTCTACGGGGTGATCTCTAGAAATTCTTGCTTTAACTCATGAGAGATTTTGCTTGGGTCGGGGTGGAATATCCTCTTCATCTTCTTCTTCTTCTTCTTCTTGTCCTTCTTCCTTGTTGTTGGCGTAGTTGTCCTCTTGTGGAGGTGGAGAAGGAGGTCGATGAGGTTCATTTTGAAGCACTTCCTCGTTTCCTCCATCTTGGCGTGTCCCACTTGTGGATGCCTCCAAGTAAACTTGTAGATTAAGATGCTAGTAGAGGAGAAGAATCATTGAGTGGAGCTGGAAGAGATATCCAGGAAGCAAATGGCAGAATCTTTGCTCAGTGCTGAAATCGATCAGACCCGGTTTGTCCTTATCGGTTGGACTGATGAGCAATTTGCAATACAACAGTGTTGTTCGGTCTAGCCGAGAGGCTGAAATCGGTGAGACCAAGTTCAATATAAAGAAAAGATTTAGTCATCTCAGCCCACTTAGGCAAATAAGATCTCACAAATATTTACATGGAATCAACTAAAGAATTTGCAAAGAATTTGATGCAGAAAATAACAGAGAAAAGAGAAGAAATCTAGATGAAGTTTTTTTGAAAGGGGAACAAGCATGCAAAAAGAAATGCAAGAACATAGAGAAACAATAGAGAACTTCATCTAGAACTGGTCGGAGACAGAGTCATCTATGTTAGAGTATATTGACTTAGGAGTCAAGTGAGAACACTTGATCATTGGTCATACTCATCGTTTAAGGTCAAAATGTGGTTGCCGTTTTTTGTTTAAGCATTTTGATGTATTCACATCTTGTTGAGCTGCTTTGGCCTCATGTCTTGGGGTAAAGCTTCTCTAAGATGGAATAACATACCTTGGGTGATGATGTTGATCTTGATCATGTAGTTGAACTTGTGTTGGATGCTCAAGCTTGATGTAGTTCATCAAGAGTTGGGAGCACCACTTCTAATTTGAGTTCATCTACCTACATGGGTTAGATTTACAAGGAAGAGCACTTGTGTATCCAAAATGACAATCATTAAAATTTGATACCAAATGAAATTTGATATATAGAAATTGTCAAAGGATATGTTGAAAGGATTCATGCTTCCTTGATCTCAACCACCATACCGTAGAGACTTGGTGATGTAGAGATTGCTTAGGAAGTGAGTGAGTTGCAATCTCATAGATTTGGGTTCATCCAAGTACCTACAAGGGTTCGATAGCATGCCAGGGTACAAACAGATTCAATATATATGATCATCATTATAAGAGAAATATCAAGGATTAGTCAAAGAGTAACGCCTTGCATACTTTCAAAGAAGTTACGACTCCAAGTTTGAGGCATCAATAATGTTAAATTCACCTCTCAAACGACAAAATACTTTCTCATCAAGTGGTTTGGTGAATATATTCGCCAATTTGCTCATCCGTACATACATGTTTAAGATTGATGTCTCCTTTAGCAACATGATCTCGAATGAAATGATGACGAACTTCAATATGCTTAGTTCAAGATTGTTGCACGAGATTGTGAGCAATCTTAATAGCACATTCATTATCACAAAGCAATGGAACATGTTTCACATTTATCCCATAATCTTTAAGAGTTTGGGTCATCCAAAGTAATTGGGCACAACATGAACCAGCGACAATGTATTCCACTTTGGCGGTGGATAAGGATATCGAGTTTTGTTTCTTGGAGGATCAAGATACAAGAGATCTACCAAGAAATTGACAAGTATGCGAAGTGGACTTTCTATCAATCTTGTCTCGGGCATAGTCAGAATCGGAGTAGCCAACAAGATTGAAAGAAGACCTCTTAGGGTACCAAATGCCAAAGTTTGGTGTGTGAATTAAGTATCTCACTATCCTTTTCTCAGCTTTAAGATGACATTCTTTGGGGGCCGCTTGATATCATGCACACATGCACACACTTAGCATAATGTCGGGATGGGAGGCACATAGATATAAAAGAAAACCAATCATAGAGCGGTAAACCTTTTGGTCAACTGGTTCGCCATCCTTAGTCAAGTTAAGATGTCCACTAGTAGGCATGGGTGTAGTCATACCTTTGCATTCATGCATGTTGAACTACTTGAATAAGTCCTTAGTATACTTTGTTTGAGAAACAAAGGTACCCTCTGTCGGTGTCAAAACCGGTGGATCTCGGGTAGGGGGTCCCGAACTATGCGTCTGAGGATTGATGGTAACAGGAGGCTGGGGACACGATGTTTACCCAGGTTCAAGCCCTCTCGATCGAGGTAAAACCCTACTTCCTGCTATATTAATATGGATGAAAATGAACACAAGAGTTGATCTACCTCGAGATCGTATTGGCTAAACCCTAAAGTCTAGCCTATGAGGATTAGTGATTCTCCATTAGCCTCTACGGACTAAACCCTTTGGTTTATATATGCACCGGAGGGGCCTACGGTTTGTACATAACTGTGACGCCCGAAGACCGACGTCCCAGAAGATTCCAGAAGATTCCAGAAGATTCCAGATGTTCCGGGTTCTCCCGTGTGTTTCATTTGCGCTTGTGTTATTTATTTTTTGCATTGCATCATGTCATCATGCCTTCATGTCATATTTATCTTTGCATCTCAACCTAAATAAATTTGTGTGGACCTTCGGTCCATTTAAATCGAGGGAAGTGTGACTTCTCTTTATAACATATCCTCCCAATATTTAGGGAGCTATATTAATAAATATTCCATTTGTTTGGAATTATCCCAAACACACTTGCAAATTCCCCCATGCCTCTTAATTCAAGTTTCATCGTCAAAACCTTCCCTATATTTCTTTTCTCGTTTATCGAGGTTCCTCCAAAAACCTCAACACTTTTGGACATTTTTAAGTCATGCCCTAATTCAAATCATTTGAATTTAATTCAAATGAGTTCGATTTTTATCTCTTGCATTCTTGCCTCTTCTAATTTTCGTGGATCATGGACATTTTTGCGAGTCCAGAGAAATTAACCTCTTGTCCAAATTCTGTTTCAAACCCTTCCGTTCTTCTCTTTTCTTCATGGCTATTTTTTCTATATTTGAAAATGGCAGAAGAAAAGAAAAAGGAAGGTCCAGCCGCAGCTGGCCCATCTGCTCCCAGTCGGCCACTTCCCTCCCCGCGGCCCATCAGGCCCATCTGGCCTCCCGTAACTCTAAGCGCAGCCACACCCCTTCGTTCGATCCTCTCGATCTCCTCTTCTCCCCTCGCTCTCCCCTGTCCGCCGCCACCCGACTCCATCGCTCCTCCCTCGTTCGACCCGACTCCATCTCCCCCTCCTCTCGTTCTCTCTCGCAGCGCCCCTCACCTCTCTCCCCGCGCGGAGCCGCGCCATGGCCTCCCTCCGCCGTCCCGGCCAGCGCGCCAAGGCCGGCCCGCTCCCTGCTTGCCAGGCGCTGCGTCCTCAAGCCGGCCGGATCCCGCGCCCCCTCCGGCCTCGAGCAGCCACCACTGCTCCTCCCTGCGCAGCTCCCTCGACCACAGCAAGTCGCCGCTGCCAAGTTCTCTTCCCGGCGCATCCTCCCCGCCAATCAAGTCCAGCGCCTCCCCAAGCCCTCCAGCTGCAACCTTCACGTTCCCCTGGCCAAGATGACGCCATGGCCGTCCTGGCTGCTGCTTGTTTTGGACCATCGAGACCGGCTAGTCTGCTCCGACTCGAGACCGAGACCTTGCTCGGTGTTTTGTTGCTGTGGTTGTTATCCCAGGACCTCGGAGACGCGCCAAGTACCACGACGACCCGTGTACCCCTTCGAGTCGCCGACGACCTTCAAGTTCGACTACACGGCGACAAAATGACATGAACAACTACGAACGAGAACAACTTCATGTACAAGTACCACTACCGTCGCCCCGGAAAACGATGGATGCGCCGAGTACCTCTACGAACGTGAACAACTACCGTCGCCGAGACCGCAAGTACCTCTACATAAACGTGTACCCCTACGTCAACGACGACTCGACAAGTACCCCGCCAGCGAGTACCTCTTCGGAAACGTGTTCGGCTACTTCCCTCTACGAACGTGTACCACGACGACCTCGAGGCCTCGTGTACAACTTCTTCCTCTACGATCTCGAGCCGCCTCCGAGAACGAACGCTTCGAAGGTATAACCCCGAGACGATGACCCGTGTGATGCTTGTGTTGTATGAGATGCTCCACTTGTGTGCGCCGTGCCCGTTTCGTCCTTTTGTCATGCTCCTCGGTTGCCTCGTCGCCGACTCGTGGGAACCCGGTGACGGGATCACCCCACCTTTCATCTTGTTTGACTCGCTCACGCCATCTTTCTTTTGCTCCGGACTCTCAATGAGTTACCGGAACCGAGATGTTGCCGTTGCATCATTTTCGGATCGTTGCCGTGGCACCCTTTCTTTCCACCACGGTGACAAATGCTTCTTATCTCTATGTCAACCCTTTTAATAAAATTGCATAAACTTGATCATGTCATCCGCATCATGTTAACAACATTAATATGTTTAAAATGTTGCTTGCTTTAAGAATTGCTAAACATGCTCATGGGGATTTTCTGGATTTGTTGTTGTTATTTCCGGCCTCATTTAAAACTTGCCTAAATAGTGTAGTTTTATTATGCCTCACCTCTTGCCATGTTAACAAACATTTAACCTTGTCTTGTAAATAAACGAGAGTCAACTAAATAAATAACATGTGGTGTTTCGTCAATATGCAACTCGTTGCATATTGAGCTCCACTTAACTTGTAGTCTTGTTTGTGCACTCTGCCATGCCATGCATAATTAAACCGGACATGCATCATACTTGGATGTGCATCGTATGCCATGTTTATGATATGTGTGTTTACCGTGTTGTTTGCTTCTTTCCGGTTGCTTCTCTTGTTAGCTTCGGTTCCGTTCCGGAGTTGTGAGGATCCGTTCGACTACTTCATGGACTTGTTCTTCTCCCTTGCGGGATCTCAGGCAAGATGATCATACCCTTGGATACCTTTACTACCATTGCCATGCTTAGTTGTCTCGATGCTATCGTTACATGTCGCGCTACCCATCTTTTATATCAGCCTCTCCTTGTTGCCATGAAACTTCTAACCTTTGAAACCTTCCTAGCAAAACCACTGTTTGGCTATGTTACCCGCTTGCTCAGCCCCTCTTATAGCGTTGGTAGTTGCAGGTGAAGATGAAGATCGTTCCAGGAGGGAACTTGTTGTTGGAATATCACAATATCTATAAGTATTATTAACACACGTATATACTGGGCATGGGTGGAAGGCTTGGCCTTTTGCTCGGTGTTTTGTTCCACTCATGCCACCTTAGGCGCCGATAAACCGGCATTATGTTCCTTGATTTTGCGTTCCTTACACGATGGGTGGATGGGGACCCCTTGACAGTTTGACTTTGAATAAAACTCCTCCAGCAAGGCCCAACATTGGTTTTAATTTGCTCATAATAACAACTTAATTAATTAATTAATTGCATAGGGGGTCATGTCCCCGGGTTCTCAATTCTACATAACAGGGGGGCCAGTGCTGATGGTGTTGGTCCCAAACGGGGAGCCTGCGGGGTCACCACGAGGAAACTCGAGGATTGATATAAACCCGTCGCCTCGCCCATCCGGTCGTGGCCTGAGACGAGATACGCGCGGCTACTATCAGTGTGTCGACACACCGGGAGGTCTTGCTGGACTAGTTTTACCATAGTCGAAATGTCTTGTGCACCGGGATGCCGAGCCTGATCGGTTTTCCCTAAGATAAGGGGTGATGATATTATATTTATCACTTCAGCTAATCATGAGAGCTTGTGATGGGCTAAGTTGGAACACCCCTGCAGGGTTATGATCTTTCGAAAGCCGTGCCCGCGGTTATGTGGCAGATAGGAATTTGTTAATGTCCGGTTGTAGATAACTTGACAGATGATCCGAAGTAAAACACACAACTATGTGAGTAACCGTGACTGTCTCTTTTCACTTTGAGAAGAGAACACGGTGGGGTTATGTTTGATTCGTATGTAGTTCAGGATCTTTAGCGATCACTACTTTTGCGACCGTTTGCGTAGATGCTCATCTTACTCTTGTACTCGTAAGTTAGCCACCATATTATGTTTAGCTGCTGCTGCAACCTCACCACTATCCTTCTTCCTACCCACAAAGCTTTGCTAGTCTTGATACCCATGGTTATGGGATTGCTGAGTCCTCGTGGCTCACAGATACTACAACACCAGATGCAGGTTCAGCCGAGTTCGAAGCAGGAGCTGGTTCAGAGCTTCACTGGGAGCCCGATAAAGAGAGTGGCCGTTTGCTTGTGACGTTTTCGACGATCAGTAGTGGTTCCTACTAGGATTAGATCTAGACCTGTGGTTTTATGTTGTTTTGGTATCTTGTCTTTTGGATCTTACCCTTAGATGGGCTGTGATGTTTTGAATGTTGTTTCGCTTATGTATTGTATTGTGTGAAGTGGCGAGTGTAAGCCAACTATCTCCTTTTGCAATTTAATCCCTCTTTTACATGAGTCGTGCAAAGATACCAAACTTGCGACCATTCCAGAATGGGCTTATATCTTTAAGTCGTGCCTCGACACGTAGGAGATATAGTCCCATCCTGGGCATTACAAGTTGGTATTCAGAGCCTTCTCCGACCTAGAAGCCCCACTGATTGATCGAATCGTTGACGGTTGAGTCTAGGCACACACTTGAAAATGTTTTGAGTCCTATATATATATATCGGAGAGTAGGATTTCTTTGCTTCTCATCCCTTTTCACTCTGGTGAGGACCCCTGACGATTACTCTTGCCTCTTCTACTTTCAAAAATTGCACCAATTTTTTTTAGGAGCTCGCGAGTATTGTTTGTATTGTTCCGATGTCTTTGTGACGAGAACATTGTTCTCGATGCCTCCTGTCATTAGGGGTTGTGGCAGTGTCCCGGGGAGTTGAGCACCGAGGTGTTGTCGTCACAAATATATCGCATCAGTTCTAGAATACTTAAGACGGCCGACATCGAAAACTCTCCTATGCGGTTAGTGGCAAGATAACCCCGACATCACCCAGTACTGGGGAGGTAGTTCGGGAGTATTGCCATAGCTTGTATAGTAGATGCGTTCCGAAGGTCCGAGGTAAACGGTTTCCGGAAACAACTGGTTATGTGTTGAAGGATGGATACAGCTGGATGTAGGATTAGAGTTGAGTGCGCGGTGCTTCCCCTGTATCCCCAACACCTGATTGCATAACTGGAAACTTTCGGAAATTAATAGGTGGGATCATCTAGTAGTTCTAGGCATTCTTCCAACGAGTGCTTGGTATGAAGTTCGGGGTTCTACATTGAGTGAAGTGGTTTTATGGGCTTGTTCCGATCGGGAGTTGCATCTTAAAGGGTCCTTGGCTATGCTGATGCGGGGATTGCAAAACCCTTTTGTAACACGTTCCATGAGCTTTCAGCACGAATATGTGGGACGAAACTTCTATCTTGTATTTGTTCTATCTGTTCCTTGTTCTTTTTTTAATTTACCTTTTGTTCTCCAAGTGGCTTCTCGTCAAGTTGATGTACCTGCGTAATTCATTCGTTCAATTCTCTGTTCGGATAGATATGTTGCAACATAATCTTCTTCATAAACATATCTATCCTTTGTTCTTGTTTTGATTCTGGTATTCGAGTTGCTTCGATGTCAAATGTTGATTCCATACCTTCCTAATCGGTGTTCTCATATTTCTATGGGAGTGCTAATTCTTTTTGACCATCGAGTTTTTCATGTTAATCCTTTTCAACCGGTGTGCCTTCTCTTCAAGTTATTCCATACGGACACCGTTGAGAAATCTGACGATTTGTCTGTTTCATTCATTCCAAGTTGTCTTTGTTTTCCCCACCCTCCCACCCTTCTTCTTCTTGGAGCCAGAAATTCTTAATGAAATATCCATTTTATTCATGTCATATTTCTTCATTCTTGTCCTTCAATGTTCTTATCCGGTGCTTTATCATGAAGATGCTCAAGAGCTTCAAGTTCATCATTCTTTTGTTCTCAAATTCTCTGGTGGATGTAATTCAAGATTTCGGTGTTGATCTTATCCTTTTTCCTCATTTCACAATGCTTTCTTATTCCGATGCTACAATTAATCATTTTCCTCTTGCTATTTATATCCGGAGTGCTGAAGATTCATAATTCCATTCTTAATCCGTTCAAATTATTTTGAGGTTTGTTATCTTACTAAAGCCATTTAACCAACCGATGCAATATCTCTTAAGCAATCTTTTTCAACGGTGATTTCTTTGAGTGGGCCCTAACCCACAGGTCTTTTTCCAGGATCTTACCTGACTCTTCTCTTTTCTGGAGTTATACTCAAAATTCTTTCAAGTGTGACGTAAGTATGAATCCCATCAGTCACAGTCCTTCTCCAGGACCGCTTTCAAATTCTTTTTCATCGTTGTTTCAACATTTTTAATTCTTCATTCCGGAGTATCTCGAAATTCTTCATGGCATTTCTCGTCTTCATTCTCAACATTTGGAGACCGAAGAGGAGTTTCTCTCAAACCTTGGCCCGTTCTCTTGATGAGTTGTGGTTCTAGCTTCATGCTATCCACATTATTGTTCCGTTTGTGAGGAATTCTTTTATACCCATCCGAAGCATTTCATGAATTCTTCCTATTGTGATCCTCCGAAGGCCATCATTTCAGAAGATTACTTCGTTCTCAGTTTTCAACTTTGTCCTCCAAAAATATTCTTCATTGATGTCTCTTCGTTCGTCTCCATATTCTTACGGTGGTTCTTTCAAGATTACTCTTCCGTTGTCATCGTATTAATTCATTTGTTCTTTTCTTAATCCTACCGGTGCTTTGTTAAAGATTTACCCAAGCTTGTGCGAGATCTCTCTTAATTCTTTCCAACGAGAATAAGTAGTATGCCAAATCCTTTGGTTGCCATCAATTTAAATTGGTGAAGGATATGCATGACTTAATTCTTATTCTTATTCCTTCAAGGTGATTTAATTCTCTTGTCTGGAGCTTGTTCATCATATATATTCAAGGTTCTAAATTCTTCATCTTGTTTTCCGGAGTTCCAAGTTATTTCTATTACATCATTTCAAACCTCCATCTAATTCACCGCAGGCCTTGAATCTTATTCTTTTCATCTTTCACTTCTCATGCTTTCATTACGGAGTTTTCATGGTGGTTCATCAAGATTTAATTCATCCTCGAAGTCTTCATCAAGATTTTTGTTGGAGGAGCTCAAATATTCTTCTTCTTGCATTTTGAAGTGCAATTCTTTCTACCTTATCTTTTCAGATGGTGTTATGTCATTCTTGTCAATTCCTTCATGTTTTATGATTCACGAGTTGTCAAGAATGAGATATTTAAAACCATCATTTTCCTTGTTCAGGAGATCTTTCCAACCTTTCAATTTAATTGTTGGAGTAATCTTGGGTTGTATTTCACCTAAAAGCTTTCCCTAAGAATTGTTGCTAATTATGGTGCTTATAAATGACCCAAGTTCTTCATTTATCATTCCGGCGAAATTAGTTTTTCATCTCCTTGTTGATCTCAATCAAATCAATTGTTTTCGTCAGTGGCTGGTTGTCATCTTCCATAAGCCCACATCGAGCTTATTCTTTTCGTTGTTCATTTTTTTCCAACAACTCCGTTCAACCCTTCTTCGTAAGGATGATTTTCATATTCATTCGTGGGAGTAGTTGTCATTTTCTTCTCCGTTCTTATCTTTCCAACGACCTAGCATATATTCTTTCATTCCGGAGGCATTGTGATGATGATCTCTCCAATCCATCATCTCGTTTTTATCAAGATCATATTCTTCCCTTGATTGTCTATTTAACTGGAATGTTGTCACCTACATTCTAGTTCCCTCATCTTATCTTGTTTTGCCTCTCTTTCAACCGGAGTGCTGTCTGAATCTTTCTTACCCCTTGTGCCATTCTTTTAATTGTTCTGGAGGATGTGTGTTGTTGTTTTCATCAAGTATCTTCCATCTTCTCAAGCTCATGTTAATTCCTTCCATTTTCAGCGGAGTGCTGTCCAAATTCTGTCATTCTTATTCCTTGGCTATACCATTGCAGTTTCATATCCTTTTGGTTCGTAAGCTCTTGTTTCATGTCTTTCAACCTACAAGGTTCTCATAATGCTCCTTGTTACTCTTTCTAACGGAGTGTTTTCATATTCGTTCATCTCCATTGTATTCTTTATTCAACTTGTTTAACCTCTCAGGTTCGTGGTTTCACTCGTTTGTCAAAGAAGCAACTTTGTTTTACCTCTTCCTCTTCCATTTTTTATCCAGTGCCATCTCTAGGATCTCGGGTCGAGATCCTCTGTTAGTGTGGGAGAGTTGTGACGCCCGAAGACCGACGTCCCAGAAGATTCCAGAAGATTCCAGAAGATTCCAGATGTTCCGGGTTCTCCCGTGTGTTTCATTTGCGCTTGTGTTATTTATTTTTTGCATTGCATCATGTCATCATACCTTCATGTCATATTTATCTTTGCATCTCAACCTAAATAAATTTGTGTGGACCTTCGGTCCATTTAAATCGAGGGAAGTGTGACTTCTCTTTATAACATATCCTCCCAATATTTAGGGAGCTATATTAATAAATATTCCATTTGTTTGGAATTATCCCAAACACACTTGCAAATTCCCCCATGCCTCTTAATTCAAGTTTCACCGTCAAAACCTTCCCTATATTTCTTTTCTCGTTTATCGAGGTTCTTCCAAAAACCCCAACACTTTTGGACATTTTTAAGTCAAGCCCTAATTCAAATCATTTGAATTTAATTCAAATGAGTTCGATTTTTATCTCTTGCATTATTGCCTCTTCTAATTTTCGTGGACCGTGGACATTTTTGCGAGTCCAGAGAAATTAACCTCTTGTCCAAATTTTGTTTCAAACCCTTCCGTTCTTCTCTTTTCTTCATGGCTATTTTTTCTATATTTGAAAATGGCAGAAGAAAAGAAAAAGGAAGGTCCAGCCGCAGCTGGCCCATCTGCTCCCAGTCGGCCACTTCCCTCCCCGCGGCCCATCAGGCCCATCTGGCCTCCCGTAACCCTAAGCGCAGCCGCACCCCTTCGTCCGATCCTCTCGATCTCCTCTTCTCCCCTCGCTCTCCCCCTGTCCGCCGCCACCCGACTCCACCGCTCCTCCCTCGTTCGACCCGACTCCATCTCCCCCTCCTCTCGTTCTCTCTCGCAGCGCCCCTCACCTCTCTCCCCGCACAGAGCCGCGCCATGGCCTCCCTCCGCCGTCCTGTCCAGCGCGCCAAGGCCGGCCCGCTCCCTGCGCGCCCAGGCGCTGCGTCCTCAAGCCGGCCGGATCCCGCGCCCCCTCCGGCCTCGAGCAGCCACCGCTGCTCCTCCCTGCGCAGCTCCCTCGACCATGGCAAGTCGCCGCTGCCAAGTTCTCTTCCTGGCGCATCCTCCCCGCCAATCAAGTCCAGCGCCTCCCCAAGCCCTCCAGCTGCAGCCTTCACGTTCCCCTGGCCAAGATGACGCCATGGCCGTCCTGGCTGCTGCTTCGTTTTGGACCATCGAGACCGGCTAGTCTGCTCCGACTCGAGACCGAGACCTTGCTTGGTGTTTTGTTGCTGTGGTTGGTATCCCAGGACCTCGGAGACACGCCAAGTACCACGACGACCCGTGTACCCCTTCGAGTCGCCGACGACCTTCAAGTTCGACTACACGGCGACAAAATGACATGAACAACTACGAACGAGAACGACTTCATGTACAAGTACCACTACCGTCGCCCCGGAAAACGATGGATGCGTCGAGTACCTCTACGAACGTGAACAACTACCGTCGCCGAGACCGCAAGTACCTCTACATAAACGTGTACCCCTACGTCAACGACGACTCGACAAGTACCCCGCCGGCGAGTACCTCTTCGGAAACGTGTTTGGCTACTTCCCTCTACGAACGTGTACCACGACGACCTCGAGGCCTCGTGTACAATTGCTTCCTCTACGATCTCGAGCCGCCTCCGAGAACGAACGCTTTGAAGGTATAACCCCGAGACGATGACCCGTGTGATGCTTGTGTTGTATGAGAAGCTCCACTTGTGTGCGCCGTGCCCGTTTCGTCCTTTTGTCATGCTCCTCGGTTGCCTCGTCGCCAAGTCGTGGGAACCCGGTGACGGGATCACCCCACCTTTCATCTCGTTTGACTCGCTCACGCCATCTTTCTTTTGCTCCGGACTCTCAACGAGTTACCGGAACCGAGATGTTGCCGTTGCATCATTTTCGGATCGTTGCCGTGGCACCCTTTCTTTCCACCACGGTGACAAATGCTTCTTATCTCTATGTCAACCCTTTTAATAAAATTGCATAAACTTGATCATGTCATCCGCATCATGTTAACAACATTAATATGTTTAAAATGTTGCTTGCTTTAAGAATTGCTAAACATGCTCATGGGGATTTTCCGGATTTGTTGTTGTTATTTCCGGCCTCATTTAAAACTTGCCTAAATAGTGTAGTTTTATTATGCTTCACCTCTTGCCATGTTAACAAACATTTAACCTTGTCTTGTAAATAAACGAGAGTCAACTAAATAAATAACATGTGGTGTTTCGTCAATATGCAACTCGTTGCATATTGAGCTCCACTTAACTTGTAGTCTTGTTTGTGCACTCTGCCATGCCATGCATAATTAAACCGGACATGCATCATACTTGGATGTGCATCGTATGCCATATTTATGATATGTGTGTTTACCGTGTTTTTTGCTTCTTTCCGGTTGCTTCTCTTGTTAGCTTCGGTTCCGTTCCGGAGTTGTGAGGATCCGTTCGACTACTTCATGGAGTTGTTCTTCTCCCTTGCGGGATCTCAGGCAAGATGATCATACCCTTGGATACCTTTACTACCATTGCCATGCTTAGTTGTCTCGATGCTATCGTTACATGTCGCGCTACCCATCTTTTATATCAGCCTCTCCTTGTTGCCATGAAACCTCTAACCTTTGAAACCTTCCTAGCAAACCCACTGTTTGGCTATGTTACCCGCTTGCTCAGCCCCTCTTATAGCGTTGTTAGTTGTAGGTGAAGATGAAGATCGTTCCAGGTGGGAACTTGTTGTTGGAATATCACAATATCTATAAGTATTATTAACACACGTATATACTGGGCATGGGTGGAAGGCTTGGCCTTTTGCTCGGTGTTTTGTTCCACTCATGCCACCTTAGGCGCCGATAAACCGGCATTATGTTCTTTGATTTTGCGTTCCTTACACGATGGGTGGATGGGGACCCCTTGACAGTTCGACTTTGAATAAAACTCCTCCAGCAAGGCCCAACATTGGTTTTAATTTGCTCATAATAACAACTTAATTAATTAATTAATTGCATAGGGGGTCATGTCCCCGGGTTCTTAATTCTACATAACAGGGGGGGCCAGTGCTGATGGTGTTGGTCCCAAACGGGGAGCCTGCGGGGTCACCACGAGGAAACTCGAGGATTGATATAAACCCGTAGCGTCGCCCATCCGGTCGTGGCCTGAGACGAGATACGCGCGGCTACTATCAGGGTGTCGACACACCGGGAGGTCTTGCTGGACTAGTTTTACCATTGTCGAAATGTCTTGTGCACCGGGATGCCGAGCCTGATCGGTTTTCCCTAAGATAAGGGGTGATGATATTATATTTATCACTTCAGCTAATCGTGAGAGCTTGTGATGGGCTAAGTTGGAACACCCTTGCAGGGTTATGATCTTTCGAAAGCTGTGCCCGTGGTTATGTGGCAGATTGGAATTTGTTAATGTCCAGTTGTAGATAACTTGACAGATGATCCGAAGTAAAACACACAACTGTGTGAGTAACCGTGACTGTCTCTTTTCACTTTGAGAAGAGAACACGGTGGGGTTATGTTTGATTCGTATGTAGTTCAGGATCTTTAGCGATCACTACTTTTGCGACCGTTTGCGTAGATGCTCATCTTACTCTTGTACTCGTAAGTTAGCCACCATATTATGCTTAGCTGCTGCTGCAACCTCACCACTATCCTTCTTCCTACCCACAAAGCTTTGCTAGTCTTGATACCCATGGTTATGGGATTGCTGAGTCCTCGTGGCTCCCAGATACTACAACACCAGATGCAGGTTCAGCCGAGTTCGAAGCAGGAGTTGGTTCAGAGCTTCTCTAGGAGCCCGATGAAGAGAGTGGCCGTTTGCTTGTGACATTTTCGACGATCAGTAGTGGTTCCTACTAGGATTCGATCTAGACCTGTGGTTTTATGTTGTTTTGGTATCTTGTCTTTTGGATCTTACCCTTAGATGGGCTGTGATGTTTTGAATGATGTTTCGCTTATGTATTGTATTGTGTGAAGTGGCGAGTGTAAGCCAACTATCTCCTTTTGCAATTTAATCCCTCTTTTACATGAGTCGTGCAAAGATACCAAACTTGCGATCATTCCAGAATGGGCTTATATCTTTAAGTCGTGCCTCGACACGTAGGAGATATAGTCCCATCCTGGGCATTACAAGTTGGTATTCAGAGCCTTCTCCGACCTAGAAGCCCCACTGATTGATCGAATCGTTGACGGTTGAGTCTAGGCACACACTTGAAAATGTTTTGAGTCCTATATATATATCGGAGAGTAGGATTTCTTTGCTTCTCATCCCTTTTCACTCTGGTGAGGACTCCTGATGATTACTCTTGCCTCTTCTACTTTCAAAAATTGCACTAACTCGTGGGAGATTTTGCTTGGGTCGGGGTGGAGCATCATATTCATCATCTTCTTCTTCTTGTCCTTCTTCATTGTTGTTGGCGTAGTTGTCCTCTTGTGGAGGTGGAGAAGGAGGTCGATGAGGTTCATTTTGATGCACTTCCTCATTTCCTCCATCTTGGCGTGTCCCACTTGTGGATGCCTCCAAGTCAACTTGTAGATTAAGATGCTAGTAGAGGAGAAGAATCATTGAGTGGAGCTGGAAGAGATATGCAGGAAGCAAATGGGAGAATGTTTGCTCAGTGCTGAAATCGGTCAGACCCGGTTTCTCCTTATCGGTTGGACCGATGAGAAATTTGCAATACATCATTGCTGTTCGGTCTAGCCGAGAGGCTGAAATCGGTGAGACCAAATTCAATATAAAGAAAAGATTTAGTCATCTCATCTCACCTAGGCAAATAAGATCTCACAAAGATTTACAAGGAAATAACTAAAGAATTTGCAATGAATTTGATGCAGAAAATAACAGAGAAAAGAGAAGAAATCTAGATGAAGTTTTTTTTGAAAGGGGAACAAGCATGCAAAAAGAAATGCAAGAACATAGAGAAACAATAGAGAACTTCATCTAGAACTGGTCGGAGACAGAGTCACCTATGTTAGAGTATATTGACTTAGGAGTCAAGTGAGAACACTTGATCATGGGTCATACTCATCGTTTAAGGTCAAAATGTGGTTGCCGTTTTTTGTTTAAGCATTTTGATGTATTCACATCTTGTTGAGCTGCTTTGGCCTCATGTCTTGGGGTAAAGCTTCTCTAAGATGGAATGACATACCTTGGGTGATGATGTTGATCTTGATCATGTAGTTGAACTTGTGTTGGATGCTCAATCTTGATGTAGTTCATCAAGAGTTGTGAGCACCACTTGTAATTTGAGTTCATCTACCTACATGGGTTAGATTTGCAAGGAAGAGCACTTGTGTATCCAAAATGACAATCATTAAAATTTGATACCAAATGAAATTTGATATATAGAAATTGTCAAAGGATATGTTGAAAGGATTCATGCTTCCTTGATCTCAACCACCATACCGTAGAGACTTGGTGATGTAGAGATTGCTTAGGAAGTGAGTGAGTTGCAATCTCATAGATTTGGGTTCATCCAAGTACCTACAAGGGTTAGATAGCATGCCAGGGTACAAAAAGATTCAATATATATGATCATCATTATAAGAGAAATATCAAGGATTAGTCGAAGAGTAATGCCTTGCATACTTTCAAAGAAGTTACTACTCCAAGTTAGAGGCATCAATAATGTTCAATTCACCTCTCAAACGACAAAATACTTTCTCATCAAGTGGTTTGGTGAATATATCTGCCAATTGCTCATTCGTACATACATGTTTAAGGTTGATGTCTCCTTTAGCAACATGATCTCGAATGAAATGATGACGAACTTCAATATGCTTAGTTCGAGAATGTTGCACGGGATTGTGAGCAATCTTAATAGCACATTCATTATCACAAAGCAATGGAACAAGTTTCACATATATCCCATAATATTTAAGATTTTGGGTCATCCAAAGTAATTGGGCACAACATGAACCAGCGGCAATGTATTCCACTTCGGCGGTGGATAAGGATATCGAGTTTTGTTTCTTGGAGGACCAAGATACAAGAGATCTACCAAGAAATTGACAAGTACCCGAAGTGGACTATCTATCAATCTTTTCTCCGTCATAGTTAGAATCGGAGTAGCCAACAAGATCGAAAGAAGACCTCTTAGGGTACCAAATGCCAAAGTTTGGTGTGTGAATTAAGTATCTCACTATCCTTTTCACAGCTTTAAGATGACATTCTTTGGGGGCCGCTTGATATCATGCACACATGCACACACTTAGCATAATGTCGGGATGGGAGGCACATAGATATAAAAGCAAACCAATCATAGAGTGGTAAACCTTTTGGTCAACCGGTTCGCCATCTTTAGTCAAGTCAAGATTTCCACTAGTAGGCATGGGTGTAGTCATACCTTTGCATTCTTGCATGTTGAACTTCTTGAATAAGTCTTTGGTATACTTTGTTTGAGAAACAAAGGTACCCTCAGTCGGTGTCAAAACCCGGCGGATCTCGGGTAGGGGGTCCCGAACTATGCGTCTGAGGATTGATGGTAACAGGAGGCTGGGGACACGATGTTTACCCAGGTTCAGGCCCTCTCGATCGAGGTAAAACCCTACTTCCTGCTATATTAATATGGATGAATATGAATACAAGAGTTGATCTACCTCGAGATCGTATTGGGTAAACCCTAAAGTCTAGCCTATGAGGATTTGTGATTCTCCATTAGCCTCTACGGACTAAACCCGTCTGTTTATATATGCACCGGAGGGGCCTAGGGTTTGTACATAACCATCTTGCAGAGGAAGGAAAGATTACACCCGAACCTAAAACCTGCCATTATACGAATAAATGAGTCATATCCGGATACGAGAGATGATCTTCAACTATGATCTTCATGGCCCACCAGTCCGGCCCACCAAGAGTTATCTGGCCACCCGAGGACCCCTCGATCCAGGACTCCCTCACCCTCCTTAGTTTGCTTGATTTGCAAACCAAGAAAGAACTTGAGTTCACTCATCATAGACATCTCGAACTACTCCGACATAAGTCTTCCAACCTTTTCACTAAAATGAGGGTTAGTCGAGCCAAATATGATATCATCAACATAAATTTGGCACATAAATAATTCACCATTGTGTTGAATCAATTTTCCCAATTTCAAAGCCTTTTTCAATAAGGAACTTAGTCAAGCATTTGTACCACGCTCTAGGAGCTTGTTCAAGACCATAAAGAGCTTTGTGAAGTTTGTAAACATGATTAAGTTTCTTGGGATTCATAAAGACGGGAGGTTGATTAACATAAACTTCCTCCTCAATTTCACTGTTGAGAAAAGCACTTTTAATGTCCATTTAATATAAAGTGATATCATGATGATTTGCATAAGCAAGTAAGATGCGTATGTACTCAAGTCTAGCAACCGGGGCATATGTCTCCCTGTAATCTATACCTTCGACTTGAGTGTAGCCTTGGGCGACGAGACATGCCTTGTTACGAACAACTTGTCCATCTTCATCTTGCTTATTGCGAAACACCCATTTGGTACCAATGATGTTTTGGTTGTTGTCGGGCTTCTTAACCAATGTCCAAACTTGGTTTATCTCAAAGTTATGTAGTTCTTTGTGCATAGCATTCACCCAATCCGGATCATCAAGAGCATCTTCAACCTTCGTAGGTTCAAGGTTATATATGAAAGAGTAATGTTCACCAAAGTTAGCTAAACGAGATTTAGAGCGAGTGATTCTCCCGGTTTGGATATCTTTGTAGATTTTCTCTACGGGGTGATCTCTAGAAATTCTTGCTCTAACTCGTGAGAGATTTTGCTTGGGTCGGGGCAGAACATCCTCTTTATCATCTTCTTCTTCTTCTTGTCCTTCTTCATTGTTGTGGGCGTAGTTATCCTCTTGTGGAGGTGGAGAAGGAGGTCGATGAGGTTCATTTTGATGCACTTCCCCGTTTCCTCCATCTTGGCGTGAACCACTTGTGGATGCCTCCAAGTCAACTTGTAGATTAAGATGCTAGTAGAGGAGAAGAATCATTGAGTGGAGCTGGAAGAGATATCCAGGAAGCAAATGGCAGAATATTTGCTCAGTGCTGAAATCGGTCAGACCTGGTTTGTCCTTATCGGTTGGACCGATGAGCAATTTGCAATACAACATTGCTGTTCGGTCTAGCCGAGAGGCTGAAATCGGTGAGACCAAGTTCAATATAAAGAAAAGATTTAGTCATCTCAACTCACTTAGGCAAATAAGATCTCACAAAGATTTACAGGGAATCAACTAAAGAATTTGCAATGAATTTGATGCTGAAAATAACAGAGAAAAGAGAAGAAATCTAGATGAAGTTTTTTTTGAAAGGGGAACAAGCATGCAAAAAGAAATGCAAGAACATAGAGAAACAATAGAGAACTTCATACTGGTCGGAGACAGAGTCACCTATGTTAGAGTATGTTGACTTAGGAGTCAAGTGAGAACACTTGTTCATGGGTTATACTCATCGTTTAAGGTCAAAATGTGGTTGCCGTTTTTTGTTTAAGCATTTTGATGTATACATATCTTGTTGAGCTGCTTTGGCCTCATGTCTTGGGGTAAAGCTTCTCTAAGATGGAATAACATACCTTGGGTGATGATGTTGATCTTGATCATGTATTTGAACTTGTGTTAGATGCTCAAGGTTGATGTAGTTCATCAAGAGTTGGGAGCACCACTTGTAATTTGAGTTCATCTACCAACATGGGTTAGATTTGCAAGGAAGAGCACTTGTGTCTCCAAAATGACAATCATTAAAATTTGATACCAAATGAAATTTGATATATAGAAATTGTCAAAATATATGTTGAAAGGATTCATGCTTCCTTGATCTCAACCACCATACTGTAGAGACTTGGTGATGTAGAGATTGCTTAGGAAGTGAGTGAGTTGCAATTTCATAGATTTGGGTTCATCCAAGTACCTACAAGGGTTAGATAGCATGCCAGGGTACAAACATATCCAATATATATGATCATGATTATAAGAGAACTATCAAGGATTAGTCAAAGAGTAATGCCTTGCATACATTCAAAGAAGTTACTACTCCAAGTTTGAGGCATCAATAATGTTCAATTCACCTCTCAAACGACAAAATACTTTCTCATCAAGTGGTTTGGTGAATATATCCACCAATTGCTTATTTGTACATACATGTTTAAGATTGATGTCTCCTTTAGCAACATGACCTCGAATGAAATGATGACGAACTTCAATATGCTTAGTTCGAGAATGTTGCATGTCATTGTGAGCAATCTTAATAGCACATTCATTATCACAAAGCAATGGAACATGTTTCACATTTATTCCATAATCATTAAGAGTTTGGGTCATCCAAAGTAATTGGGCACAACATGAACCAGCGGCAATGTATTCCACTTCGGGAGGTTGTTTAACATAAACTTCCTCCTCAATTTCACTGTTGAGAAAAGCACTTTTAATGCTCATTTAATATAAAGTGATATCATGACGATTTGTATATGCAAGTAAGATGTGTATGGACTCAAGTCTAGCAACCGGGGCATATGTCTCCCTGTAATCTATACCTTCGACTTGAGTGTAGCCTTGGGCGACGAGACGGGCCTTGTTACGAACAACTTGTCCATCTTCATCTTGCTTATTGCAAAACACCTATCTGGTACCAATGATGTTTTGGTTGTTGTCGGGCTTCTCAACCAATGTCCAAACTTGGTTTCTCTCGAAGTTATGTAGTTCTATGTGCATAGCATTCACCCAATCCGGATCGTCAAGAGCATCTTCAACCTTCATAGGTTCAAGGTTATATATGAAAGAGTAATGTTCACAAAAGTTAGCTAAACGAGATTTAGAGCGAGTGATTCTCACGGTTTGGATATCTCTGTAGATTTGCTCTAGGGGATGATCTCTAGAAATTCTTGCTCTAGCTCGTGAGAGATTTTGCTTGGGTCGGGGTGGAACATCCTCTTCACCTTCTTCTTCTTCTTGTCCTTCTTCATTGTTGTTGGTGTTGTTGTCCTCTTGTGGAGGTGGAGAAGTAGGTCGATGAGGTTCATTTTGATGCACTTCCTCGTTCCTCCATCTTGGTGTGTCCCACTTGTGGATGCCTCCAAGTCAACTTGTGGTTCACCTTGACGTGAAGTCGAGGCTTCCACTTGAATGGATGAAGTATTCTCCTTCACCTCAGTTGGGCAAATCTTTCCAATATACAAGTCTTGTATTGCCTCCGAAGGGTCTTTGTCTCCTACATCAATTGGCAATTGCTCTACTTTCGATCCATTAGATTCATCAAAATTCACATCTACCGTCTCTTCAACCTTTCGGGTGAAATTGTTGTAGACACGGTAAGTGTGAGAGTTTGAGCCGTAACCGAGTAGAAAACCTTCATGAGATTTAGGAGCAAATTTCAAACGACGATGCTTGTCAAGAATGTAACACTTTGAGCCAAATACTCGAAAGTATCCAACTTGGGGTTTGTTACCGGTGAGAAGCTCGTATGTCGTCTTGCCGAGAAGTTCGTGAATATATAGTCAATTTGTAGCATGACAAGCTATCTCAATCGCTTCTGCCCAAAAGTGTCTTGGCGTCTTGTACTCATCAATCATCGTTCTCGCCATTTCGATGAGTGTCCAGTTCTTCCTCACGAAAACTCCATTTTGTTGAGGTGTGTACGTAGCCGAGAACTCATGTGAAATCCCTTCATCAAGAAAGGTATCCACATTTGTGTTCTTGAACTCCATTCCGTTGTCACTCCGAACCTTCTTGATCTTCACTTCAAATTGGTTTTGGGCCTTCCTTGCGAAGTTTTTGAAGATCTTTTGGACCTACGATTTATCATCAAGAAAGAACACCCACGTAAATCTTGAAAAATCATCAACAATGGCCAATCCAAAAGAGTTACCACCGAGACTCTTGTAAGCAATGGGACTAAAAAGATCCATGTGAAGTAGCTCAAGCGGTCTTCTCGTAGTCATGATGTTCTTCACGGGATGACTTCCTCCAACTTGTTTTCCTGCTTGACAAGCACTACAAAGCCTATCCTTATCAAATATAACATATTTAACACCAAGGATATGATCACCTTTAATAAGATTATCAAGATTTCTCATGCCGACATGACCTAACCTCCTATGCCACAACCAACCTTTAGAAGATTTAACAATTAAAAAAGTGCGAGGTTGGGCTTTCTTAGTAAAGTCAAGAATGTATAGGTCACCTCTATGAATGCTAGTAAATACCATATTATGATTATCTCTACGAAAGACCTGGCAATCAACAAGAGTGAATAGCACATTTAAACCAAAATTAGCTAATCTAGACACGGAAAGAAGATTATAGCCGAGAGGTTCTACAAGCATGACATTATTGATAGAGCTATCGTTGGATATGGCCACCTTACCAAGGCCAACAACTTTACCCTTAGAATTGTCACCAATGGTAATGTACTTTCTTGGACCATCGTTTCTAGCAAGCTCATCAAACATGTCCTTATCTCCGGTCATATGATCCGTGCAACCACTATCATGCCCCCATTCCTTTCCTCCGGCTGTGTATCCATGAAGATTAGCTATAAGACCAAAATGTCTCATTTGTTCATCAAGGTCAAAGTCGCTATCATCATCCTCATCATAATAACCATGTTCAACATTGTCTTATGATTGATCCACACCTAGAGAGAGTGATTCATTAGTTATGTGATCGTGACAATGTTCATCTTTATGAATTATAATGACTTCCGAGATGATATTACTAATGATTCCTACATCTCCTTTGGCATGCATAAGGTCATGAAGCTTAAATAAACATTCATCAAATTTGGGATCACTAGTGTTCATCTTATTTGAAGCAATGGACTTTTGAAGGATCACATCTAGATTTTTCAAAGAGTAGTCTGGAAATCGTTCCTCAAGGAATTTCCATATAGTGTAAGCACATTTGAAAGTTGGCAAGCAAACAAGCAAATTTCTAGACAGTCCTCTAGTAATAAGATCAACAGTTCTAAGATTACAAACCATGTCAAGATGTTCATTGGAAGTGGGATTCAAAGCGTCAATGGGGGCACATAAGGACTAACAATATACTTGTTTAAATGATATTCATTGAAGATCTCAAGCATGTCATTTTTCCATTCCTTATAAAATCCTCCATCAAGCATAGGCACTCTACATCTAATACTCCCGATCGTAAACTCATCCATCTTCCTCCAATGGTGATTAAACAAAAGCAATGGAGACCAAAGCTCTGATACCAATTGAGAGGATCGAAGAAGAGGTGTCTAGAGGGGGAGGGTGATTAGACACTCAACAAAAAAATTAGCAGTTTTTCAGTTCTTTAGGTTGAGGTGGAGTTTTTAGCACAATTTCAAACATTCACAATACATTTCAAGCAAGCATGGCAAGATTATATGAGCAGCAGAAAATAAAGCATGCAAGTTGCAAGAAAGTAAAGGGACGGGATTGGAGTGTGCAAACGCAATAGGTGGTGCTATCATACATCCACCTTGATGGAGACTTCAACCCACGAAGGGTAACGGCTGCGCGAGTCCACGGAGGGCTCCACCCACAAAGGGTCCACGAAGAAGTAACCTTGTCTATCCCACAATGGACATCGCCCACGAAGGACTTGCCTCACTAGAGTAGATATTCACGAAGTAAGCGATCTCCTAGCCCTTACAAACTCCTTGGTTCAACTCCAAAATCTTGTCGGAGGCTCCCAAGTGACACCTAACCAATCTAGGAGACACCACTCTCTAAAAGGTAATAAATGGTGTGTTGATGATGAACTCCTTGCTCTTGTGCTTCAAGTGATAGTCTCCCCAACACTCAACTCTCTCACACAGATTTGGATATGGTGGAAAGAAGATTTGAGTGGAAAACAACTTGGGGAAGGCTAGAGATCAAGATTCTTGTGGTTGGATTGGAATATCTTGGTCTCAACACATGAGCAGGTGGTTCTCTCTCAGAAAATGAATAGTGGAAGTGTAGGCATGTTCTGATGGCTCTCTCAATGATGGAGAAGGGGTGGAGGGGTATATATAGCCTCCACACAAAATCTAGACGTTATACACATTTGACCCAACTCGGTCAAACCGAATAAACGAACTCGGTCAGACCAAAGTAGTTCAAAATGTGAATGTTAGACATTTTGGTGGGACCGATAGTATCAACTTGGTGAGACCGATGCATTAGGGTTAGGGCAAAACCTCAAGTCGGTTTGACCGATTACACAAACTCGGTGAGACCGATTTTGGTAATAGGCTAACAGAGTGTTGGTCAGGCAAACTCGATGGGACCGATTCGCTCATCTCGGTTAGACCGAAAAGTTACGAAGAGGAAACAGAGAGTTTGCAATGCTAACTCGGTGGGACCGATTCTCACATCTCGGTTAGACCAAAACGTTACGAAGTGAAAACAGAGAGTTTGCATACCCATCTTGATGAGACCGAGATCCCTATCGGTGAGACCGAACTGATTAGGGTTTGTGGCAGTGGCTATGTCATGAGAACTCGGTGGCGCCAGATAGATCAAATCGGTGAGTCCGAGTTTGACTTTTAGGTTTGGGACATATGTGGAAATGACAAAGTGGCTGAGGGTTTTGGAGCATATTACCAATTAGTTGAGCAAGTAGACCATTAAGCAACACCTCATCCCCTTTTAATAGTATTGGCTTTTCCTATGGACTCAATGTGATCTTAGATCACTAAAATGAAAATGTAGAGTCTTGAGCTTTTGCCAATCTTTGTCCTTAGCTTTTTGAGGAGGGTTCCACATCCTCTTGTCCTACCACTACACTGTTGAACTCATCTGAAATATACTAGATGAAAACATTAGTCCAACAAGAGATATGTTGTCATTAATTACCAAAATCACCGAGGGAGAACTTGTGCTTTCAAAAGTACTTCTCCGAATATGTTGTATTGAACACGAAGTAATCATTTACAAGATTGGCATGACCTTCTGCCCTATCACGATTTCTATACAAAAGTGGCCAAACTGAGATCCGTGCCTCCTATGTGGAAAGAGCATGGTGCCGCCATGTGTGGTTTTGGTAATTGATGACAATCCCTATGGACTAATGATTGTCGTGAGCTATATTTGAAGGGTTTGTCCATAGGCATTTCTTGAAGTCCATTTGTTGGTTTCAAGGAGATAATGTGATGACCAAGATGCTATTCAAGGAATTATCCAAAGATTGGTCATGTAGAGGACATGATACAAGGTTGATCAAGACTAAGTGAAAGAGCGAATCAAGTTGGTCAACACGCAAAGCGCAGAAGATGTACCAAGAGGGATCAAGTGAACCTACGGTATGGTAAGCATTGTCCATCATGCTTTGTGTACTGGTGGTCTTCCGCATATTGAGCCATCTGAACGTGATGGAGAACTGCATAAATTGAAAATGGTGAGTTACTTAAGGAATAACAACCCGTCATCACATTTTTTATAAGTAAGGTAGAATAATGGTAAGTCGCCTTAAAATGGTGGATCGGATTAGCTACAGATACGACTTCTGAAAACTTGGCGAGTTGCAAGTGTGATAGTAAGCCACCCAAGATATAAAGGCGGGTTGACTAAAGTTTGGGATTGATGGTTTTCCTGCTAAGTGTCCATGATCTACTTGAGAGTTCTTTGTGGGGTCAGGTTGCGGTGTGCAAATTTAAGAGGAGCATAACGAAGGGATCACATACTTGAAAATTGCCGTTCATTGTGGTGACAATGGACTTGTGAAGATGTGCTAAAGAGTGGCTCACCCATACCGGAGTATGGCGGAGCAATCAATTAGTCTTGATTGTGCCAGCGCAATCAAGAAAGGGAGTCCAACTTGAGGAAGACAAGACCGTCATCATCTACCTCAGGTGGATATGCGCAAGGCAAAGGCTTGCCCTTGATAGGTTTTCTATTTTACCAGTCTTATTGTATTAGTTGGGAGACAGGGTTATAGCATTGATTGTTGTACTATCAAGGGGGGCTCTCTCTCGTGAGTAGCTTGATCGTATCGTTCATAGAGAGCTCAGACAATTGCATCCTTGCATCATCTTTCTTGGTTCTTGTTTGGTTTTTCTCATTGTGAGATTTGCAGCTTATGGTCATCTTCATGACAAGCTCAAGTTCATAAAAAATGGATCTTGTATGCTTCTTCTATGATGTTTTTGATGTTGGGGTTTTTGCCGGTTCTTCATTCATAGAGGTTTCCCATCTCTATATCATTGGCATTTTTTCTACCGCCTCTCCTTACTATAACCAGACGTTGTTTGGAAAGTACTTGTCGTCTTCTATCCAACAAGCTTGAGTTTGCTGCGTTCGGAGCCCATTTTCATAAGTTATGGCAGTTTTGGTTTTCTTGCATCCATCTGTTTTGCTTGGGCTATTTTGCAGCTCCCTAGAGGTAGTATCGCTCCGGGCAGCCGTAGTTGTTGGAAATATGCCCTAGAGGCAATAATAAAATGGTTATTATTATATTTCCTTGTTCATGATAATTGTCTATTGTTCATGCTTTAATTGTATTATTCAGAAACAATAATGCATGTGTGAACACATAGACCACAACGTGTCCCTAGTGAGCCTCTAGTAGACTAGCTCGTTGATTAACAGACGGTCACGGTTTCCTGACCATGGACATTGGATGTCATTGATAACATGATCACATCATTAGGAGAATGATGTGATGGACAAGACCCAATCCTAAGCCTAGCACAAGATCGTGTAGTTCGTATGCTAAAGCTTTTCCAATGTCAAGTATCCTTTCCTTAGACCATGAGGTTGTGCAACTCCTGGATACCGTAGGAATACTTTGGGTGTGCCAAACGTCACAATGTAACTGGGTGACTATAAAGGTACACTACGGGTATCTCCGAAAGCATCTGTTGGGTTGGCACGAACCGAGACTGGGATTTGTCACTCCGTATGACGGAGAGGTATCTCTGGGCCCACTCGGTAAGACATCATTATAATGAGCTCAATGTGACTAAGGGGTTGGTCATGGGATGATGTGTTACGGAACGAGTAAAGAGACTTGCCATGACGAGATTGAACAAGGTATCGGTATACCGATGATCGAATCCCGGGCAAGTACTATACAGATAGACAAAGGGAATCGTATACATGATTGAATGAATCCTCAACATCGTGGTTCATCCGATGAGATCATCGAGGAGCATGTGGGAGCCAACATGGGTATCCAGATGCCACTGTTGGTTATTGACTGGAGAGTCGTCTCAGTCATGTCAACGTGTCTCCCGAACCCGTAGGGTCTACACCTTTAAGTTTGGTGACGTTAGGGTTGTAGAGATATAAGTATGCGGTAACCCGAAAGTTGTTCGGAGTCCCGGATGAGATCCCGGACGTCACTAGGAGTTCCAGAATGGTCCGGAGGTGTAGATTTGAATATAGGAAGTCTAGTTTCGGCCACCGGGAAAGTTTCGGGGGTCACCGGTATTGTACTAGGACCACCGAAAGGGTCCCGGGGGTCCATCGGGTGGGGCCACCTATCCCGGAGGGCCCCATGGGCTGAAGTGGGAAGGGAACCAGCCCCTGGTGGCCGGTGCGCCCCCCATGGGCGTCCCCCTGCGCCTAGGGTTGGAAACCCTGGGGGTGGGGGCGCCCCACCTGACTTCGAGGGCAAGCCCCCCCCTTGGCCGCCGCCCCCCTAGAGATTGGATCTCTAGGGAAGGCGCCCCCTAGGGGTCCTATATAGTGGGGGGGAGGGAGGGCAGCCACACGCTAAGCCCTGGCGCCTCCCTCTCCCTCCCGTGACACCTCTTCCTCCTCCAGCTGCGCTTGGCGAAGCCTTGCTGGAATCCCGCTGCTTCCACCACCACGCCGTCGTGCTGCTGGATCTCGATCAACCTCTCCTCCCCCCTTGCTGGATCAAGAACGAGGAGACATCCCTGCTCCGTACGTGTGTTGAACGCGGAGGAGCCGTCCGTTCGGCGCTAGGATCATCGGTGATTTGGATCACGACGAGTACGACTCCGTCATCCCAGTTCTCTTGAACGCTTCCGCTCTCGATCTACAAGGGTATGTAGATGCACTCCCCTCTCCCTTGTTGCTAGATGACTTCATAGATTGATCTTGGTGATGCGTAGAAAAATTTAAAATTCTGCTACGTTCCCCAACAGTGGCATCATGAGCTAGGTCTATGCGTAGTATCTTGCACGAGTAGAACACAAAGTAGTTGTGGGTGTAGATCATGTCAATTTACTTGCCGCTACTAGTCTTACCTTGATTCAGCGACATCGTGGGATGAAGCGGCCCGGACCGACCTTACACATACGCTTACGTGAGACAGGTTCCACCGACTGACATGCACTAGTTGCATAAGGTGGCTAGCGGGTGTCTGTCTCTCCCACTTTAGTCGGATCGGATTCGATGAAAAGGGTACTTATGAAGGGTAAATAGAAATTGGCATATCACGTTGTGGTTTTGGCGTAGGTAAGAAACATTCTTGCTATAAACCTATAGCATTCACTTAAAAACTTGCAACAACAATTAGAGGACGTCTAATTTGTTGTTGCAGCATGTGCCGTGTGATGTGATATGGCCAAAAGGATGTGATGAATGCTATATATGTGATGTATGAGATTGACCATGTTCTTGTAATAGGAATCATGACTTGCATGTCGATGAGTATGACAACCGGCAGGAGCCATAAGAGTTGTCTTATTTTATTGTATGACCTGCGTGTCACTGAAAACGCCATGTAATTACTTTACTTTGTTGCTAACCGTTAGCCATAGTAGTAGAAGTAATATTTGGCGAGACGACTTCATGAAGACACGATGATGGAGATCATGATGATGGAGATCATGGTGTCATGTCGGTGACGATGATGATCATGGAGCCCTGAAGATGAAGATCAAAAGGAGCGAAATGATATTGGCCACATCATGTCACTATTTGATTGCATGTGATGTTTATCATGTTTTACATCTTATTTGCTTAGAACGACGGTAGTAAATAAGATGATCTCTCACTAAAATTTCAAGAATTGTGTTCCCCCTAACTGTGCACCGTTGCTAAGGTTCGTTGTTCCGAAGCACCACGTGATGATCGGGTGTGATAGGCTCTAACGTTCGCATACAACGGGTGTAAGCCAGATTTACACACGCAATACACTTAGGGTTCACTTGACGAGCCTAGCATGTATAGACATGGCCTCGGAACACGGAAGACCGAAAGGTCGAACATGAGTCATATAGAAGATACGATCAACATAAAGATGTTCACCGTTGATGACTAGTTTGTCTCACGAGATGATCGGACACGGCCTAGTCGATTCGGATCATGTATCGCTTAGATGACTAGAGAGATGTCTATCTGAGTGGGAGTTCATTAAATTTGTTTAGATGAACTTAATTGTCATGAACATAGTCTAAAATCTTTACAATATGTCTTGTAGATCCAATGGCCCACACTAATGTTGTCCTCAACTTCAATGCGTTCCTAGAGAAAACCAAGCTGAAAGACGATGGTAGCAACTATACGGATTGGGTCCGTAACTTGAGGATCATCCTCATAGCTGCCAAGAAAACATATGTCCTTGAAGCACCGCTAGGTGACGCACCCGCCCCAGCGAACCAAGACGTTATGAACGCCTGGCAGTCGCGTTGTGATGATTACTCCCTGGTTCAGTGCGGCATGCTTTATAGCTTAGAATCTGGGATCCAAAAGCGTTTTGAGCACCACAGAGCATATGAGATGTTCCAAGAGCTGAAAATGGTTTTCCAAGCTCATGCCCGAGTCGAGATATATGACGTCTCCGATGCATTCTATAGTTGTAAGATGGAGGAGAATAGTTCTGTCAGCGAGCCTATACTCAAATTGTCTGGGTTGCACAATCGCTTGTCTCAGTTGGGAATTAATCTCCCAGATGAAGCAGTCGTTGACAGAATCCTTCAGTCGCTCCCACCTAGATACAAGAGCTTCGTGATGAACTTCAATATGCAAGGGATGGAGAAGTCCATTCCCAAGGTGTATTCAATGCTGAAATTAGCGGAGGTGGAGATCAAGAAAGAACATCAAGTGTTATTGGTGAATAAAACCACTAAGTTCAAGAAAGGCAAGATTAAGAAGAACTTCAAGAAGGACGGCAAAGGAGTTGCCGCGCCCGGTAAGCCAGTTGCCGGGAAGAAGCCAAAGAATGGACCCAAGCCTGAGACTGAGTGCTTTTATTGCAAGGGAACGGGTCACTGGAAGCGGAACTACCCCCAAATACTTAGCAGATAAGAAGGCCGGCAACGTCAAAGGTATATGTGATATACATGTTATTGATGTGTACCTTACCAGCGCTAGTAGTAGCTCCTGGGTATTTGATACCTGTGCAGTTGCTCACATTTGTAACTCAAAGCAGGAGCTGCGGAATAAGTGGAGACTGGCGAAGGACGAGGTGACGATGCGCGTCGGGAATGGTTCCAAGGTCGGTGTGATCGCCGTCGGCACGCTACCTCTGCATCTACCTTCGGGATTAGTTTTAAACCTCAATAATTGTTATTTAGTACCAGCTTTGAGCATGAACATTGTATCTGGATCTCGTTTAATGCGAGATGGCTACTCATTTAAATTCGAGAATAATCGTTGTTCTATTTATATGAGAGAAATGTTTTATGGTCATGCCCCGCTGGTCAATGGTTTATTCTTAATGAATCTCGAATGTGATGTTACACATATTCATAGTGTGAATGCCAAAAGATGTAAGGTTAATAATGATAGTCCCACATACTTGTGGCACTGCCGCCTTGGTCATATTGGTGTCAGACGTATGAAGAAGCTCCATGCAGATGGACTTTTGGAGTCTCTTGATTATGAATCGTTTGACACGTGTGAACCATGCCTCTTAGGCAAGATGACCAAGACTCCATTCTCCAGAACAACGGAGCGAGCAACCAACTTATTGGAAATCATACATACCGATGTGTGCGGTCCAATGAGTGTTGAAGCTCGCGGGGGCTATCGTTGTGTTCTCACCCTCGCAGATGACTTAAGTAGATATAGGTATGTCTACTTGATGAAACACAAGTCTGAGACCTTTGAAAAGTTCAAGGAATTTCAGAATGAGGTTGAGAATCAACGTGACAGAAAAATAAAGTTCTTGCGATCGGATCGTGGAAGAGAATATTTAAGTCACGAATTTGGCACGCACCTAAGGAACTGTGGAATTATTTCACAATTGACGCCGTGTGGAACACCTCAGCGTAATGGTGTGTCCGAACATCGTAATCGTACTCTGTTGGACATGGTGCGATCTATGATGTCTCTTACCGACTTACCGCTATCATTTTTGGTTATGCTTTAGAGACTGCCACATTCACTTTAAATAGGGCACCGTCTAAATCCGTTGAGACGACACCGTATGAACTTTGGTTTGGCAAGAAACCTAAGCTGTCGTTTCTAAAAGTTTGGGGATGCGATGCTTATGTCAAGAAACTTCAACCTGAAAAGCTCGAACCCAAATCGGAAAAATACGTCTTCATAGATCCGAAGGCAAGGTCTTCGTTGCCAAGAATGGATCCTTTCTGGAGAAAGAGTTTCTCTCGAAAGAAGTGAGTGGGAGGAAAGTGGAACTTGATGAGGTGACGTCACCCCTTCCGAACCTTTGTCTATCGGTATAGTACTTGTCCGAGATTCGATCGTCTGTACCGATACCTTGTTCAATCTCATCATGGCAAGTCTCTTCACTCGTTCCGTAATCCATCATCCCGTGACCAACACCTTAGTCACATTGAGCTCATTATGATGATGTCTTACCGAGTGGGCACAGAGATACCTCTCCGTCATACGGAGTGACAAATCCCAGTCTTGGTTCATGCCAACTCAACAGATACTTTCGGAGATACCCGTTGCGTACCTTTATAGCCACCCAGTTACGTTGTGACGTTTGGCATACCCAAAGTATTCCTACGGTATTCGGGAGTTGCACAACCTCATGGTCTAAAGAAAAGATACTTGACATTGGAAAAGCTTTAGCATTACGAACTACACAATCTTGTGCTAGGCTTAGGATTGGGTCTTGTCCATCACATCATTCTCCTAATGATGTGATCTCGTTATCAATGACATCCAATGTCCATGGTCAGGAAACCATAACCATCTGTTGATCAACGAGCTAGTAACTAGAGGTTTACCAGGGACACGTTGTGGTCTATGTATTCACACATGTATCACTGTTTCCGAATAATACAATTCAAGCATGAATAACAGAGAATTATCATGAACAAGGAAATATAATAATAACCATTTTATTATTGACTCTAGGGCATATTTCCAACAAGGGAATCGTATACGGGATTGATTGATTCCTCGACATCGTGGTTCATCCGATGAGATGATCGAGGAGCATGTGGGAGCCAACATGGGTATCCAGATCCCGCTGTTGGTTATTGACCGGAGAGTTGTCTCGGTCATGTCTACGTGTCTCCCGAACTCGTAGGGTCTACACACTTAAGGTTCGATGAAGCTAGGGTTGTAGAGATATAAGTATGCGGTAACCCGAAAGTTGTTTAGAGTCCCGGATGAGATCCCGGACGTCACGAGGAGTTCCGGAATGGTCCGGAGGTGAAGATTTGTATATAGGAAGTCCAGTTTCGACCATCGGGAAAGTTTCGGGGGTCACCAGTATTGTACCGGGACCACCGGAAGGGTCCCGGGGGTCCACCGGGTGGGGCCACCTATCCTGGAGGGCCCCACGGGCTGAAGTGGGAAGGGAACCAGCCCCTGGTGGGCTGGTGCGCCCCCCATGGGCCTCCCCCTGCGCCTAGGGTTGGAAACCCTGGGGGTGGGGGGCGCCCCACCTGACTTGGGGGGCAAGTCCCCCCCTTGGCGGCGCCCCCCTAGAGATTGGATCTCTATGGCCGGAGCCCCCCCTAGGGGCCCTATATATAGTGGGGGGAGGGAGGGCAACTGCACCCTAAGCCCTGGCGCCTCCCTCTCCCTCCCGTGACACCTCTTCCTCCTCTAGTTGCACTTGGCGAAGCCCTGCTGGAATCCCGCTGCTTCCACCACCACGCTAGCGTGCTACTGGATCTCCATCAACCTCTCCTCCCGCCTTGCTGGATCAAGAAGGAGGAGACGTCACCACTCCGTATGTGTGTTGAACGCGGAGGTGCCGTCCGTTCGGCGCTAGGAACATCGGTGATTTGGATCACGACGAGTACGACTCCATCATCCCAGTTCTCTTGAACGCTTCCGCTCGTGATCTACACGGGTATGTAGATGCACTCCCCTATCCCTCGTTGCTAGATGACTCCATAGATTGATCTTGGTGATGCGTAGAAATATTTAAAATTCTGCTACGTTCCCCAACAGTAGTATTGTTTGCGTGGTACTTTCGCGGTTCGTGTGCCGCGGGCACTACCGCTTATTGATACGTCCATTTTGCATCATGTTTTCCTACTATTTTTATAGTGTTTTTAACTAATACAACACCTTGTGGAGTAATTTTAATGCCTTTTCTCTCACAATTTGCAAGTTTTACACAAAGAGGGAGATTGCCGGCAGCTGGAATTCTGGACCTGAAAAAGCTATGTCAGAGATACCTATTGTGCACATGTCCAAATGAGCTGAAATTTACTAAAATTTATTTTGATATATATAAAAAAATATTGGAGAAAATAAATACCATAGGGGGGCCACCCAGGTGCCCACTAAGCACCAGGGCGCGCCTACCCCCTGGCATGCCCCGGTGTGTAGTGGCCCCCCTGGCCTGCTTACGATACCCATCTTCTAGTATATAAGGCCATGTTCCCTATAAAAAAATTAATAGAGTACTTTTGGGATGGAGCGCCGCCGTCTCGAGGTGGAACTCCGACAGGAGCACTTTTGCTCTCTGGCGGAAAGATTCCGCCGGGGATACTTCCCTCCAAGAGGGGGAAATCGGAGCCATCATCATCACCAACAACCCTCACATTTTGTGAGGATCAATCTTCATCAATATCTTCACCAACACCATCTCATCTCAAAATTCTAGTTCATCTCTTGTGTTCAATCTTTGCGTCAAATTCTTGGATTGGTACCTGGGGGTGACTAGTAGTGTTGATTACATCTTGTAGTTGATGCTAGTTGGTTTATTTGGTGGAAGATCATATGTTCAGATCTATTATACTATTCATATACATTGTGTGAGTTGTTTTTTTGTGTTCTTGAGGACATGGGAAAAGTCTTGTCAAAAGTAATCATGTGAATTAGGTATTCGTTCGATATTTTGATGATAGGCATGTTGTTGATTCCCTTAGTGGTGTTATGTGAACGTCGACTACATGACACTTCACCATCTTTGGGCCTAAGGGAATGCATTGTGGAGTAGTTATTAGATGATGGGTTGCTAGAGTGACAGAAGCTTAAACCCTACTATATGCACTATTCCGTAAGAGGCTGATTTGGATCCATATGTTTAATGTTCTGGTTAGATTTTATCTTAATTATTTTTTCATAGTTGCGGATGCTTGCGAGAGGGGTTAATCATAAGTGGGAGGCTTGTTCAAGTAAGAACAACACCCAAGCACCGGTCCACCCACATATCAAATTATCAAAGTAGCGGATGCGAATCAAACAAACTTGATGAAAGTGACTAGATGGAATTCCCATGTGTCCTCAAGAACGCTTTGCTTATTATAAGAGACTGTTTTGTCCTGTCCTTTTCCACAAAAGGATTGGGCTACTGAAAATATCGATATAGTTGACTAGAGGGGGGTGAATAGGAAACTAACAATTTATAGCTTTTCTTGACCAAATTAAACTTAGCAACGAAATAGGTTGTCTAGATGTGCAACTATGACGACAACCTATATGATGCAACAATAACAAGCATACAAGCAAGCAAGGAATAAAGCACAATAAAACTTGTACAAGTAAAGGTGAGAGATAACCAAGAGTGGACCCGGTGGAGACGAGGATGTGTTACCAAAGTTCCTTCCCTTTGAGGGGAAGTACGTCTTCGTTGGAGCGGTGTGGAGGCACAATGCTCCCCAAGAAGCCATTAGGGCCACCGTATTCTCCTCACGCCCTCACACAATGCGAGATGCCGTGATTCCACTATTGGTGCCCTTGAAGGTGGCGATCGAACCTTTATAAACAAGGTTGGGGCTGTCTCCACAACTTAATTGGAGGCTCCCAACGAAACCACGAAGCTTCACCACAATGGAATATGGCTTCGAGGTGACCTCAACCGTCTATGGTGCTCAAACACCCAAGAGTAACAAGATCCGCAAGGGATTACTGGGGGAATCAAATTTCTCTTGGTGGAAGTGTAGATTTGGGCCTTCTCAACCAATCCCTAGAAAATCAACAAGTTTGATTGGCTAGGGAGAGAGATCGGGCAAAAACAAGCTTTTGGAGCAACAATGGAGCTTGGGGGAGAAGGGGTAGGTCTTATTGAGGAAGAAGACCCCTTTATATAGTGGAGGGGATAAGTGAACCATTACCCCCTTTTCTGTCCGCATAGAGCGGTACTACCGCTGGGTGGAGCGGTACTACTGCGGCCCCCAGCGGTACTACCACCCTGTGTTAGAGACGAGGCACAGAGGGGGAGGGCGGTAGTAGCCACGGTGGTGGCAGCGGTACTACCGCTTATAAGTGGTACTACCACTGCTACTGCAGTTGCTACTACCGTAGAACCCGACATGAAAAATGCATTCCTCGAATCGACGCGGAAGTGGTGCCATACTGCAATGGTACTGCCGCATATACCCCCAAGCGGTACTACCGCTCTATGTGGTGGTACTACCGCTTGGTAGGTATAGGCGGTACTACCGCCCCAGCGGCGGTACTACCATGCACAGCAAGAAAAGCCTCCAAAGAAAGGTGAGGGGAGGTCCAAGACGAGAAAGGAGTTGAGGGTGTCAAAAATAAGTGTACGTAATAATTCCACCCTGGCCTTTCCAATGCGGATCCCCTCTTGAGAGTACGGTGTCTCCTACGACTCAAGTCAACCAAAACAAAAACTGAGGAAGACGACACGTCTTGTGCTAATAACTCGGAGGGTAGATGATCGTCTCGTGCCAATGGATTAATCTCTGAAATACTTAGCACACACGATTAGTCCGCAAACGCATTGTCATTAATCACCAAAAGCACATATGAAGGGACATGCCCTTTCAATCTCCCCCTTTTTGGTGGATTGATGACAACACAGGATTTGCATAGAGTATAATATCAATAGGAGTAAGCAAACCCCAAAGACTATAAAAAATAGACGGGCCCCCGCCTAGATGTGTGCATATAAGTGAGTTGCTTTTGGGATGCAAAGAACACACTCTAGGATCAAGACTCCCCTATTTTTATAGTCCGATAAGGAGACTAAAGCGTGTAAATTAGTAGGTGAGTAAAGATAGAATAGGAAATAAGCACACATCCTACTAAAGTACTCGACAAATTTAAGGTAGCATAGGTCTCACACATAGAAATAGTAACTGGGTCTCATGAACACAAACCAAACCAGATAGACAAAGAAAGTTTGCGAGAAGAAGCGACGAAGCCTAAAAATCGAGAAACACACTCGCATTACGCAAATCCACCTCTCCCCTTTGGCATCGAGACACCGAAAATGGGTAGAGAGAGGCACAACATCATCACATTGCTGTGTGGTCATATGCACCTCCGTCATCGGCTGGGGCTGCTCGGGGTCAGAGTCAGTCCAGTGGCAGTGCTGCTAAACCCATTCTTCCTCGTGTGTGATCCGGCCTTTAGAGCCGATGACTACCGTGGCACCAAGTTAACACATGAGCTCCTTATGAGGGGTTCTGGACTTCTTCGCAGACACATGGGCCATGTACTGACCATGAGACTCCATGCAGAACAGCTTCTTCATCTTCTTTTTGATCTTCTTTTCCCAAGAGGGCTCTACTCCAGATGGCGCATACTCATCATCATCATCCCGATCACCCTCTGCCTCAACATCATCAGCACTAACCGGAATCTCAGAACGAGTGACCGGAGTGTTCCAGAGATCCTTCCTCCTAAGCCTCTTGACCTCATGAGAGACCAACTCGTCAGTCTCCATCGGATACCCAGCATAGGTGTGCTCCCAAGCCTTCTCAATTAGGAGCATGATATAAGGAGCATAGATATGACACTTATGCTCAAAGATGGCGGACAATAGTTCAGACCACATGACATGGGAGATATCCAATGTTTCTCCAGTGTTCTGCTCCTTCTTATGGTGGCAGAAAAGTAACATGTCCACAAGATATGAGTGAACCATATCCAGGTTCCCAATACTAGGGATGAGAGTCTCCCTAAAGATGCGATGAAGGATATCCAGAAAAACAGGCAGATCACACGTCTCCTTCTGAGTCTCAGGGTTGACCTTAAAAGCACAATAAGGCCATATGTTCTGCTTGTGAGTGGAGGTGGCATTGTGATGAGGTCGAAAGCCAACTGAACTCTCAAGTCTGTGATCTTCAACACCAAGAAGTTCCATAAAAACTTTCCACTTGACCACCAGATGCCTGCCATTAGTCATCCAAGTCAAAGTCCTTTCTACATCGATGCCAAGATGGACAGTGGCATAGAACTGAGCCACCAGATCTGCATCAAAGTCCTTGTGAAAAGACATGAGGTCGAGAATGTTCAGGTGTTTACAAATCTCGAGAGCTTCGCCAAAGTAAGAAATGTCCTTTTCCAAATGAGCAATGTCAATGGTGCGGACATCAACAAAGAGATTCTTCTTGGCCTTGAGCACGTCAAAGTAGGTTGATACTGAAAGCGGTTCCAGAACGGACGGTTGACAAGGGTGGGATCTTGCTCATGCTCATAGGGATTGCGCGGATGCCTCTCCCAAAACTCCTTGTTTGACATTTCGGTGATAGTCTTGGCCTTCTTGGCTGGCTTCTTTGCAGTACTCTTGGACGGCTGCTGAGACTGAGACGACGGTGCACTTGAAGAAGGAACACTCGCAGAGCCACTTGCAGACCCACCTACTGCCTCAGAGGTACGATAGCACTTTGAACCAGTGCGCCCGTGGTTGATGCGGCGGGCAAGATGTTCCAAAGGGCCATCTCCTGGAGCCAAACGCACAAACACAAAAGACAACACGAACGAACGAGCGTAAGACAAGAGAAACAGGGAACAAAAGTCAATATTTGGTAGGATCATGGTGGATGATGGCCTCCAGCGGTAGTACCGCATAGAATAGGTGGTAGTATCGCTCCAAGTGGAGGAACTACGGTTCCTAAGATGACATGCCTAATCTGGTACTACCGGGAGGCCAAAATCAAAAATAGTCCTACCAAAGATCAATCCTAGCAGTTTAGAGGTGTTCACCATCCTACTCAAGCCTTGATTTGGCCAAAAATCATGGAATGCACATATATTTCCCCAAAAACCTATATCTGAAAACTAGAAGCAACAAGAAGGAAACGGGGGGAAATACCGGCATCCATGGCTTGAGGAAGGGGTGGGGATCGATCCCACCGAAGGAAAAGGTGAAGCACGGCCCGGAGGAGGAAGCCCACTGGTGACCTAGGGCGGCTTGTTCTTCGTTGGAGATGAGAGCGAGATGGGGGCAAATGGGTGTGGGAGAGAAAACTCCCCGACCCCTCACTTAACCATGCAGTTTCACCCCGCAGCGGTAGTACCGCTCGGGCGGGCGGTAGTACCGCTTAAGTTACTAAGCAGTAGTACGAGGCGCTCCAGTGGTAGTACCGCCAAACTCAGAAAAAGTGCTCTAAACTGACCTCAATGAAAAAGGATCACAAGAGATCAGAGGAAACACCACAAACACAAGCACAAGAAAGCCTAGAGAGACCAAGACAACCGACACACACCTCTCGAAAAGAGAGGGTGGTGGACAAGGCCACCTATGTTTGAGTGAAGTGGTATCGCACCGCGAAGATTTTAACCTTGGGCCCATGACCACTACTAATCATTGAAGCAAATATATACCATCAATAATGGTAGATGTGAAAGATTTGATCGATTTATGCATAATGGGGGGAGGGACAGTTCATTGAGAGAACAACACTCCCCCTATTTCCATGCTTACATCTAAACAAGATGACACGGCGAGTATGGAGGTGTGCACAGCCTCAATTCACATTGCTCAAATCTATGATATTTAGCTCATGCCTTAACTCGCGAAATCTTGCTTCATCCAAAGGCTTCGTGAAGATATCTGCAAGGTTATCATGAGTGTTGACATAATGAAGATCAATTTCCCCTCGCTGAATATGCCCCTGGATGAAGTGATACCGAATCTCAATATGCTTCGTCTTGAAGTGTTGCACCAGGTTGACAGAAATCTTGATGGCACTTTCATTATCCCACCAAAGAGGCACTTTGTCACAAATAACACAGTAATCCTTTAAAGTTTGCCTCATCCATAAAAGTTGAGCACAACAACTATCGGCCGCCACATACTCGGCTTCGGTGGAAGAGAGAGAGAGACACACAACTTTGCTTCTTGGAAGACCAACTAACAAAAGAGCAACCAAAAAATCATCACCCTCCGGAAGTTGACTTCCTATCCACTTTGTCGCCCGCCCAATCCGAATCCGAGAAACCTACAAGATTGTAGTTTGCTCCTCTTGGGTACCATAAGCCAAAGTTTGGGGTATGAGCCAAATATCGAAAGATTCACTTGACAGCCACAAAGTGACTTTCCTTAGGTATGGCTTGAAACCGTGCACAAATTCCCAAACTCAACATGATATCAGGTCTAGATGCACAAAGGTAAAGCAAGGATCCAATTATAGAACGATATACCTTTTGATCCACTGCTTTACCATTGGGATCAATGTCAAGTTGGCACTTGGTGGCATTAGAGTAGTAGCTGACTTGACATCACTTAGATTGAACCTCTTGAGCATGTCTTGAGTGTATTTGGCTTGTTTGATGAAGATTCCTTCTCTTCTTTGTTTGATCTCGAACCCAAGAAAGAACTTCAATCCTCCTATCATGGACATCTCAAACTCCGCGGTCATGAGTGTGGCAAACTCATCATTGAAAGCTTTGTTAGGTGAACCAAAGATAATATCATCAACACATAGTTGCCATACAAACAACTCCCCTTTGACCTTCTTAGTAAAAAAGTGGGGTCGATTTCCCAATTTCAAACCCACAATCTTGCCACAACTCGGTAAGATGCTCATACGACGCACGTGGGACTTGTTTAAGGCCATAGAGTGCCTTATCGAGTTGATGCACGTGATTGGGGAACTTAGGATCCTCAAACCCCAGGGGTTGTTTGACATACACCAACTCATTAAGAGGACCATTAATAAAAAGCACTTTTCACATCCGTTTGTTGCAATTTAAAGTTATGATGAGAAGCAAAGGCAAGCAACAAACGGATAGATTCAATGCGAGCAACGGGGGCAAAAGTTTCACCGTAGTCAATACCCTCGACTTGGGAGTAGCCTTGAGCCACCAAACGAGCCTTGTTGCGAATGACAATCCCATGAGCATCTTGCTTGTTCTTAAAGATCCATTTGGTTCCAATGACATTATGGTTTTCCTTCGGCCTTGGCACCAGCCGCCACATCTTGTTGCGCTCGAAGTTATGGAGTTCTTCATGCATGGCATTGAGCCAATCAGGGTCTTCCAGCGCCTCATTGACCTTCTGAGGTTAAACACAAGAGATAGATGCTTGATGAGCACAATAGTTTGCTAATTGTCTACAAGTGCTTACCCCCTTTGTGATGCTTCCAAGAATATTCTCCATGTGATGCTCTCTAGAAGCGAGCCTGGAAGCAACTTTGGCAGCACGACGCTCCAATTGCTCTTCAAGAGATAGTTGAGGAGCTATGAGTTGATCATCTTCAGCATCGTCATGAGCGTGATCTTGATCTTGAACATGCTCGGGAGAGGGAACTTGGCCTTGTGCATCACTTGGTGGATCACCACCATCTTGCAGTTGATCTAGCACTTGGCCTTGTTCATCGGGTTGAGGGCCTTCACTTTGTTCTTCGGAAGCGTGTGGGTCTTGGGTTGGTGATAGTTCCACTTGAGTGGAACATTGTCCTTCTCCTTCGGCCACAAGGGGTTCCTCAATGAGTAGGATAAGACCAACACCCATTCTTCTTATGGCTTGAGGAGGAATTTCATCACCTACATCACAAGTACCACTTTGCTCCACTTGAGAGCCGTTATTCTCATCAAACTCTACGTTACACATCTCCTCAATGAGTCCATTGGACTTGTTGAGGACACGGTAAGCATGAGAGTTTGTAGCATAGCCAACAAATATGCCCTCATGAGCTCTAGCTTCAAATTTAGACAAATGAACACCTTTCTTGAGTATGAAGCACTTACAACCGAACACCCGGAAGTACTTGAGATTGGGCTTGTTACCAGTAAGTATATCATATGGAGTCTTGTTCAAGCCTTTGCGGAGATATAGCCGATTGGATGCATGACAAGTGGTGTTGATGGATTTAGCCCAAAAGTTGTACGGAGACTTGAATTACGCCATCTTGGTCCTTGCAGCTTCCATCAATGTCCGGTTCTTTCTCTCGACCACACCATTTTGTTGAGGGGTATACGGTGCGGCATATTGATGCTTGATCCCCTCATCACTAAGAAAATCATCCAAGGTGTAATTCTTGAACTCGGTGCCATTGTCACTTTGAATCATCAAGATCTTTGCATCATGTTATCGTTGAGCTTCATTTGCAAAGTTGATGACGGTTTGTTGGGTCTCACTCTTCCTCTTGAAGAAGTATACCCAAGTGTATCTTGAATAATCATCTACAATCACCAAGCAATACTTTCTACACCCAAGACTGTCAAAGGATGGAGGCCCAAAGAGATCCATGTGAAGGAGCTCTAAAGGTCTCGACGAGTAGATGATAGTCATGGGAGGGTGAGCCTTCTCATGTAACTTTCCTTCGATACAAGCACTGCAAGCACGGTCTTTGGCAAAACTAACACTTTTTAGTCCATGGACATGGTCCCCCATGAGAAGACTTTGCAAAGATCTCATACTGACATGGGCTAAACGGTGATGCCAAAGCCATCCCACATCAACTTTAGACATTAGGCATGTCGCGGTTTTAGTGGGTCGCTCCGAGAAGTTAACCACATAGAGACCATTCTCGACATGCCCAACAAAGGCTACTTTAAGAGTCTTGCTCCACAAGAGGTCCACGGTATCAATATCAAAGAATGTAGCAAATCCCATGAGTGCAAGTTGACGAACGGAAAGTAAATTGTATGCAAGGAACTCAACAAGCATGACTTTCTCGATCGTGAGATCATGAGACACGACAACCTTGCCAAGACCCAATACCTTTGATGATGAAGCATCACCCCATTCGACATTGGTGGCCATAGATGAACCTTTGTGCACATCCACCACCAAGTCTTTGCTTCCGGTCATATGATTTGTGGCTCCACTATCGAGCAACCATGACCCCCCACCGGAAGCAAACTCCTAGAAGAGATCAATGCTTGAATTTAAGTACCCATTTTGGAATGGGCCCTTTGAGGTTAGTAACAAGGGTCTTAGGGACCCAAATAGACCATTCAATGAAATCATAATAAGAACCAACAAATTTAGCAAAAACATGTCCATCACTAGCACGGCATAACACACAAGACGAGTTAAAGTCGTCAGCTTTGTTTGAAGGAGTGGCAGTGTTTTTCTTGACTGCACTACCCTCCACATTATTCTTCTTATTCCTAGGAGAACCCTCTCCCTCCTTCACAAAGGTTTGCTTGAGAGGAGGGGGTAGCTTGGTCTGGTCGTTCTTCTTCTTCTTGGGCTTGGGTGCAAACCCAATTCCTTCCTTGGCAACCACTTCATTTTGATTGCTCAAAAGATCATTGAGGTTCTTCTCACCTTGCATGCAAGACACAAGGCCTTTCTCAAGTTGCTTCTTCAACTTGGCATTCTCTTCAACAAGATGCACATGCTCGCATCATGGGTTAGTGGCATTTGAATTATCAATTAAAATCATGCGAGGAAAAGTAGCTTTCTCCTTGGTTAGCGAAACTTGAAGTTGATCATGAGACTCTTTGAGGCTAGTATGTACACTTTCCAAGACCTTGTGAGCCTTGTAAAGTGTATCAAACTCCTCTTTGAGTCTAGCATGGTCAACCACAAGTTTTGCCTTGTCATAATTGAGCACACGAGAGACAACTAAAGCATGATCAAGATCTTTCTTTAATTTAGCATGATCATCGTTGTGTGACTTCTCAAGAGCCAAACGAAGACCACACTCTTCCTCAAGAGCATTAGAGAGATCTGATATCTCATCGGCATAGTCTCGACTATGACCCTCAATTTTAAAGATGGTCTCCTCGTGAGCCTCGATCATGGCATTGGCTTCACCCAGCTGTTCCAAGAGAGCAACAAAGTGCTTCTTGGGTTTACCTTTGAGCTTACTCATAAACAACTCAAATTCATTTTCCTCCTCCTCCGCCCCCTCATTCTCATCAATGCAACCCGTCAATGAAGGATTAGAAGTGATGGTAGAATTGATGTTGGGTGTTACCTTGTTAGTGGTTTTAGCCATGAGGCACTTGGCGGTGATGTTCTCATTTGGTGAGTCGAAGAGGGATGACCGTGGAGTTGTTGCAATAGCAACGGTGGCCATGATAACCATCTCGTCATCTTCTTCATCATCGTCATCCTCATCATATTCTTCCTGGGCCACCAATCCTTTGGGAGGAGTCTTCTTGGTGAAGTTGTTATTGTTGGGATAAGACTTGGCCTTGTCCTTTCGGATAAGCTTGCCTCCGCTGTCTTCTCTTTTCTCATAAGGGCAATCTACAACAAAGTGACTCACATTGCCACGATTTGTAGGACGTCCTCACTCATTGTTTGCCCTTGAAGCCACTTGATTTGTTCTTGTTGAAGTTGGGCCTTGAGCTCTTCTTGTTGCCCCAAAATTGCCATGATGCAAGAGCTATGTGCTCATGATAGGCATATTTGGTGTCTTCTGGGCAACACTCGTCTTCATCTTCTTCATCCTCTTCTTCCACACAAGCCTTGGCCTTCAATGCAAGGTTGGGATTCTTTGGTCGGTGAGCACACAACACCGCAGTGCCTGCGGTCTTGTCCAAGATCCTCATGGCAACGAACTCATCCAACACTTCATTTGAGGACAAGGTGTGGAAGTCCGGTCTTTGGCGGATGACCGAGGACATGGCCTTGTGGTAAGACATCATGGCCTTGAGAAACTTGTGCTTGATAAAATTGTCATCAGTATCCTTGCTCCCATGATCTTGAAGTCAGACCGCAAGACTGGTTAATCTCTAATAAATTTCATGAGGATCTTCATCTTCGATCATGGCAAACTCATCGACTTCATCTTGCACAATGCTTGCGCTCCCCTTGTACAAGGAGCCAACATGCTCCCATACTTACTTGGCCATGGAGAAGGGTCGAAGGTGTGCAATGTCTTCAGGAGGGACAACTTCTTGAAGAATGCATAGAACAGACTCGTTGAATTGATGATCCGCAGCTTCTCTTGGAGTTAAGTTGTATGGATCATGCGGGTAGAAACCATGCTCAATGATTCTTCAAAGATTAGTAGAGCAATGATTCAAATGACGTTTGAAACCAAACGTCCAAGTAGCAAAATCAGCATTTTGCACAAACTTAGGAGGAGGACCAACCGAATTTAAATGCGGGGTGGGAACGGGTCTTCCATAATTCATGGGAGGTGTGGAGTGAGCAAAAATGCCACTCCCATTCTTAGTCACCGGGACTTTCTCACTACTAGCTTCTCCCTTGTCGGGAATAGCATCTGACACATTGTTAGCGGGACGAACCACTTCCAACTGTGTGGTGGGTAATTTAAGTCCCACAAGAAATTCTTTGAACATGCCTTTGACCTCGACTGTCAATGATTCTTTCAATGTGCCCAAGGCAACATTGACCTCCTTACGAGAGACCGAGGGTCCCCCATCGGACGTAGACAAGGACGGATTTCCACCGGAGTGTCCCTTCTTCTCGACTACATTGTCACCCATACTATTTGGACGGTAAAGTCCTTAAAAAGGGACGAGGCTCCGATACCAACTGAAAGGATCGATATGGTTGACTAGAGGGGGGGTGAATAGGCAACTAACAATTTTTAGCTTTTCTTGACCAAATTAAACTTAGCAACGAAATAGGTTGTCTAGATGTGCAACTACGATGACCTATATGATGCAACAATAACAAGCATACAAGCAAGCAAGGAATAAAGCACAATAAAACTTGTACAAGTAAAGGTGGTAGATAACCAAGAGTGGACCCGGTGGAGACGAGGATGTGTTACCAAAGTTCCTTCCTTTTGCGGGGAAGTACGTCTCCGTTGGAGCGGTGTGGAGGCACAATGCTCCCCAAGAAGCCACTAGGGCCACTGTATTCTCCTCACGCCCTCACACAATGCAGGATGCCGTGATTCCACTATTGGTGCCCTTGAAGGCAGCGATCGAACCTTTACAAACAAGGTTGGGGCTATCTCCACAACTTAATTGGAGGCTCCCAATGAAACCACGAAGCTTCACCACAAATGACAACTTTATTATTGCCTCTAGGGCATATTCCCTTCAGTCTCCCACTTGAACTAGAGTCAATAATCCAGATTACATAGTAATGATTCTAACACTCATCGAGTCTTGGTGCTGATCATGTTTTGATCGTGGAAGAGGCTTAGTCAACGGGTCTGCAACATTCAGATCCGTATGTATCTTGCAAATTTATATGTCTCCCTCCTTGACTTGATCGTGGATGGAATTGAAGCATCTTTTGATGTGCTTAGTTCTCTTGTGAAACTTGAATTCCTTTGCCAAGGCTATTGCTCCAGTGTTGTCACAAAAGATTTTCATTGAACTCGATGCACTAGGTATTACACCTAGATCGGTTATGAACTCCTTCATCTAGACTCCTTCATTTGCTGCTTCCGAAGCAGCTTTGTACTCCGCCTCACACGTAGATCCCGCCACGACGCTCTGCTTGAAACTGCACCAACTGACAGCTCCATGGTTCAATAAAATACATATCGGGTTTGTGACTTAGAGTCATCCGGATCAGTGTCAAAGCTTGAATCGACGTAACCATTTACGACGAGCTCTTTGTCACCTCCATAAATGAGAAACATATCCTTTGTCCTTTTCAGGTACTTCACGATGTTCTTGACCACTGTCCAGTGATCCACTCCTGGATTACTTTGGTACCTCCGTGCTAAACTTATAGCAAGGCACACATCAGGTCTGGTACACAGCATTGCATACATGATAGACCCTATGGCTGAGGCATAGGGAATGACTTTCATTTTCTCTCTATCTTCTGCAGTGGTCGGGCATTGAGTCTTACTCAACTTCACACCTTGTAACATAGGCAAGAACCCTTTCTTTGACTGTTCCATTTTGAACTTCTTCAAAACTTTATCAAGGTATGTGCTTTGTGATAGTCCAATTAAGCGTCTTGATCTATCTCTATAGATCTTGATGCCAAATATATAAGCAGCTTCACCGAGGTCGTTCATTGAAAAATTCTTATTCGAGTATCCTTTTATGCCATCCAAAAATTCTATATCATTTCCAATCAACAATATGTCATCCACATGTAATATCAGAAATGCTACAGAGCTCCCGCTCACTTTCTTGTAAATACAGGCTTCTCCAAAAGTATGGATAAAACCATATGCTTTGATCACCGCATCAAAGCATATATTCCAACTCCGAGATGCTTGCACCAGTCCATATATGGATCGTTGGAGCTTGCACACTTTGTTAGCACCTTTAGGATCGACAAAACCTTCTGGTTGCATCATATACAAGTCTTCTTTGAGCTATCCATTTAGGAATGCTGTTTTGAAATCCAGTTGCCAGATTTCAAAATCGTAAAATGTGGCAATTGCTAACATGATTCGGACAAACTTAAGCATCGGTACGGGTGAGAAAGTCTCATCGTAGTCAACTCCTTGAACTTGTCAAAACCTTTTTCAACAAGTCAAGCTTTGTAAACAGTAACATTACCGTCTGTGTCGATCTTCCTCTTAAAGATCCATTTACTTTCAATGGCTTGCCGATCATCGGGCAAGTCAACCAAAGTCCACACTTTGTTCTCATACATGGATCCCATCTCAGATTTCATGGCCTCAAGCCATTTTGCGGAATCTGGGCTCATCATCGCTTCCTCATAGTTCGTAGGTTTATCATGGTCAAGTAACATGACTTCTAGAACTGGGTTGCCGTACCACTCTGGTGCGGAACGTACTCTGGTTAACCTACAAGGTTCAGTAGTAACATGATCCGAAGTTTCATGATCATCATCATTAGCTTCCTCGCTAACTAGTGTAGGAATCACTCGAACTAGTTTCTGTGATGTGCTACTTCAAAATTTGGGAGAAGGTACAATTACCTCATCAAGTTCTACTTTCCTCCCACTCACTTCTTTCGAGAGAAACTCCTTCTCTAGAAAGGATCCATTCTTAGCAACGAATATCTTGCCTTTGGGTCTGTGATAGAAGGTGTACCCAACAGTTTCCTTTGGGTATCCTATGAAGACACATTTCTCCGACTTGGGTTCGAGCTTATCAGGTTGAAGCTTTTTCACGTAAGCATCACAGCCCCAAACTTTAAGAAATGACAACTTTGGTTTCTTGCCAAACCATAGTTCATAAGGCGTCGTCTCAACGGATTTAGATGGTGCCCTATTTAATGTGAGTGTAGCTATCTCTAAAGCATAACCCCAAAACGATAGTGGTAAATTGGTAAGAGACATCATAGATCACACCATATCTAATAAAGTACGGTTACGACGTTCAGACACACCATTACACTGTGGTGTTCCGGGTGGCGTGAGTTGTGAAACTATTCCACATTGTTTCAAATGAAGACCAAACTCGTAACTCAAATATTCGCCTCCACGATCAGATTGTAGAAACTTTATTTTCTTGTTATGATGATTCTCTACTTCACTCTGAAATTCTTTGAACTTTTCAAATGTTTCAGACATGTGTTTCATCAAGTAGATATACCCATATCTGCTCAAATCATCAGTGAAGGTCAAAAAATAATGATACCTGTCAGGGATATTACTACTAGGTATAAACCGCCCAGGAGGGGCCGGTTTATGCCTATCAAGATTACTTCTACTGAAGCCCAGTGGAGCATGGAACATGACTCTTTATTCCAGAAGGCTTAAGGCCCAAGAGGTGTTAGGGCCCATATAATTTGTAAACCGCCATACGGCGTGTAACTTGTGTTGTAAGATAGGAAAGATAGAGACCGAGCCGGACGCATTTATGAGCCGGCCTTGGGACTCTGTAAACCGGACCGGGCGTCACCTCGTGTATATAAAGGGACGACCCGGCAACGGTTCAAGGGACAGAGACAACAACAACTCGAGACACAGGCAAAGCGTATTCGCTCCCTGGTCATCGAAACCTTAGCAATACCACCCCAAACTAGAAGTAGGCTTTTACCTTCATCGAAGGGACCGAACTAGTATAAACCCTTGCGTCCTTGTCTGCTTTAACCCCTTTAAGCTAACCCGTAGCGATGGCTCCACGACTAAGTCCTTTTGCTAGGACATCTGCCGTGACAGAACCACGACACTTGGCGCCCATCATGGGGCTATCGCAAGCTGGTTTCGAGTTCTTGAAGGGCAGCTTTGAAGGACTCAAGGGCTATGCAGTGGGTCGGATGACTAAGAGTCGTCACGGAAAGATCTACATCGACGATGCAGGCTAGGGCCCCGAGGCCGATTCAATCGAGTATGGGTACCGGGTCCCCTTTGGCGGCATCCACGTCTTCATTGGCAAGATCGGCGAACCGGGCCCTGAGCCGAACATATTCCCCAACATCGTCGAGTCGGCTTAGCGTGCGAGACCTGCCCGGGTTCGGCCTGCCGTGAAGCACGTCTTCGTTGGAGCGGTTCACGAAGCGCTAGCTGAGGATGGATCAGACTCCAGTGGCGAGACCATTGTTTATTTCGGCGATGAGTCATCCACTGGAGAAACAGAATCTTTATACCTTCTGAAGGATGGCCGGTCTGGGGGCTGTTCCGACGGTCACGGTATTCCGGACCCCCTGGATCTGCCAAACCGAGTCGCAGTCTTCATGGCCGGATCACAACCTGTGTAATAGTCTTCGACTGCGGTGGCGTTAACATCAGACCTAGCGGCAGCAGCGGCTAGGGATGGAGACACGGTTCAGCCACCGGCTCAGGTATTGACCACCTTAGTTGACACTTTGACAGCACTGTTAACTGCAGAGGTTGGCCAGGCCGAGAAGGAACAACATGATGCAGAAGTGGCTCAGGTGAGGAGCCAGATAGATCAAGCAAAATTGGACCTATCTGTTGTGAATACCAGTATGATTGCGAGGCACGCCGAGCTAGATGCTCAGGCTTATCGGCTCATGTTGGACCAGACTGCTTCAAACGACGTGATACGGAGAAGGCGTCATTCTCGCTTACCGCCGGTTTATGAGGCGAGGAACCTCTTTAGCACGCCAGGAGCAGGAACCAGTAACCAGCCGGGGGTAAACCGGGAAGGAGCGCCTGGCACAGGAGCATCAGTCCACCCAAAGGCCGCGGAGCCAACCCGCCAGGTCGTTCTGTCGCAGCATGTACCTACCCCTCCTGGTCATTACTCCAACCCATTGGATAACATAGTTGCCGCCGCTTCACATCTGGCCACTCTTCCCATTGAAGGAGAATCCCCAATAGCAGTGGAGGCACGGCGAGCCAGGGAGTTTGTGGAGACGGCTTTAACTCAGCAGCAAGCTTATTCTCACAGCCGCGAGAGGATTCACTCCACCCCTCGCCCAAGCCGGAGTTATAGTAGGCACCTGGAGGAACCAGCCGTGTCAAGCAGTGCGCGGAATCATAATCCGCCGTGGAGGGATAACCCGGCGGGAAGAGGTGCAAACGCTCAAGATGTGGTGGATCAGGGCAGGCAGCCCCGGGAGGGCGAGTAAGCAGCACAGTACGAAGCCCGTCAGCCGACGCCGGTTCGTCCATCTACCACAGTTGAACCGGGTGTTACATCCAACTCCTTAGGAGTGCCCTGTCTCACCCCCGCTTTACGGAACGTACGGTTGTCAAGGACTTTAAAGGACCGCGCAAGGTGTTGGGGAAAGTAGCAGAATTTTAAAATTTTCTACGCATCACCAAGATCAATCTATGGAGTCATCTAGCAACGAGGGAGAGGGGAGTGCATCTACATACCCTTGTAGATGGCGAGCGGAAGCGTTCAAGAGAACTGGGATGATGGAGTCGTACTCGTCCTGATCCAAATCACCGATGATCCTAGCGCCGAACGGACGGCACCTCCGCGTTCAACACACGTACAGAGCAGGGACGTCTCCTCCTTCTTGATCCAGCAAGGGAGGAGGTGAGGTTGATGGAGATCCAGCAGCACGACGGCGTGATGGTGGAAGCAGCGGGATTCCAGCAGGGCTTCGCCAAGCGCTACTTGAGGAGGAAGAGGTGTCACGGGAGGGAGAGGGAGGCGCCATGGCTTGGGTGCGCAGCCCTCCCTCCCCCTCCTTATATAGGGGCCCTAGGGGGGCGCCGGCCCTAGAGATCCAATCTCTAGGGGGCAGCGGCCAAAGGGGGGGACTTGCCCCCCAAGTCAGGTGGGGCGCCCCCCACCCCCAGGGTTTCCAACCCTAGGCGCAGGGGGAGGCCCATGGGGGGCGCACCAGCCCACCAGGGGCTGGTTCCCTTCCCACTTCAACTCATGGGGCCCTCCGGGATAGGTGGCCCCACCCGGTGGACCCCTGGGACCCTTCCGGTGGTCCCGGTACAATACCGGTGACCCCCGAAACTTTCCCGGTGGCCGAAACTGGACTTCCTATATATAAATCTTAACCTACGGACCATTACGGAACTCCTCGTGACGTCCAAGATCTCATCCGGGACTCCGAATAACTTTTGGGTTACCGTATACTAATATCTCTACAACCCTAGCGTCACCGAACCTTAAGTGTGTAGACCCTACGGGTTCGAGAGACAGACAGACATGACCGAGACGACTCTCCGGTCAATAACCAACAGCAGGATCTGGATACCCATGTTGGCTCCCACATGCTCCACGATGATCTCATCGGATGAACCACGATGTTGAGGATTCAATCAATCCCGTATACAATTCCCTTTGTCTATCGGTATAGTAATTGCCCGAGATTCGATTGTCGGTATACCGATACCTTGTTCAATCTAGTCATGGCAAGTCTCTTTATTATTTCCGTAACACATCATCCCGTGACCAACCCCTTAGTCACATTGAGCTCATTATGATGATGTCTTACCGACTGGGCCCAGAGATACCTCTCCGTCATACGGAGTGACAAATCCCAGTCTCGGTTCGTGCCAACCCAACAGATGCATTCAGAGATACCCATAGTGTACCTTTATAGCCACCCAGTTACGTTGTGACGTTTGGCACACCCAAAGTATTCCTACGGTATCCGGGAGTTGCACAACCTCATGGTCTAAGGAAAGGATACTTGACATTGGAAAAGCTTTAGCATACGAACTACACGATCTTGTGTTGGGCTTAGGATTGGGTCTTGTCCATCACATCATTCTCCTAATGATGTGATCCCGTTATCAATGACATCCAATGTCCATGGTCAGGAAACCGTGACCATATGTTGATCAACGAGCTAGTCAACTAGAGGCTTACTAGGGACACATAGTGGTCTATGTATTCACACATGTATCACTGTTTCCGGATAATACAATTAAAGCATGAATAATAGACAATTATCATGAACAAGGAAATATAATAATAACCATTTTATTATTGCCTCTAGGGCATATATCCAACAGTCTCCCACTTGCACTAGAGTCAATAATCTAGTTACATTGTGATGAATCGAATACCCATAGAGTTATGGTGTTGAACATGTTTTGCTCGTGGAAGAGGTTTAGACAACGGATCTGTGACATTCAGATCCGTATGTACTTTACAAATATCTATGTCTCCATCTTGAATATAATTCCGGATGGAGTTGGAATGGCGCTTGATGTGCTTGGTCCTCTTGTGAAACCTGGGCTCCTTGGCAATGGCAATAGCTCCAGTGTTGTCACAGAAGAGAGTCATCGGGCCCGACGCGCTTGGAATAACTCCTAGGTCGGTGATGAACTCCTTCATCCAGACTCCTTCCTGCGCTGCTTCGGAAGCAGCTATGTACTCCGCTTCACATGTAGATGCTGCCACGACGCTTTGCTTGCAACTGCACCAGCTGACTACCCCACCATTCAAAATATACACGTATCCGGTTTGTGACTTGGAGTCATCCAGATCTGTGTCGAAGCTAGCATAGACATAATTCTTTACGACGAGCTCTTCGTCACCTCCGTAAATGAGAAACATATCCTTAGTCCTTTTCAGGTACTTCATGATGTTCTTGACCGCTGTCCAGTGCTCCATACCGGGATCACTTTGGTACCTCCCCACCAAACTTATGGAAAGGTTCACATCAGGTCTGGTACACAGCATGGCATACATAATAGAACCTATGGCCGAGGCATAGGGGATGACACTCATCTTTTCTCTATCTTCTGTCGAGGTCGGGCATTGAGCTCTGCTCAATCTCATACCTTGCAATACCGGCAAGAACCCTTTCTTGGACTGATCCATATTGAACTTCTTCAATATCTTGTCAAGGTATGTGCTTTGTGAAAGACCAATGAGGCGTCTTGATCTATCTCTATAGATCTTGATGCCTAATATGTAAGCAGCTTCTCCAAGGTCCTTCATTAAAAAACATTTATTCAAGTAGGCCTTTATGCTTTCCAAGAGTTCTACATCATTTCCCATCAGCAATATATCATCCACATATAATATGAGAAATTCTACAGAGCTCCCACTCACTTTCTTGTAAATACAGCCTTCTCCCCAAGTCTGTATAAACCCAAACGCTTTGATCACCTCATCAAAGCGAATGTTCCAACTCCGAGATGCTTGCACCAGCCCATAGATTGAGCGCTGGAGCTTGCATACCTTGTTAGCATTCTCAGGATCAACAAAACCTTCCGGGTGCATCATATACAGTTCTTCCTTGAGGAAGCCATTAAGGAATGATGTTTTGACGTCCATTTAACGTATCTTATAATCATAGAATGCGGCAATTGCTAACATGATTCGGACGGACTTCAGCACCGCTACGGGAGAGAAAGTCTTGTCTTAGTCAATTCCTTGAACTTGTCGATAACCTTTAGCGACAAGTCGAGCCTTATAGATGGTCACATTACCATCCGCGTCAGTCTTCTTCTTAAAGATCCATTTATTTTCTATGGCGTGCCGATCATCGGGCAAGTCCACCAAAGTCCATACTTTGTTATCATACATGGATCCTATCTCGGATTTCATGGCTTCAAGCCACTTGTTGGAATCCGGTCCCGCCATCGCTTCTTCATAGTTCGAAGGTTCACCGTTGTCTAACAACATGATTTCCAGGACAGGGTTGCCGTACCACTCTGGTGCGGAACGTGTCCTTGTGGACCTAAAAAGTTCAACAGTAACTTGATCTGAAGCTTCATGATCATTATCATTAACTTCCTCCCTAGTCAGTGCAGGCACCACAGGAACATCTTCCCGCGCTGCGCTACTTTCCGGTTCGGAAGGGGTGACAATCACCTCATCAAGTTCCACTTTCCTCCCACTTACTTCTTTCGAGAGAAACTCTTTCTCCAGAAAGGATCCATTCTTGGCAACGAAGACCTTGCCTTCGGATCTGTGGTAGAAGGTGTACCCAATAGTTTCCTTAGGGTATCCTATGAAGACGCATTTTTCCGATTTGGTTTGAGCTTTTCAGGTTGAAGTTTCTTGACATAAGCGTCGCATCCCCAAACTTTTAGAAACGACAACTTAGGTTTCTTGCCAAACCAAAGTTCATACGGTGTCGTCTCAACAGATTTAGACGGTGCCCTATTTAAAGTGAATGTGGCAGTCTCTGAAGCATAACCCCAAAATGATAGCGGTAAGTCGGTAAGAGACATCATAGATCGCACCATGTCCAATAGAGTACGATTACGACGTTCGGACACACCATTACGCAGAGGTGTTCCAGGCGGCGTCAATTGTGAAACAATTCCACGGTTCCTTAAGTGCGTGCCAAATTCGTGACTCAAATATTCTCCTCCATGATTCGATCGTAAGAACTTTATTTTTCTGTCATGTTGATTCTCAACCTCATTATGAAATTCTTTGAACTTTTCAAAGGTCTCAGACATGTGTTTCATCAAGTAGACATACCCATATCTGCCTTAAGTCATCTGTGAGGGTGAGAACATGACGATAGCCACCGCGAGCTTCAACACTCATTAGAGCGCACACATCGGTATGTATGATTTCCGATAAGTTGGTTGCTCGCTCCATTGTTCCGGAGAACTGAGCTTGGTCATCTTGCCCAAGAGGCAAGGTTCGCACGTGTCAAATGATTCATAATCAAGAGACTCCAAAAGTCCATCTGCATGAAGCTTCTTCATACGTTTGACAGCAATATGACCAAGGCGGCAGTGCCACAAGTATGTGGGACTATCATTATCAACCTTACATCTTTTGGCATTCACACTATGAATATGTGTAACAACACGTTCGAGATTCATTAAGAATAAACCATTGACCAACGGGGCATGACCATAAAACATGTCTCTCATATAAATAGAACAACCATTATTCTCGGATTTAAATGAGTAACCATCTTGCATTAAACTAGATCGAGATACAATGTTCATGCTCAAAGCCGGTACTAAATAACAATTATTGAGGTCTAAAACTAATCTCGAAGATAGATGCAGAGGTAGCGTGCCGACGGCGATCACATCAACCTTGGAACCATTCCCGACGCGCATCGTCACCTCGTCCTTCGCCAGTCTCCGCTTATTCCGCAGCTCCTGCTTTGAGTTACAAATGTGAGCAACTGCATCGGTATCAAATACCCAGGAGCTACTACGAGCGCTGGTAAGGTACACATCAATAACATGTATATCACATATACCTTTGACGTTGCCGGCCTTCTTATCTGCTAAGTATTTGGGGCAGTTCCGCTTCCAGTGACCCGTTCCCTTGCAATAAAAGCTCTCAGTCTCAGGCTTGGGTCCATTCTTTGGCTTCTTCTCGGCAATTGGCTTACTGGGCGCGGCAACTCCTTTGTCGTCCTTCTTGAAGTTCTTCTTACCCTTGCCTTTCTTGAACTTAGTGGTTTTATTCACCATCAACACTTGATGTTCTTTCTTGATCTCCACCTCCGCTGATTTCAGCATTGAATACACCTCGGGAATGGACTTCTCCATCCCTTGCATATTGAAGTTCATCACGAAGCTCTTGTAGCTAGGTGGGAGAGACTGAAGGATTATGTCAATGACCGCTTCATCTGGGAGGTTAATTCCCAACTGAGACAAGCGATTGTGCAACCCAGACAATTTGAGTATATGCTCGCTGACAGAACTATTCTCCTCCATCTTACAACTATAGAATGCGTGAGAGACGTCATATCTCTCGACTCGGGCATGAGCTTGGAAAACCATTTTCAGCTCTTGGAACATCTCATATGCTCCGTGCTGCTCAAAATGCTTTTGGAGCCCCGATTCTAAGCTGTAAAGCATGCCGCACTGAACCAGGGAGTAATCATCACTACGTGATTGCCAGGCGTTCATAATGTCTTGGGCTGCTGGGAAAATGGGTGCATCACCTAGTGGTGCTTCAAGGACATATGCTTTCTTGGTAGTTATGAGGATGATCCTCAAGTTACGGACCCAATCCGTATAGTTGCTACCATCGTCTTTCAGCTTGGTTTTCTCTAGGAATGCGTTGAAGTTGAGGGCAACATTAGCATGGGCCATTGGATCTACAAGACATATTGTAAAGATTTTAGACTATGTTCATGACAATTAAGTTCATCTAAACAAATTCAATGAACTCCCACTCAGATAGACATCTCTCTAGTCATCTAAGTGATACATGATCTGAATCGACTAGGCAGTGTCCGATCATCACGTGAGACGGACTAGTCATCAACGGTGAACATCTTTATGTTGATCGTATCTTCTATACGACTCATGTTCGACCTTTCGGCCTTCCGTGTTCCGAGGCCATGTCTGTACATGCTAGGCTCGTCAAGTGAACCCTAAGTGTATTGCGTGTGTAAATCTGGCTTACACCCGTTGTATGCGAACGTTAGGATCTATCACACCCGCTCATCACGTGGTGCTTCGAAACAACGAACCTTAGCAACGGTGCACAGTTAGGGGGAACACAATTCTTGAAATTTTAGTGAGAGATCATCTTATTTACTACCGGCGTTCTAAGCAAATAAGATGTAAAAACATTATAAACATCACATGCAATCAAATAGTGACATGATGTGGCCAATATCATTTTGCTCCTTTTGATCTTCATCTTCGGGGCTCCATGATCATCATCGTCACCGGCATGACACCATGATCTCCATCATTGTGTCTTCATGAAGTCATCTCGCCAAACATTACTTCTACTACTATGGCTAACGGTTAGCAACAAAGTAAAGTAATTACATGGCGTTTTGAGTGACACGCAGGTCATACAATAAAATAAGACAACTCCTATGGCTCCTGCTGGTTGACACACTCATCGACATGCAAGTCGTGATTCCTATTACAAGAACATGATCAATCTCATACATCACATATATATCATTCATCACATGCTTTTGGCCATATCACATCACACGGCACATGCTGCAAGAACAAGTTAGATGTCCTCTAATTGTTGTTGCAAGTTTTTACATGGCTGCTGTCGGTTTCTAGCAAGAACGTTTCTTACCTACGCAAAAAGCACAACGTGATATGCCAATTTCTATTTACCCTTCATAAGGACCCTTTTCATCGAATCCGATCCCACTAAAGTGGGAGAGACAGGCACCCGCTAGCCACCTTATGCAACTACTGCATGTCAGTCGGTGGAACCTGTCTCACGTAAGCATACGTGTAAGGTCGGTCCGGGCCGCTTCATCCCACGATGCCGCCGAATCAAGATAAGACTAGTAGCGGCAAGTAAATTGACATGATCTACGCCCACAACTACTTTGTGTTCTACTCGTGGAAGATACTACGCATAGACCTAGCTCATGATGCCACTATTGGGGAACGTAGCAGAATTTTAAAATTTTCTACGCATCACCAAGATCAATCTATGGAGTCATCTAGCAACGAGGGAGAGGGGAGTGCATCTACATACCCTTGTAGATCGCGCGCGGAAGCGTTCAAGAGAACGGGGTTGATGGAGTCGTACTCGTCGTGATCCAAATCACCGATGACCAAGCACCGAACGGACGGCACCTCCCTGTTCAACACACGCATGGTTGGGAGTGACGTCTCCTCCTTCTTGATCCAGCAAGGGGGGGGGGAGAGGTTGATGGAGATCCAGCAGCACGACGGCGTGATGGCGGAACCAGCGGGATTCCAGCAGGGCTTCGCCAAGCGCTACTTGAGGAGGAAGAGGTGTCACGGGAGGGAGAGGGAGGCGCCATGGATTGGGTGTGTAGCCTTCCCTCCCCCTCTTTATATAGGGGCCCTAGGGGGGTGCCGGCCCTAGAGATCCAATCTCTAGGCGGGCGGCGGCCGAAGGGGGGGGGACTTGCCCCCCAAGTCAGGTGGGGCGCCCCCACCCCCAGGGTTTCCAACCCTAGGCGCAGGGGGAGGCCCATGGGGGGCGCACCAGCCCACCAGGGGCTGGTTCCCTTTCCACTTCAGCCCATGGGGCCCTCCGGGATAGGTGGCCCCACCCGGTGGACCCCCGGGACCCTTTCGGTGGTCCCGGTACAATACCGGTGACCCCCGAAACTTTCCATGTGGTCGAAACTGGACTTCCTATATACAAATCTTCACCTACGGACCATTTCGGAACTCCTCGTGATGTCTGGGATCTCATCCGGGACTCCGAACAACTTTCGGGTAACCTCGTACTAATATCTCTACAACCCTAGCGTCACCGAACCTTAAGTGTGTAGACCCTACGGGTTCGGGAGACACGCAGACATGACCGAGATGACTCTTCGGTCAATAACCAACAGCGGGATCTGGACACCCATGTTGGCTCCCACATGCTCCACGATGATCTCATCTGATGAACCACGATGTCGAGGATTCAATCAATCCCGTATACGATTCCCTTTGTCTATCGGTATAGTACTTTCCTGAGATTTGATCATCGGTATACCGATACCTTGTTCAATCTCATCATGGCAAGTCTCTTTACTCGTTCCGTAACACATCATCCCGTGACCAACCCCTTAGTCACATTGAGCTCATTATGATGATGTCTTACCGAGTGGGCCCAGAGATACCTCTCCGTCATACGGAGTGACAAATCCCAGTCTCGGTTCGTGCCAACCAAACATATGCTTTCGGAGATACCCATAGTGTACCTTTATAGCCACCCAGTTACATTGTGATGTTTGGCACACCCAAAGTATTCCTACGGTATCCGGGAGTTGCACGACCTGATGGTCTAAGGAAAGGATACTTGACATTGGAAAAGCTTTAGCATACGAACTACACGATCTTGTGCTAGGCTTAGGATTGGGTCTTGTCCATCACATCATTCTCCTAATCATGTGATCCCGTTATAAATGACATCCAATGTCCATGGTCAGGAAACCGTGACCATCTGTTGATCAACGAGCTAGTCAACTAGAGGCTTACTAGGGACACGTTGTGGTCTATGTATTCACACATGTATCACTGTTTCCGGATAATACAATTCAATCATGAATAATAGACAATTATCATGAACAAGGAAATATAATAATAACCATTTTATTATTGCCTCTAGGGAATATTTCCAACACAAGGTGCCCAATTATACTGCGGATTTATCCCCTGAGACATGGGTTGAGAGCTGCGAGATGGCAATGGAGATGATGGACGTAGACGATGCGGCATGTGCTAAGTACTTCACTATGATGTTGGAGGGCACAGCTTGTACTTGGCTAATAAGCTTACCGCCCAACTCCATCGGATCATGGGCTGAGTTACGTCGCCGGTTTATCAATAACCTCAAAGACACATGCAAGCAGCCAATGTCTATCGTCAATTTAGCTGACTGTGTTCAAGGAGAGCACGAATCAACGAGCCATTGGGTGCGCCGAGTATCGGAGATCCTACATTCTTCTAACCGCATCAACCCGGACACAACAGTTATAACATTGAAGGCAATTGCCGGTTTGAGCCCCTGAAGCTAAAGTTGGGACGGCTCAAACATAATTGTGATGACATGGGAACGCTCATGGGCTCTTTGGTGAAATATGCAGATTCAGATAGTGCCAAGTATCCAGAGTCTGATGACGAGAAGTCAGGGAAAGCAAAGAAGAATGGTAAGGCGCCGCAGCCTAGACCGGCGAATCAAGGACATAATGGTAAGCGTAAAGCGGATAGTAATTCAGATTTTGTGGCTAACACTAATGGCCAGGAGGATGGCCAGCGCCGCAAGGGCAGACCACCCCCACGGGGTGGGAGACCGAACATTAATCTAGAACGCCAGATGAATATACCTTGCCCGAGGCATGGTACGCAGGAGAAACCAGCCACACACCTCTGGAAGGACTGTTTTATTATGAAGGAGTTCAGAAACCAGTCCCAATATGATCATGGGTCGTCCGACGGTTCAGGCCCTGGTTTCCACGGACCGGGTTATCAAGGTGGTGGCTCCGGTTCAGGGTTCCAAGGTAACCAGAACAATTACAGCAACCAAAATGGGCATAATCAGCATAACCAGCAGCACGGCCAGGGTGGTTATAACAATCAGGGCAATCAACAACAACATCAACAGCAACAGCAGCAATCAGGATATGAGAGTAATCCGAAGCAGTTGAGTAGTGGGCAGTATCATGTCTTCACCACAAGCCTATGTAAACGTGATCAGAAAGTTTACAAGAGGGCAGCACATTCCGTTGAACCGGCCGTGCCACGCTATCTGCGCTAGTCAGAACAGCCCATTGTGTGGAGTCGAGAGGATCATCCGCCCCGGGTTGATAATCCGAGTCAGGTGGCTCTAGTGGTGGCACCTCAGGTTGGGGGCTATAAGTTCACCAAGGTGCTCATGGATGGAGGAAGCAGCATCAACATTCTGTATTACGAGACTTTTCGTCGCATGGGGTTGACAGACAAAAAGCTTCGGCAATCCAACACCGTTTTTCACGGCGTGGTGCCTGGTAAATCGGCATATCCAGTTGGTAAGATAGATTTGGAGGTCACCTTTGGATATGAGCATGACTCGAGGTCCGAAACTTTGACTTTTGAAGTGCTAAATATCAAGAGCCCGTATCACGCCCTGTTCAGGCGGCCGGTTTATGCTAAGTTCATGGCGACGCCTTGTTATGTTTATCTACAGCTCAAGATGCCGGGTCACAAGGGAACTATTACGGTCCATGGGAGCCGTAAGATTGCTTTGGAGTGCGAGGAAGGTGATGCAGCTTATGCTGAGGCGGTTTGTGCAACCGAGGAATTGAAATTTTATAAAGATAATGTTGATCCAGCAGATATGTCTCCACTGAAGAAGCCAACCACATAGCACGATCCGGCCTTGAAGTTTAAATCAGCTGATGCGACCAAGCTGGTTGACTTTGTTCCTGGCGATTCCTCCAAGTAGTTCACCATCAGTGCTAACTTGGATCCGAAATAGGAAAGCGCGCTCATCGAGTTTATCCATGAGAATCGGGACATCTTTGCATGGAAACCTTCTGACATGCCAGGTGTACCGAGGGAACTCGCTGAGCACACTTTTAATATTGATCCCATAAACCGGTTAAACAGTTTCTCTGCCGCTTCAATGAAGAAAGGCGCAAGGCTATTGGTGAAGAAGTGGCTAGGCTCTTGGCAGCAGGCTTTATAGTTCAAGTGTTTCATCTGGAGTGGTTGGCTAATCCGGTACTGGTGCTTAAAAAGAACGGCACTTGGCGAATGTGTGTTCATTACACAGATCTGAACAAGGCTTGCCCAGCTGATCCATTTGCCCTCCCTCGTATTGATCAAATCATTGATGCTATGGCGGGTTGTGAGCGCTTAAGTTTTTTGGATGCATATTCCGGTTATCATCAGATCAAGATGGTAGTTAAGGACCAGGAGTAGACAACCTTTATAACTCCCTGTGTAGCCTTCTTCTATGTATCCATGCCTTTCGGGCTCAAGAGTGCCCAGGCGACCTACCAGCGTTGTGTGCAGAATTGCCTTCATGGACAGATTGGGCGGAACGTTCATGCTTATGTAGACGACATTGTGGTAAAATCCAGGAAGGAAGAAACATTGATAGCTGACTTGAAGGAAACTTTTGATAATCTTCGGATTTATAAAATGATGCTTAATCCGGCCAAGTGCGTTTTTGGTGTACCGGCAGGCAAGCTCTTGGGGTTCTTAGTGTCCAATAGAGGAATTGAAGCTAATCCGGAGAAGATCAAAGCGATTACATCCTTGGCTAAACTGGCATGCATCAACGGTGTCCAACAATTCGTAGGCCGCATTGCAGCGCTCAGCCGTTTTATCAGGCGTTTGGGGGAGAAGGCCATCCCGCTTTATCAGATGATGAAAAAGACAGACCATTTTGTCTGGAGTGATGCTGCTGATGCTGCGTTCGAGGACTTGAAGAAGTAATTGGCAGAGCCGCCTGTCCTTGCTGCACCAGTTGATAATGAGCCGCTATTGTTATACGTGGCTGCTAATGCTCGAGCAGTAAGTGTTGCCATTGTGGTGGAACGCAAGGAGGCCGGAAAGGAATATCCGATTCAACGGCTGGTTTACTACATCAGCAACGTGCTCATTGAGTCGAAGCAGAGATACCCACATTGGAAGAAATTGGTATATGGAGTCTTCATGGCAAACCGGAAGCTGAAGCAGTATTTTCGGGGCCATCCAATCACCGTGGTCAGTTCAGCCCCTCTGGGCAATATAATTCAGAACAGAGAAGCGACGGGTCGGGTTGCAAAGTGGGCCATTGAACTTAGTCCTCACGGATTGAAGTATGTGCCTCGTACTGCAATCAAATCTCAAGCACTGGTGGACTTCATCAACGATTGGACAGAGTTGCAAGCACCGGAGGAAAAACCGGATCATACATACTAGACTATTCACTTTGATGGATCCAGGCAATTGGAGGGCTCGGGGGCTAAAGTCGTATTAACTTCCCCACGAGGTGATAAGTTATGTTATGTCCTCCGTTTAATGTTCCCTTGTACTAACAATGGAGCTGAATATGAAGCTCTCCTCCATGGTCTGCGAATGGCTAAGGAGATGAATTTAAGCCAGGTTAAATGTTTTGGCGATTCAGACCTGGTGGCACAACAGGTATCTGGTACGTGGGATTCCAAGGATCCACTTATGGCAGCCTATCGTCGAGAGGTAGACGTTGTTGCTGGACACTTCAAGGGTTATCAGGTGGACCATGTGGACCGGCGAAAGAATGAAGTGGCCGACGCATTAAGCCAGCTGGGTTCTCAACGTAAACCGGTTCCACCCAATGTCTTCCTAGACGTATTGCATAACCCGTCGGTGAAATTACCTTCAGAAGAGGACTTGGCTATTCCTGATCTGGAGGCTCAATTGGTGGCAGTGTTGCATGTTATTCCGGATTGGACGGTGCCGTACCTGGCGTACATGAACCGAGGTGAGTTGCGAGAAGATGAAGTCTTGGCTAGACAGATAGTCCGGCGGTCCAAATCAATGACTATTGTCAATAGAGAACTACATCATTGCAACGTCTCTGGGGCGTTTCAATGTTGTGTATTGCCAGACGAAGGTCATGATATTCTTAGAGAGATCCACGAAGGAGATTGTGGTCATCATCCCGGTTCAAAATCTTTGGTGGCTAAAGCTTTTCGTCATGGGTTCTACTGGCTGACGGCTCACGCCGATGGAGAGGACTTGGTCAGAAAATGTGATGCTTGCTAGAAATTCTCACGGCGTGCTCATATACCGGCTCAAGCATTGAGGATGATTCCAATTACTTGGCCGTTTGTGACTTGGGGGCTAGACATGGTCGGGCCCTTTAAGAGATCTCTAGATAAGAAGACCCACCTTCTGGTGGCGGTGGATAAGTTTACCAAGTGGGTTGAGGCGGAACCAGTCAGCAAGTGTGATGCGGCAACGGCGGTTCAATTCATCAAGAAGGTGATTTTCCGGTTTGGCTTTCCGCACAACATTATAACTGATAATGGTACCAATCTATCCCAGGGGGCTATGGAGGAGTTCTGTCAATGAGAGCACATCCATCTTGATGTATCTTCTGTGGCTCATCCCCAATCCAATGGTCAAGCTGAGAGAGCTAATCAAGAGATCTTGAGAGGCATCAAACCCCGGCTTATGGTCCCTTTGAAGAGGACGCCGGGTTGTTGGGTGGAGGAATTACCCTCTGTGTTATGGAGCATCAACACCACACCTAACAGGTCTACGGGTTATACGCCTTTCTTCATGGTATATGGAGCTGAAGCGGTCCTCCCTAGTGACATCCGTCATGATTCGCCACGGGTGGCGGCTTACGTCGAAGCTGATAACGAGAAGGCACGGCAAGACGCGTTGGACCGGCTGGATGAGGAACATGACATGGCAGCAGCTCGATCGACGATTCATCAACAAGATCCACGCTGGTACCACAGTCGCCGGGTTAAAACTAGAACGTTTCAAGAAGGGGATCTAGTGCTCCGGCTCATCCAAAACCAGACAGACATGCACAAGCTATCCCCGCATTGGGAAGGACCCTTTGTGGTCAGCAAGAACCTACACAATGGATCGTACTACCTTGTCGACGTTCGAGAACATAAGGACTCACGTACTGCGGAGGAGGAAACCAGACGACCATGGAACATCGCTCTTCTTCGGCCTTACTATACCTGAGCTATAGGCTCCATTTATGTACATGAATTTGCAATGTATACATTATGATCAATATAATAAACCGGCGTCCCTGTTAAAGCCGGGTATCTGCTACTTTTTTCCTAAGAGTTTGTCACATGGGGGCTTCTGTGTGCAAAGGAGTACCTATGGCCCTCTTAAACCGGCTATTAAGCCAATACCATCATAAGAGCATAGCTCTGGTTGCTTCGGTAATCTGCCTATCAAAGCCCACATGATGATGAGGGGCAAAAGAGAGTTCGATGCATAGCACAACTCAAACATAGGCAGCCGACGAGCATAGCTCACAATGCTACCTGGGGGCTCCTGTCGCATAGAGGCAACGAGTTGATACAACCCTTGTAGTAGGCTATGAAGCCACGGCTTGGAAGCCTGGTGTATACACCTAAAACCCAGATTAGCATGCCTGCATTAAGTAAGTCACTCGGCCCAGGTAAACCTGGTATGACCCGTCGAACGATTGACAAGTCAATCTTATTACAGACCCTGAACTTGTCGACGTTAAATTGACGATTGGTTAAGGATTGAGGTCCATCTTAACAGGCTTTGTAAAATGGTTAATTCAGTGGCCTGGCAGCCCATGAAAAGGCTCGAATTTGGAGCCTGGCAGCTCGTAAAAAGCCTCGACTACAGGATTTTATTTTGACAATGTCTCTTTGATTTTGCTAAGTTTTTTATCTTTGAGGTCATTGGTATTTATCCAAGTCCAATAATTCGGGGAGTGGATGACTATAAGTTGCCACTACAATAAACCAGTGTTTACAGAACCTGGTCTGGTTTGATTATAAATCGCCAGTAGTGTCTACAGTTAAACCGGTGTTTATCACAACCCGGTACGGTTCCATCATGAACTGGCAAATGATCAAGGAGTCATCAATACTTACAACTTGGATCATTGTGTTTACTACCGATTATTGATTAAAGTCAATAGCGCAAAAATTTATCACAGGTATGATATATGTTTCAGTTCAGGTTATAAACCTAGACCATGTTTTTGGGCATTAGGACCCGTCCGGCGATAAACCACCAGGACACTTTAAAATTTGGCTTATGCATAAACACGTGAAATAAACTATTAAAAGCATCATAAGCAGAAAAAATTATGAAGTTGGCAAATGGAGCAATGTTATGAAAAAGGAGTATGTGTGAGGACATAACCAAAGTGTTCTAACTATCCTATTACAAGGCGATTGGCAGCCCAAAATGATTTGTTCCTTGCTTAAAGTACTATGATATAATAGCTAAACCGGCATCGGTTTATGAATCTGCATCAGCCCGGCTTGAAGGTTGTGGATCATCCTGCTCCGTCTCCGCGTCGTCCTCATCCAGCGGCTGGAAGTCAGGGGTTGCCCAATTGATCTTTGTTAGCGCTTTGAAAACAACCTCATCACTTATGAGTTCGGACGGTTCAACGTCAGGGGCATAAGTATGCTTATAGACGGGCGGGATAAGATCTTCCACCTCATAGACCGGAGTGTTGACCCGCAAGTTCTCAGCATCATAACCCGGATGATAACGGGATAGATCAGCTTCGTCAGCTAGTTTGCTGGCCAAAGGCCTCATTTCTTTTGTTAGAGCCCGTAAATCGGTGTCTGTGAACTCTGATCCGTCTTCCTTCATGTTGGGATATCTATTCATTACCTCTGCCGGATCAAGATCAAGCACCCAAGCTTTCGCTCGAGTTAGGGCCATCAAGGCACCCGCTCTTGCAGATGATTTCTTCAACTCTCCAAGATGGGCAGGAAGCACTGATAACTTCTCCAAAGTGCCTTTGATTGACATGGGAGCCGGTTTATTATGGGAAGCAGTGCAGGCAATCATTTGAGCGCCAGAATACAACTACTCTATGAGAGTGTATGCAGCCTTCAACTTCTTCCGCATGTTAGTGCCGAGATGAGCAATACGTTTTCCTGCATTAAAAGAGTTTGAGTTAAACCGGAAAGTGCAGAACTATCATATTCAGGATTATGTTAAGTACACTTACCAAAGACAGCAGTAGTCATGGCGTTTATCTGCTACTTTAAACCGGACAGTTCTTCTGTCACAGGATTGAGAGCAGCCTCTGCATCAGTTGCCCTTTTTTCCAAGGTGGCTCTTTCAGCATCCCAATCCGACTGTTCCTTCTGGAAGTCCCTTTTCAGCTTTTCCATGTTTGCTAAAGCAAGGGTCAGCTCATCTTTGACTTTGGAAGCGGTGGTTTGTTGAAACTTCAAAGTATCTTGGAGCTCGGCCACTTGAGAATCTTTCCAGTTCAGATCAGCCTGTCAAGAGAAGAGCATATTATACATTGATGAAGCATATTCAAAGTACCAAGCACATAACAAGTTATACACTTGGCACTTGGGGGCTAATGCGTATTTGCCGTTATCAGACATTTTTCAGTAAAGTCCCAAGCACATAACAAGTTATACACTCGACAATTGGGGGCTAATGCGACATTGTTCAAAAAAGATTACAGATTAAAGTCCCGGTTCATCTTGAAGAGATAAACCGGCCCTTGGGGACTACGCATGTGAAAAAACTATATAATGGATATTCTGAAGTCCCGGTTCATCCTAAAGGAGTAAACCGGCCCTTGGGGGCTATGATGGAGTAAAGGCAAGCTACAAGACTTACGCAGGAATAAAGTTAAAGTTAAAGCAGAAATTTACCTCATATCGTTCCTTCATCAGATTTACTAAGCCGGCTTCATGATCACGGCTTGTGTATAGCCGGTTCAGATAGCCGGAATGAAGATCTTGGGCACTAAGTTGAGCATAGTTGGACAAATCAACATTCCATTTGCCTTTATCCTTGCTAGAGGCGTCATCTTTTGGAGTATGTTTTGATAAGGCAACGGGTTCACTCGGAGCAGTATAACCGAAGCTGGTGATTTGAACATCCTCTGCTGAAGCGATAGCAGGTTTAGCAGGGCTAACTGAAGTATTGCTAGCTCGGATAGGACTGGCAGGATTAGTGTCATGATCCATTGGGGCACTTCCTTGATCAACAAAAACTTCATGATCCATGGGAGGAGGATCATCATGCAAAGTGTCAACATTTTCTTCAGCAGGTTTAGGATCCTTTGCTGGTTCAGGAATCGCGTCATCACCTGCCGGTTTATTCAGCTTATCCTTTTTACTAGGCTTGGCTTACTACAAAAGATAAAGGTGACGATAGTCAGAGGAGTAAAAGAAAGAGGTTAAAACAGCAAAATGAAAAACTTACCCATGAACAGTCTTAAGAGGAGGAATCTGTGTAGCTATTGATTCACCGGATGACGAACGAGGAGTATCCTGATAATTTGAATCAGATGGATTAAGAGGCTAATGAATATGACCTGCTTTGGGATAAAGAGCATCTGGAGTATATAAAACCTCAGAGCGACGTTTCCGGGCTGGTGTATGTGGTAAACCAGTAGATTCAATGGCTTAACCACTTTGCCACGTGGTTCGGTGAGCTTCATGTTGTTGTTTCTTCAAAAGAAAGTTTGGGTCCAAGTAAGCGAAAGGGTGAGAAAACTATACTTTTCGGCTTGCTCGACGAATTTTTGGTGTCGGCAGAGGTTCTGATCCGGAAGAAAGGGTAATTACCTCGACATCACCTGCCTTGCTGCCTTTAGCGTGTCCCTGAGTACAATCATTGTTAATAAAATGCAAGAAAAGAGAGCCAAGAGAGTCAAGTAATACCTCTAAGGCCGGTTCATCATCCTCAGGATTGGATTTAGATACGTCAGTAGTTTTCTTCCTGACGTTTTTCTTAACGGCCTTGGTTTTCGGGCAAGGCACCTTCGCCGGTTTATCCTGGACTTTCCTTTTCCAAAATGGGTCATTACCCTGTTGAAGATTATGAAGTCATTCAAGAAGAGTACTAAAGATGGATTGAAATAGAGCAGACAAAATAAAGAAAGATTTACCGATGGCGGTTTGTTGAGCTCGCAGAAGGGATACAGTCCGGTCTGGCTGCAGGCCTCTACCGGTTCATTCAGCAGCTTCTTAACAGCCTCATTGATTTCATTTTCCGCTAGCACAGCTTCAGTATGGCGCAGAGGGTCTTTGGGGTCTCCGGTATATTCACACATTAAACCGGAGCACCGGCTTAGTGGAAGAATGCTCCAGGAAATCCAACAACGAACGAAATCAATCCCTATTAAGCCATTTGCGGTGAAGGCTCTGAGCTTTGAGAGCTGAGGGGCGTATTTAGCTCGTTCTTGAGCACTTAGCCATTGAGGAAAGGGATGGTTTTCAGAGAGCCGGTGGGAACGATAACCCGGTAGAGGATTCTCATCTTCCGGAGAAGTATCTAGACAGTAAAACCAAGTTTGATTCCACTCTTTAGGATGGATGTGGTGATTGGCGTGAGGAAAACTAACGTCTTTTCTCTTCTGAATAGACATTCCGCCGAGTTCAGTGTTTGGACCGTCAGAAAACTCCGTGCGACGATTTAAATGGAAGAAATCCCTGAATAGTTCAACTGACGGCTCTTCTTGCAGATAAGCTTCACAAAAAACTTGGAAACTGTAAATGTTGGACACATAATTGGGCCCAATATCTTGAGGATGGAGTTGAAAGTCAGCTAGCACATCACGGAAGAACTTTGACCCGGGAGGACTGAATCCCCGGGCTAAATGATCAAGAAATACAATGACTTCTCCATCTTTGGGCTCTGGAGGACACTCCGATCCAGGGACTCTCCAGTGAAGGACATTTTTTGGGCCTAAAGCGCCAATCTCAGCCCGGTTCTGTAGCTCTTCCTTCGTAATCCAGGACTGGACCGAGTTGCAGGAGGTAAACTACTTGGCTTGTTTTGCCATTGCGAGCAGAAAAGCTGAAAATATAGGGAAGGGCCGGTTTATGATCTAAGCAAGCTTAAACCGGCAATATTTCAACGGTATCTACAAATGGCAGTTTAAGCAGGGGCCTAATGGTGTCTACCAGTTTATAGTCTTTTCTAAAAAGCTAAACCGCCGATGACGGTACGAAAGATGTAGATCTTAAGTTATGGAAAAACAAGTTTCGTAAAATCAGTGATGAAGTTACGGATCTACAGCATGTTAGAAATTCAGAAATATTCATGGATTATATTCAACGGATACAACAATGGCTTCAACAAACGCAGTCTACACTAATACTCTGGGGAAGAAAAGGTACCCTAAGGAAGCGGAGTTACTACTACGGCTGTGGAGCAGGAGGATTAGATCTACACCAGTTGTTGGGCAACGATGAAAAAACTATGAAGAACAGCACCCTAGCTATGACTTGTAGATGAAAACCCTAATGAGATCTATACACGGGATAAGGAAAGGACTTACCAGAGCTGAGAAGTGCGGAGGCGCGCCGCGATTCTCTGATCCGACCAGATTGATGTAGCGGCCAAGCTTGATGAAGAGGCAAAGGTCAACAATGGCGGCGGAGCTTGAGCAGGAGCGGGCGTGAGGAAGAAGAAGAGGCAAAGGAGCAAGGGGGGAAAAGAGATGCCTCTCTGCCCTATTTATAAGCCGAAAAATGAAACGGCGGGTGCGGGAATCGAGGAGCCAGAAAAGTGGATATGGGACGATACTGTTGCCTCGATCTTCGGAGCTTTTAATGAGTTTAAAAAACGGGTACAAGTATTAAATGGGCAGATGATGTCACGACGGTTTAATGTGATCCAGGAAGATGACGTCACGGCGATTTATGACATTTGAAGCTACGAAAGGTGAAATCTTTACAAGACATTGAAGATTGACATGAACAGGTTCAAATCAATCTGGGGCCTAATGTCAATGATATTACCACTAGGTATAAACCGCCCAGGAGGGGCCGGTTTATGCCTATCAAGATTACTTCTACTGAAGCCCAGCGGAACATGGAACATGACGCTTTATTCAAAAAGACTTCAGGCCCAAGAGGTGTTAGGGCCCATAATTTGTAAACCGCCATACGGCATGTAACTTGTGTTGTAAGATAGGAAAGATAGAGACCGAGCCGGACACATTTACGAGCCAGCCTCGGGACTCTGTAAACTGGACCGGGCGTCACCTCGTGTATATGAAGGGACGACCCGACGACGGTTCAAGGGACAGAGACAACAACAACTCGAGACACAGGCAAAGCGTATTCGCTCCCTCGTCATGGAAACCTTAGCAATACCACCCCAAACTAGAAGTAGGCTTTTATCTTCATCGAAGGGGCCGAACTAGTATAAACCCTTCCGTCCTTGTCCGCTTTAACCCCTTTAAGCTAACCCATAGTGATGGCTCCACGACTAAGTCCTTTTGCTAGGACATCTGCCGTGACAAAACCACGACAATACCCACCGCGAGCCTCAACACTCATTGGTGTACACAAATCAGTATGTATGATTTCCAACAAATCAGTTGCTCGCTCCATTGTTCCGGAGAACGGAGTCTTAGTCATCTTGCCCATAAGGCATGGTTCGCAAGCACCAAGTGATTCATAATCAAGTGATTCCAAAAGTCCACTAGTATGGAGTTTCTTCATGCGCTTTACACCAATATGACCTAAACGGTAATGCCACAAATAAGTTACACTATCATTATCAACCTTGCATCTTTTGGCTTCAATATTATGAATATGTCTATCACTACGATCGAGAGATAACAAGAATAGACCACTCTTCAAGGGTGCATGACCATAAAAGATATTACTCATATAAATAGAACAACCATTATTCTCTGGTTTAAATGAATAACCGTCTCGCAACAAACAAGATCTAGATATAATGTTCATGCTCAACGCTGGCACCAAATAACAATTATTTAGGTCGAAAACTAATCTCGATGGTAGATGTAGAGGTAGCGTGCCGACGGCGATCACATCGACTTTGGAACCATTTCCCACGCGCATCGTCACCTTGTCCTTAGCTAATCTTCGTTTAATCCATAGCCCCTATTTCGAGTGACAAATATTAGCAACAGAACCAGTATCAAATACCCAGGTGCTACTACGAGAATTAGTAAGGTACACATCAATAACATGTATATCAAATATACCTTTGTTCACTTTGCCATCCTTCTTATCTGCCAAATACTTGGGGCAGTTCTGCTTCCAGTGTCCAGTCCCTGTGAAGTAAAAGCACTCAATTCTAGGCTTGGCTCCAGACTTGGGATTCTTCGTGGGACTAGCAACTGTCTTGCTATTCTTCCTGAAGTTCCCCTTCTTTCCCTTGCCCTTTTTCTTGAAACTACTAGTCTAGTTAACCATCAACACTTGATGCTCCTTTTTGATTTCTACCTCCGTAGCTTTGAGCATAGCGAAGAGCTCGGAAATTGTCTTTTGCATCCCTTGCATATTATAGTTCATCACGAAGCCTTTATAGATTGGTGGCAGTGATTGAAGAACTCTATCAACAACACTATCTTCGTCAACTTTGCAACCAAGCTGAGTCATATGATTGTAGTACCCAGACATTCTGAGCAAATGTTCACTGATAGAACTGTTCCCCTTCATCTTGCAGCTATAGAACTTATTGGAGACTTCATATCTCTCAATTCGGGCATTTTCTTGAAATATTAACTTCAACTCTTGGAACATCTCATATGCTCCATGACGTTCAAAACGTTGTTGAAGGACCGATTCTAAGCAGTAAAGCATGGCACACTGAACTATCGAGTAGTCATCAGACCATGTCTGCCAGACGTTCAAAGCGTCTACATTAGCGGGAGGGGGTTTGTCACCTAGCGGTTCTTCAAGGACATAATTCTTCTGTGCAACAATGAGGATAATCCTCAAGTTACGGACCCAGTCCGTGTAGTTGCTACCATCATCTTTCAACTTAGCTTTCTCTAGGAACGCATTAAAATTCAAGGGAACGGTAGCACGGACCATTGATCTACAACAACATAGATATGCAAAAACTATCAGGACTAAGTTCATGATAATAAAAGTTCAATTAATCATATTACTAAATAACTCCCACTTAGATAGACATCCCTCTAGTCATGTAAATGATCACGTGATCCAAATCAACTACACCATGTCCGATCATCACGTGAGATGGAGTAGTTTTCAATGGTGAACATCTTATGTTGATCACATCTACTATATGATTCACGCTCGACCTTTCGGTCTCCAATGTGCCGAGGCCATGTCTGTACATGCTAGGCTCGTCAAGTTTAACTCGAGTATTCTACATGTGCAAAACTACCTTACACCCGTTGTATTTGAACGTAGAGCTTATCACACCCGATCATCACGTGGTGTCTCGGCACGACGAACTTTCGCAACGGTGCATACTCAGGGAGAACACTTGTATCTTGAAATTTTGTAAGGGATTATCTTATAATGATACCGTCGTACTAAACAAAATTAGAAGCATAATAAGATAAACATCACATGCAATCAAAATATGTGACATGATATGGCCATCATCATCATGTGCTTTTGGTCTCCATCTCCAAAGCATCGTCATGATCTCCATCGTCACCGTCTAGACACCATGATCTTCATCGTAGCGTCGTGGTCGTCTCGCCAACTCTTGCTGCTACTACTATCGCTAACTCATAGTGATAAAGTAAAGCAATTACATGGCCTTCGCAATTTATACAATAAAGATACAACCATAAGGCTCTTGCTGGTTGCCGATAATTTACAAAACATGATCATCTCATACAATAACGTATAACTCATCACGTCTTGACCATGTCACATAACAACATGCCCTGCAAAAACAAGTTAAACGTCTTCTACTTTGTTGTTGCAAGTTTTACGTGGCTGCTACGAGCTTAGCAAGAACCGTTCTTACCTACGCATACGAAACCACAACGATTTTTCGTCAAGTGTGCTGTTTTAACCTTCACAAGGACCGGGCGTAGCCACACTCGATTCTACTAAAGTGAGAGAGACAGACACCCGCCGGTCACCTTTAAGCAACAAGTGCTCGTAACGGTGAAACCAGTCTCGTGTAAGCATACGCGTAATGTCGGTCCGAGCCGCTTCATCTCACAATACCGCGGAATCAAAGTATGACATGCTGGTAAGCAATATGACTATTATCGCCAACAACTCATTGTGTTCTACTCATGCATATCATCTACGCATAGACCTGGCTTTGATGCCGTTGTTGGGGAACGTAGTATTTCAAAAAAAATCCTACGTTCACGCAAGATCTATCTACTAGAAGCATAGCAACGAGAGGGGAGAGTGTGTCTACGTACCCTCGTAAACCGAAAGCGGAAGCGTCTCGTGACGCGGTTGATGTAGTCGAACGTCTTCGCGATCCAACCGTTCGAAGCACCGAACTTACGGCACCTTCGTGTTTAGCACACATTTAGCTTGATGACGTCCCACGAGCTCTTGATCTAGTTGAGCGTCATGGGAGAGTTTCGTCGGCACGAAGGCGTGATGACGGTGATGATGAAGCTACAGGCGCAGGGCTTCGCCTAAGCACTACAACGGTATGACCGAGGTGTGTATCTGTGGAAGGGGGCACCGCACACGGCTAAAACTTGTGTTCTGGGGTGCCCCCCTGCCCCCGTATATAAAGGAGCAAGGGGGAGGCTAGCCGACCCTAGGGGGCACCAAGGAGGGGAGCAATCCCACTCCTAGTAGGAGTAGGACTCCCCTTTCCTACTCCTACTAGGAGTGGGAAAGGAAGGCGAAGGGGAGAAGGAAGGAGAGAGGGGCGCCCCCCCCCACTCCTAGTCCAACTAGGATTCCCTGGGGGGGTGCCGGCCAGCTCTAGTGGGCTGCATATCACTTTCCATCAAGGCTCAAGGCCCACTATGGCCCAATACTCCCCCGAGGGTTCCGGTAACCCCTTCGGCACTCCGGTTTTCTCCGAAATCACCCGGAACACTTCCGGTGTCCGAATTGTTGGAAATATGCCCTAGAGGCAATAATAAATGTATTATTATTATATTTCCTTGTTTATGATAATCGTATGTTATTCATGCTTGAATTGTATTGTACGGAAACAGCGATACATGTGTGAATACATAGACCACATTGAGTCCCTGGTGAGCCTCTAGTTACCAGCTCGTTGATCAACAGATGGTCATGGTTTCCAGATCATGGACATGGGATGTCAGTGATAACGGGATCACATCATTAGGAGAATGATGTGATGGACAAGACCCAATCCTAAGCATAGCACGAGATCGTATAGTTCGTAATGCATAAGCTTTTCGGTGTCAAGTATTTATTCCTTAGACCATGAGGTTGTACAACTCCCGGATACCGTAGGAATACTTTGGGTGTGCCAAACGTCACAACGTAACTGGGTGGCTATAAAGGTATGCATCGGGTATCACCGAAAGTGTCTGTTGGGTTGGTACGAACCGAGACTGGGATATTGTCACTCCGTATGACGGAGAGGTTCCTCTGGGCCCACTCAGTAAGACATCATCATAATGAGCTCAAAGTGACTAAGGAGTTAGTCACGGGATGATGGATTACGGAACGAGTAAAGAGACTTGCCATGACGAGATTGAACAAGGTATCGGGAATAGCGACGATCGAATCTCGGGCAAGTACCGTACCGATGGACAAAGGGAATAACATACGGGATTGAGTGAATCCTTGACACAGTGGTTCATCCGATGAAGATCATCGAGGAACACGTGGGAACCAACATGGGTATCCAGATCCCGCTGTTGGTTATTGACCGGAGAGTCGTCTCGGTCATGTCTGCGTGTCTCCCGAACCCGTAGGGTCTACACACTTAAGGTTCGGTAACGCTAGGGTCGTAGAGATACATGCACATGGAAACCCGAAAGTTGTTCGGAGTCTCGGATGAGATCCCAGACGTCACGAGGAGCTCCGGAATGGTCCGGAGGTAAAGAATGATATATAGGAAGTCCAGTTTCGGCCATCGGGTGATCTCCGGGGGTCACCGGGAGTGTCCCGGGACCATCGGAGGGGTCTCGGGGGTCCACCGGGTGGGGCCACCCATCCCGGTGGGGCCCCTAGGCTGCGTGGGGGAAGTGGCCAGCCCCTGGTGGGCTGGCGCACCACATGGGCCCCCCTCCCCATGCGCCTAGGGTTGAAACCCTAGGGGGAGGGGGCGCCCCACTTGCCTTGGGGGCAAGACTCCCCCCCCCCAGGCCGCCGCCCCCCTGCAGATCCCATCTGCAGGGCATGGCGCACCCCCCTGGCCCCCTATATATATGTGGGGGGGAGCGGGCAGCCGCACCAAGTCTCTGGCGCTTCTCCTCCTCCCGTCACACCTCATACTCCCTCCGCAGGGCGCCGACGAAGCCCTGCAGGATTCTCCATTGCATCCACCACCACGCCGTCGTGCTGCTGGATCTCCGACGACCTCTCCTCCCCCCTTGCTGGATCAAGAAGGAGGTGACGTTGTTGTACCGGACGTGTGTTGAACGCGGAGGTGCCGTCCGTTCGGCGCTAGATCATCGGTGACGAAGAACGAGAAGAGTACGACTACTTCATCCACGCTTCTTCGAAAGCTTCCGCTCGCGATCTACAAAACGGTATGTAGATGCACTCTAATATGCTCGTTGCTAGATGTCTCCTTAGATGGATCTTGGTGAAAGCGTAGAATTTTTTTGAATTCTGCTACGTTACCCAACAGTGGCATCTGAGCTAGGTCTTATGCATAGCATCTTGCACGAGTAGAACACAAAGCAGTTGTGGGCGTTTGAGTTTGTTCAACTTTCTTGCCGTTACTAGTCTAATCTTGATTCGGCGGTATTGTGGGATGAAGCGGCCCGGACCGACTTTACACGTACGCTTACGTGAGACTGGTTCCACCGACAGACATGCACTAGATGCATAAGGTGGCTGGCGGGTGTCTGTCTCTCCTACTTTAGTCGGATCGGATTCGATGAACAGGGTCCTTATGAAGGATAAATAGAAGTTGACAAATCATGTTGTGGTTTTGGCGTAGGTAAGAAACGTTCTTGCTAGAAAACCTATAGAAGCCACGTAAAACTTGCAACAACAATTGGAGGACGTCTAACTTGTTTTTGCAGCATGTGCTATGTGACGTGGTATGGCCAAAGAAGATGTGATGAATGATATATGTGATGTATGAGATTGATCATGTTCTTGTAATAGGGAATCACGACTTGCATGTCGATGAATTTGACAACCGGCAGGAGCCATAGGAGTTGTCTTAATTATTGTATGACCTGCGTGTCACCGAATAACGCCATGTAATTACTTTACTTTATTGCTAAACGTTAGCCATAGTAGTAGAAGTAATAGTTGGCGTGACGACTTCTTCAAGACACGATGATGAAGATCATGATGATGGAGATCATGGTGTCGAGCCGGTGACAAGATGATCATGGTGCCCCGAAGATGGAGATCGAAGGAGCAAGATGATATTGGCCATATCATGTCACTTTAATTGATTGCATGTGATGTTTATCATGTTTATACGGATTGGGTCCGTAACATGAAAGACGATGTTTATCACTTCAACTCGTTCCTAGAGAAAACCAAGCTGAAAGACGATGGTAGCAACTATACGGATTGGGTCCGTAACATGAGGATTATCCTCATAGCTGCCAAGAGATCATATGTCCTTGAAGCACCGCTAGGTGATGCACCCGTTCTCCCGGCGACCCAAGACGTTATGAACGCCTGGCAGTCGCGTTGTGATGATTACTCCCTGGTTAAGTGCGGCATGCTTTACAGCTTAGAGTCGGGGCTCCAAAAGCATTTTGAGCACCACGGGGCATATGAGATGTTCCAAGAGCTGAAAATGGTTTTCCAAGCTCACGCCCGAGTCGAGAGATATGACGTCTCCGACGCATTCTACAGCTGTAAGATGGAGGAAAACAGTTCTGTCAGTGAGCACATCCTCAAGATTTCTGGATTGCACAACCACTTGTCTCAGCTGGGAATGAATCTCCCAGATGAAGCAGTCATAGACAAAATCCTCCAGTCGCTCCCACCAAGCTTCAAGAGCTTCGTGTTAAACTTCAATATGCAGGGGATGGAGAGGTCCATTCCCGAGGTGTATTCGATGCTGAAATCAGCGGAGGTGGATATCAAGAAAGAACATCAAGTGTTGATGGTCAATAAAACCACTAAGTTCAAGAAAGGCAAGGGTAAGAAGAACTTCAAGAAGGACGGCAAAGGAGTTGCCGCGCCCGGTAAGCCAGTTGCCGGGAAGAAGCCAAAGAATGGACCCAAGCCTGAAACTGAGTGTTTTCATTGCAAGGGAACGGGGCACTGGAAGCGGAACTGCCCCAAATACTTAGCAGACAAGAAGGTCGGCAACGTCAAAGGTATATATGATATACATGTTATTGATATGTACCTTACCAGCGCTCGTAGTAGCTCCTGGGTATTTGATACCGGTGCGGTTGCTCACATTTGTAACTCAAAACAGGAGCTGCGGAATAAGCGGAGACTGGCGATGGATGAGGTGACGATGCGCATCGGGAATGGTTCCAAGGTCGATGTGATCGCCGTCGGCACGCTACCTCTACATCTACCCTCGGGATTAGTTTTAAACCTTAATAATTGTTATTTAGTACCAGCTTCGAGCATGAACATTGTATCTGGATCTCGTCTTATGCGAGATGGCTACTCATTTAAATCGGAGAATAATGGTTGTTCTATTTATTTGAGAGATATGTTTTATGGTCATGCCCCGCTGGTCAATGGTTTATTTTTGATGAATCTCGAACGTGATGATACACGTATTCATAGTGTAGATGCCAAAAGATGTAAAGTTGATAATGATAGTCCCACATACTTGTGGCATTGCCGCCTTGGTCATATTGGTATCAAACGTATGAAGAAGCTCCATTCAGATGGACTTCTAGAGTCTCTTGATTATGAATCATTTGACACGTGCGAACCATGCCTCTTGGGCAAGATGACGAAGACTCCGTTCTCCGGAACAATGGAGCGAGCAACCAACTTGTTGGAAATCATACATACCGATGTGTGCGGTCCAATGAGTGTTGAGGCTCGCGGAGGCTATCGTTATGTTCTCACCCTCACAGATGACTTGAGTAGATATGGGTATATCTATTTGATGAAACACAAGTCTGAGACTTTTGAAAAGTTCAAGGAATTTCAAAATGAGGTTGAGAATCAACGTGACAGAAAAATAAAGTTCTTACGATCAGATCGTGGGGGTGAATATTTAAGTCATGAATTTGGCACGCACCTTAGGAACTGTGGAATTGTTTCACAATTGACACCGCCCGGAACACCTCAACGTAACGGTGTGTCCGAACGTCGAAATCGTACTCTGTTGGACATGGTGCGATCTATGATGTCCCTCACCGATTTACCGCTATCTTTTTGGGGTTATGCTTTAGAGACTGCCGCATTCACTTTAAATAGGGCTCCGTCGAAATCCATTGAAACGACACCGTATGAACTTTGGTTTGGCAAGAAACCGAAGCTGTCGTTTCTGAAAGTTTGGGGTTGCGATGCTTATGTCAAGAAACTTCAACCAGAAAAGCTCGAACCCAAATCAGAAAAATGCGTCTTCATAGGATACCCAAAGGAAACGATTGGGTACACCTTCTACCACAGATCCGAAGGCAAAGTCTTTGTTGCCAAGAATGGATCCTTTCTGGAGAAAGAGTTTCTCTCGAAAGAAGTGAGTGGGAGGAAAGTAGAACTTGATGAGGTGACAGTCACCCCTCCTGAACCGGAAAGTAGCGCAGCGCAGGAAATTGTTCCTGAGGTGCCTGCACCGACAAGGGAGGAAGTTGATGATGATGATCATGAAGAAACAGATCAAGTTACTACTGAACTTCGAAGGTCCACAAGGGCACGTTCCGCACCAGAGTGGTACGGCAACCCTGTCCTGGAAATCATGTTGTTAGACAACGGTGAACCTTCGAACTATGAAGAAGCGATGGTGGGCCCGGATTCCAATAAATGGCTTGGAGCCATGAAATCCGAGATAGAATCCATGTATGAAAACAAAGTATGGACTTTGATGGACTTGCCTGATGACAGGCACGCCATAGAAAATAAATGGATATTTAAGAAGAAGACAGACGCGGATGGTAATGTGACCATCTATAAGGCTCGGCTTGTCGCTAAAGGTTATCGACAAGTTCAAGGGATTGACTACGACGAGACTTTCTCTCCTGTAGCGATGCTGAAGTCAGTCAGAATCATGTTAGCTATTGCCGCATTCTATGATTATGAGATATCGCAAATGGACGTCAAAACAGCATTCCTTAATGGCTTCCTCAAGGAAGAGTTGTATATGATGCAGCCGGAAGGTTTTGTCGATCCAGAGAACGCTAACAAGGTATGCAAGCTCCAGCGCTCGATTTACGGGCTGGTGCAAGCATCTCGGAGTTGGAATATTCGCTTTAATGATGTGATCAAAGCGTTTGGCTTTATACAGACTTATGGAGAAGCCTGTATTTACAAGAAAGTGAGTGGGCGCTCTGTGGCATTTCTCATATTATATGTGGATGACATATTGCTGATGGGAAATGATATAGAATTCTTGGAAAATGTAAAGGCCTACTTGAATAAGAGTTTTTCAATGAAGGACCTTGGAGAAGCTGCTTACATATTAGGCATCAAAATCTATAGAGATAGATCAAGACGCCTCATTGGTCTTTCACAAAGCACATACCTTGATAAGATATTGAAAGTTCAATATGGATCAGTCCAAGAAGGGGTTCTTGCCTGTTTTGCAAGGTATGAGATTGAGCAAGGCTCAGTCGCCGACCACGGCAGAAGATAGAGCAAAGATGAGTGTCATTCCCTATGCCTCGGCCATAGGTTCTATCATGTATGCCATGCTGTGTATCAGACCTGATGTGAACCTTGCCATAAGTTTGGTAGGGAGGTACCAAAGTGATCCCGGTACGGAACACTGGACAGCGGTCAAGAACATCCTGAAGTACTTGAAAAGGACTAAGGATATGTTTCTCGTTTATGGAGGTGACGAAGAGCTCGTCGTAAAGGGTTACATCGATGCTAGCTTCGACACAGATCTGGATGACTCTAAGTCGCAAACCGGATACGTGTATATTTTGAATGGAGGAGCACTCAGCTGGTGCAGTTGCAAGCAAAGCGTCGTGGCGGCATCTACATGTGAAGCGGAGTACATAGCTGCTTCCGAAGCAGCGCAGGAAGGAGTCTGGATGAAGGAGTTCATCACCGACCTAGGAGTCATTCCAAGCGCGTCAAGCCCGATAACTCTCTTCTGTGACAACACTGGTGCTATTGCCATTACCAAGGAGCCCAGGTTTCACAAGAAGACCAAACACATCAAGCGCCGTTTCAACTCCATCCGGAATTATGTTCAAGATGGAGACATAGATATTTGTAAAGTGCATACGGATCTGAATGTTGCAGACCCGTTAACTAAACCCCTTCCACGGGCAAAACATGATCAACACCAGAACTCTATGGGTGTTCGATTCATCACAATGTAACTAGATTATTGACTCTAGTGCAAGTGGGAGACTGTTGGAAATATGCCCTAGAGGCAATAATAAAAGTATTATTATTATATTTCCTTGTTTATGATAATTGTCTGTTATTCATGCTTGAATTGTATTGTACGGAAACAGCGATACATGTGTGAATACATAGACCACATTGAGTCCCTGGTGAGCCTCTAGTTACCAGCTCGTTGATCAACAGATGGTCACGGTTTCCTGATCATGGACATGGGATGTCAGTGATAACGGGATCACATCATTAGGAGAATGATGTGATGGACAAGACCCAGTCCTAAGCATAGCACGAGATCGTATAGTTCGTAATGCATAAGCTTTTCGGGGTCAAGTATTTATTCCTTGGACCATGAGGTTGTACAACTCCCGGATACCGTAGGAATACTTTGGGTGTGCCAAACGTCACAACGTAACTGGGTGGCTATAAAGGTATGCATCGGGTATCACCGAAAGTGTCTGTTGGGTTGGTACGAATCGAGACTGGGATATTGTCATTCCGTATGACGGAGAGGTTCCTCTGGGCCCACTCGGTAAGACATCATCATAATGAGCTCAAAGTGACTAAGGAGTTAGTCACGGGATGATGGATTACGGAACGAGTAAAGAGACTTGCCATGACGAGATTGAACAAGGTATCGGGAATACCGACGATCGAATCTCGGGCAAGTACCGTACCGATGGACAAAGGGAATAACATACGGGATTGAGTGAATCCTTGACACAGTGGTTCATCCGATGAAGATCATCAAGGAACACGTGGGAACCAACATGGGTATCCAGATCCCGCTGTTGGTTATTGACCGGAGAGTCGTCTCGGTCATGTCTCCGTGTCTCCCGAACCCGTAGGGTCAACACACTTAAGGTTCGGTAACGCTGGGGTCGTAGAGATACATGCACGTGGAAACCCGAAAGTTGTTCGGAGTCCAGGATGAGATCCCGGACGTCACGAGGAGTTCTGGAATGGTCCAGAGGTAAAGAATGATATATAGGAAGTCCAGTTTCGGCCATCGGGTGATCTCCGGGGGTCACCGAGAGTGTCCCGGGACCACGGAAGGGGTCCCGAGGGTCCACCGGGTGGGGCCAGCCATCCCGGTGGGGCCCCTAGGCTGCGAGGGGGAAGTGGCCAGCCCCTGGTGGGCTGGCGCACCACATGGGCCCCCCTCCCCATGTGCCTAGGGTTGAAACCCTAGGGGGAGGGGGCGCCCCCTTGCCTTGGGGGGCAAGACTCCCCCCCAGGCCGCCGCCCCCCTGCAGATCCCATCTGCAGGGCATGGCGCACCCCCTGGCCCCCTATATATATGTGGGGGGGAGAGGGCAGCCGCACCAAGTCTCTGGCGCCTCTCCCCCTCCCGTCACACCTCATACTCCCCCCGCAGGACGCCGGCGAAGCCCTGCAGGATTCTCCATTGCATCCACCACCACGCCGTCGTGCTGCTGGATCTCCGACGACCTCTCCTCCCCCCTTGCTGGATCAAGAAGGAGGTGATGTTGCCCTACCGGACGTGTGTTGAACGCAGAGGTGCCGTCCGTTCGGCGCTAGATCATCGGTGACGAAGAACGAGAAGAGTACGACTACTTCATCCACGCTTCTTCGAAAGCTTCCGCTCGCGATCTACAAAACGGTATGTAGATGCACTCTAATATGCTCGTTGCTAGATGTCTCCTTAGATGGATCTTGGTGAAAGCGTAGAATTTTTTTGAATTCTGCTACGTTACCCAACACGAATATAGCCGTCCAATATATCAATCTTTATGTCTCGGACATTCCGAGACTCCTCGTCATGCCCGTGATCTTATCCGGGACTCCGAAATACCTTCGGTAGATCAAAACTCATAAACTCATAATACCGATCGTCATCGAACGTTAAGCGTGCGGACCCTACGGGTTCGAGAACTATGTAGACATGACCGACACTCATCTCCGGTCAATAACCAATAGTGGAACCTGGATGCTCATATTAGTTCCTACGTATTCTACGAAGATCTTTATATGTCAAACCGCATAACAACATACGTTGTTCCCTTTGTCATCGGTATGTTACTTGCCCGAGATTCGATCATCGGTATCATCATACCTAGTTCAATCTCGTTACCGGCAAGTCTCTTTACTTGTTCTGTAATACATTATCCTATGACTAACTCATTAGTCGTTTGCTTCCAAGGCTTATTATGATGTGTATTACCGAGAGGGCCCAGAGATACCTCTCCGACACTCGGAGTGACAAATCATATTCTCGATCTATGCCAACAGCACAAACACCTTCGGAGACACCTGTAGAGCATCTTTATAATCACCCAGTTACGTTGTGATGTTTGATAGCACACAAGGTGTTCCTCCGGTATTCGGGAGTTGCATAATCTCATAGTCATAGGAACATGTATAAGTCATGACGAAAGCAATAGCAGTAAAACTAACCGATCAAGTTGCTAAGCTAACGGATGGGTCTTGTCCATCACATCATTCTCCTAATGATGTGATCCCATTGATCAAATGACAACTCATGTCTATGGCTAGGAAACATAACCATCTTTGATCAATGAGCTAGTCTAGTAGAGGCATACTAGGGACACTGTGTTTTTGTCTATGTATTCACACATGTACTAAGTTTCCAGTTAATACAATTCTAGCATGAATAATAAACATTTATCATGATATAAGGAAATACAAATAACAACTTTATTATTGCCTCTAGGGCATATTTCCTTCACCGCGGCCCCCAGCGGTACTACCGCCTTGTGTTAGAGACGAAGCACGGAGGGGGGAGTGGTAGTAGCCGCGATGCTGGCAGCGGTACTACCGCTTATAAGCGGTACTACCGCTGCTACTACCGTAGAACCCGATACGAAAAATGCACTCCTCGAATCGACGCGGAAGTGGTGCCATACTGCAACGGTACTGCCGCATATACCCCCAAGTGGTACCACCGCGCTACGTTGCGGTACTACCGCTTGGTAGGTATAGGCGGTACTACCACCCCAGCGGCGGTACTACCGTGCACAGCAACAAAAGTCTCCAAATAAAGGTGAGGAGAGCTCCAAGACGAGAAAGGTGTTGAGGGTGTCAAAAATAAGTGTACGTGATGATTCCACCCTAGCCTTTCCAATGCGGACCCCCTCTTGATAGTACGGTGTCTCCTACGACTCAAGTCCACCAAAACAAAAACCGAGGAAGACGACACATCTTGTGCTAATAACTCGGAGGGTAGATGATCGTCTCGTGCCAATGGATTAATCTCTGAAATACTTAGCACACACGATTAGTCCGCAAACGCATTGTCATCAATCACCAAAACCACATACGAAGGGACATGCCCTTTCAGCTACCTTGATGCACTTTTGTTACCGTTACCATTACTTGTGCATTACAAATTATCTTGCTATCAAACTACTTGCTACCAACAATTTCAGTGTGTGCAGAAATTATCTTGCTGAACACTACTTGTCATTTCATTCTGCTCCTCGCTGGGTTCGGCACTATTACTTATCGAAAGGACTGCGATTGATCACCTATACTTGTGGTTCATCAAGACTCTTTTCTAGCGTCGTTGCTGGGGAGTGAAGCGCTTGTGGTGAGTGGAATTTGGTAATGCAAAATTTATGTTATGTGCTAAAATTCACTGTCATTGGTTACTATGGAAAACAATCCTTTAAGGGGTTTGTTCGGGGTATCTTCACCTCGATCGGAAGCACAAAGATTTGATCCTCAACCTACTGAAAATATTTATTATGAGATTGCTTCGGGTATTGATAGAAAAAATGCTAGCTAATCCTCATGCAGGAGATGGAACACTACATCCCGATATGCACTTAATCTATGTGGATGAAGTTTGTGGATTATCTAAGCTTGCAGGTTTATCTGAAGATGAAGCTAAGAAGAAGGTATTCCCTTTATCTTTGAAGGGAAAGTCATTGGCATGGTATAGACTATATGATGATAGTGGAGCTTGGAATTGGAATCGGTTGAAATTGGAATTTCATCAAAAAATATCCTATGCATCTAGTTCATGCTGATCAAAATTATATATAATTTTTGGCCTCATGAAGGAGAAAGTATCGCTCAAGCTTGCGGTAGGCTTAAATACATGATTTATACATGCCCCAATCATGAGCTTCCAAAAGAAATTATCTTACATGATTTTTATGTTCGACTTTCTCATGATAATCAAAATATGCTCGATTCTTCTTCAACTGGATCTTTTATGAAGAAAGCTATTGCATTCAGATGGAATCTTCTGGAAAGAATTAAATGCAACTCTGAAGATTGGGATCTCGAGAAAGGTAAGAGTCGGGTATAATGCTTAAGTTTGACTGTGTTAATTCTTTTATGATACCGATATTTTCATAAGTTTAGCACAAAATATGGAGTTGACTCTGAGATAGTAGCTTCCTTTTGTGAATCTTTGTCTACTCATGTTGATCTTCCTAAGGATAAGAGGTTTAGATATCATCCCCATATTAAAGAAAAGATTGAGGAATATGTAATGGTTAAAGAAGAAACTATCATTTACAATGTTGATTCAGTTGTGCCTACTTCTTATATTGTGAAACCACCTTTCCCTGTTAGGATAAAGGAACATGCTAAAGTATCAACCATGGTTAATAAAAGTAATATTAGACCACCTAGACCCTATGAACAAATTAAATTTGAACCTAATGTTGCTATGGTCAAAGATCTCTTGGTAGATAATATTGATGGGCTTGTTATTTATTTCTATGGTGAAGTTGTTAGAATTGCTAAACCCGATAATAAAGATAATAATAGATGTGTTGTTGGCATGCCCGTTGTCTCTGTTAAAATAGGAGATCAATGTTATCATGGCTTATGTGATCTAGGTGCTAATGAGAGTGTTATCCCATTAACCTTATATCAAGAAATTATGAATGATATTGCCCCTGCTGAAATAGAAGACATCGATGTTACTATTAAGCCCGCTAATAGAGACACTATTACACCACTTAGGATTGTTAGAGATGTTGAAGTCTTGTGTGGGTAAATAAAATACCCTACTGATTTCCTACTTCTTGGTTCTCGACAAGATGATTTTTGTCCCATAATATTTGGTAGATCCTTCTTGAACACTGTTAATGCTAAGATTGATTGCATCGAAGAAACTGTAAGTGTTAACTTTGGTGATATATATCATGAGTTTAATTTCTCTAAGTTCCGTAGACAAGCTCATGATAAAGAATTGCCTAATAAAGATGAAATTATTGGTCTTGCTTCTATTTCTATAACTCCTATTGATCCTTCAGAGCAATATTTGCTAGACCATGAAAATTATATGAACTTGAATGAAAGAAATGAAATAGATAGGATGTTATATGATCAACAACTTATTCTTAAGCGTAATTTGCCTAACGAAACTCTAGGAAGTCCTCCTCCACCTAAGGGTTAATTTTTTTTTAATTGAAGCAATTTCCTGAGACATTGAAATATGCCTACTTTGATGAAAAGAAGATATATCATGTTATTATTAGTGCTAAGCTTTCAGAGCATGAAGAAAAGAGATTCTTAAAAACTCTGAGGAAGCACCATGCTGCTATTGGATATACTCTTGATGATCTTAAGGGTATAAGTCCCACTCCATGTCAGCATAAAATTGAAGGAAATATGCCCTAGAGGCAATAATAAAGTTGTTATTTGTATTTCCTTATATCATGATAAATGTCTTTTATTCATGCTAGAATTGTATTAACCGGAAACTTAGTACATGTGTGAATACATAGACAAAACAGAGTGTCCCTAGTATGCCTCTACTAGACTAGCTCATTGATCAAAGATGCTTATGTTTCCTAGCCATAGAAATGAGTTGCCATTTGATCAACGGGATCACATCATTAGGAGAATGATGTGATGGACAAGACCCGTCTGTTAGCTTAGCACTATGATCGTTTAGTTTTACTGCTATTGCTTTCTTCATGACTTATACATGTTCCTATGACTATGAGATTATGCAACTCCCAAATACCGGAGGAACACCTTGTGTACTATCAAACATCACAACGTAACTGGGTGATCATAAAGATGCTCTACAGGTGTCTCCGAAAGTGTTCGTGGTGTTGGCATAGATCAAGAATAGGATTTGTCACTCCGAGTGTCGGAGAGGTATCTCTGGGCCCTCTCGGTAATACACATCACAATAAGCCTTGCAAGCAAATGATTAATGAGTTAGTTATGAGATGATGTATTAAGGAACGAGTAAAGAGACTTGCCGGTAATGAGGTTAAACTAGGTATTGAGATACCGACGATCGAATCTCGGGCAAGTAACATACCGACGACAAAGGGAACAACGTATGTTGTTATGTGGTTTGACCGATAAAAGATCTTCATAAAATATGTTGGAACCAATATGAGCATCTAGGTTCCGCTATTGGTTATTGGCCGGAGATGAGTCTCGGTCATGTCTACATAGTTCTCGAACCCGTAGGGTCCGGACGCTTAACGTTCGATGACGATAGGTATTATGGGTTTATGAGTTTTGATGTACCGAAGGTAGTTCAGAGTCCCATATGAGATCACGGACATGACGAGGAGTCTCGGAATGTCCGAGACATAAATATTAATATATTGGAAGACTATATTCGGACACCGGAAGTGTTTCGGATGTTATCGGATAAACCCGGAGTGCTGGAGGGGGTTACTGGAACCCCCGAGGGAGTATGGGCCATAGTGGGCCAATGAGGGAAAGAGAGAGGCAGCCCACTAGGGATGGCCACACCCCCTAGGGTTCCTAGTTGGACTAGGAGTGGGGGCGCCCCTCTCCTTCCTTCGCCTCTCCTCCTTCCTTTCCTACTCCTAGTAGGAATAGGAAGGGGGATTCCTATTCCTACTAGGAGTAGGAATCATACTCCTGGCGCGCCATACATGGGCCGGCCGCACCTCCCCCTTGCTCCTTTATATACGGGGGAAGGGGGCACCCGAAGACACACAAGCAACATCGTTTTAGCCATGTGCGATGCCCCCCTCCACAGAAACACACCTTGGTCGTACCGTTGCAATGCTTAGGCGAAGCCCTGCGCCGGTAGCTTCATCATCACCGTCACAACGCCGTCGTGCTGACGAAACTCCCCCGTGAAGCTCAACTGGATCAAGAGCTCGTGGTACGTCATCGAGCTGAACATGTGCTGAACCCGGAGGTGTCGTACGTTCGGTGCTTGGATCGGTTGGATCGCGAAGACTTTCGACTACATCAACCGCGTCACTAGACGCTTCCGCTTTCGGTCTACGAGGGTACATAGACACACTCTCCCCCTTTGTTGCTATGCATCTAGTAGATAGATCTTGTGTGATCGTAGGAAAATTTTGAAATACTACGTTACCCAACAGTTGCATCATGAGCCATGTCTATGCGTAGATGATATGCACGAGTAGAACACAATGAGTTGTGGGCGATAATAGTCATACTGCTTACTAGCATGTCATACTTTGATTCGGTGATATTGTGAGATGAAGCGGCCCGGACCGACATTACGCGTACGCTTACGCGAGACTGTTTTCACTGTTACGAGCACTTGTTGCTTAAAGGTGACCGGCGGGTGTCTGTCTCTCTCACTTTAGCTGAATCGAGTGTGACTACGCCCGGTCCTTGTGAAGGTTAAAACAGCACATACTTGACGAAAAACTGGTGTGGTTTTTGTATGCATAGGTAAGAACGGTTCTTGCTAAGCTCGTAGCAGCCACGTAAAACTTGCAACAACAAAGTAGAGGACGTCTAACTTGTTTTTGCAGGGTATGCTGTGATGTGATATGGTCAATACGTGATGAGTTATACGTCATTGTATGAGATGATCATGTTTTGTAAAGTTATCGGTAACCGGCAGGAGCCGTATGGTTGTCTCTTTATTGTATGAATTGCGAAGGCCATGTAATTGCTTTACTTTATCACTATGAGTTAGCGATAGTAGTAGAAGCAATAGTTGGCGAGACAACCACGACGCTACGATGAAGATCATGGTGTCAAGCCGGTGACAATGGAGATCATAACGATGCTTTGGAGATGGAGATCAAAAGCACAAGATGATGATGGCCATATCATGTCACATATTTTGATTGCATGTGATGTTATATTATTATGCTTCTTATTTTGCTTAGTACGGCGGTATCATTATAAGATGATCCCTTACAAAATTTCAAGGTACAAGTGTTCTCCGTGAGTATGCACTATTGCGAAAGTTCGTCATGCCGAGACACCACGTGGTGATCGGGTGTGATAACCTCTACGTTCGCATACAACGGGTGCAAGCCAGTTTTGCACACGCAGAATACTCGGGTTAAACTTGACGAGCCTAGCATGTACAGACATGGCCTCAGAACACTAGAGACCAAAAGGTCGAGCGTGAATCATATAGTAGATATGATCAACATAAGATGTTCACCATTGAAAACTACTCCATCTGACGTGATGATCGGACATGGTTTAGTTGATTTGGATCACGTGATCATTTAGATGACCAGTGGGATGTCTATCTAAGTGGGAGTTCTTTAGTAATATGATTAATTGAACTTTAATTTATCATGAACTTAGTTCTGATAGTTTTTCATATCTATGTTCTTGTAGATCAATGGCCCGTGCTACCGTTCCCTTGAATTTTAATGCATTCCTAGAGAAAGCTAAGTTGAAAGATGATGGTAGAAATTACACAGACTGGGTCCATAACTTGAGGATTATCCTCATTGCTGCATAGAAGAATTATGTCCTTGAAGCACCGCTAGGTGACAAGCCTGCTGCAGGAGCAACTCCGGACGTTATGAACATCTGGCAAGCTCGTTCTGATGACTACATGATAGTTCAGTGTGCCATGCTTTACGGCTTAGAACCGGGACTTCAATGATGTTTTGAACGTCATGGAGCATATGAGATGTTCCAGGAGTTGAAGTTAATATTTCAAGCAAATGCCCGGATTGAGAAATATGAGATTTCCAATAAGTTATACAGCTGCAAGATGGAGGAGAACAGTTCTATCAGTGAACACTTGCTCAGAATGTCTAGGTACCACAATCATATGACTCAACTTGGATGCAAAGTTGATGACGATAGTGTTATTGATAGAGTTCTTCAATCACTGCCACCAAGCTATAAAAGGCTTCGTGATGAACTATAATATGCAAGGGATGCAGAAGACAATTCCCGAGCTCTTCGCTATGCTCAAAGCTGCGGAGGTAGAAATCAAAAAGGAGCATCAAGTGTTGATGGTTAACAAGACCACTAGTTTCAAGAAAAGGGGCAAGGGAAAGAAGGGGAACTTCAAGAAGAATAGCAAGACAGTTGCTACTCCCACGAAGAAACCCAAGTCTAGAGCCAAGCCTGGAACTGAGTGCTTCTACTGCAAAGGGAGTGGACACTGGAAGCGGAACTGCCCCAAGTATTTGGCGGATAAGAAGGATGGCAAAGTGAAAAAAGGTATATGTGATATACATGTTATTGATGTGTACCTTACTAATCCTCATTGTAGCACCTGGGTATTCGATACTGGTTCGTTTGCTAATATTTGTAACACAAAACAGGGGCTACGGATTAAACGAAGATTAGCTAAGGACGAGGTGACGATACGCGTGGGAAATGGTTCCAAAGTCGATGTGATCGCCGTCTGCATGCTACCTCTACATCTACCTTTGGGATTAGTTTTAGACCTGAATAATTGTTATTTGGTGCGAGCGTTAAGCATGAACATTATATCTGGATCTTGTTTATTACGAGACGGTTATTCATTTAAATCTGAGAATAATGGTTGTTCTATTTATATGAGTAATATCTTTTATGGTCATGCACCCTTGAAGAGTGGTCTATTCTTGTTGGATCTCGATCGTAGTGATACACATATTCATAATATTGAAACCAAAAGATGCAAGGTTAATAATGATAGTGCAACTTATTTGTGGCACCGCCGTTTGGGTCATATTGGTGTAAAGCGCATGAAGAAGCTGCATAGCGATGGACTTTTGGAATCACTTGGTGCTTGCGAACCATGCCTCGGACAAAATGACTAAAACTCCGTTCTCCGGAACAATTGAGCGAGCAACAGATTTGTTGGAAATCATACATACTGATGTATGTGGACCAATGAGTGTTGAGGCTCGCGGCGGGTATCGTTATTTTCTGATCTTCACTGATGATTTGAGCAGATATGGGTATATCTACTTGATGAAGCACAAGTCTGAAACATTTGAAAAGTTCAAAGAATTTCAGAGTGAAGTAGACAATCATCGTAATAAGAAAATAAAGTTTCTATGATCTGATCGTGGATGTGAATATTTGAGTTACAAGTTTGGTCTTCATTTGAAACAATGTGGAATAGTTTCACAACTCACACCACCCGGAACACCACACCGAAATGGTGTGTCTGAATGTTGTAACCGTACTTTATTAGATATGGTGCGATCTATGATGTCTCTTACCGATTTACCACTATCGTTTTGGGGTGATGCTTTAGAGATAGCTTCATTCACGTTAAATAGGGCACCATCTAAATCCGTTGAGGCGACACCTTATGAACTGTGGTTTGGCAAGAAACCAAAGTTGTCGTTTCTTTAAGTTTGGGGCTACGATGCTTATGTGAAAAAGCTTCAACCTAATAAGCTCGAACCCAAGTCGGAGAAATATGTCTTCATAGGATACCCAAAGGAGACTGTTGGGTACACCTTCTATCACAGATCCGAATGCAAGATATTCGTTGCCAAGAATGGATCCTTTCTAGAGAAGGAGTTTCTCTTGAAAGAAGTGAGTGGGAGGAAAGTGAAATTTGATGAGGTAATTGTACCTTCTCCCGAATTGGAAAGTAGTACATCACAGAAACTAGTTCCAGTGATTCCTACACCAATTAGTGAGGAAGCTAATGATGATGATCATGAAACTTTGGATCAACTTACTACTGAACTTCGTAGATCAACCAGAGTATGTTCTGTGCCGGAGTGGTACGGCAACCCGGTTCTAGAAGTCATGCTTCTAGACCATGATGAACCTACGAACTATGAGGAAGCGATGATGAGCCCAGATTCCGCAAAATGGCTTGAGGCCATGAAATCTGAGATGGGATCCATGTATGAGAAGAAAGTGTGGACTTTGGTTGACTTGCCCGATGATCGGCAAGCCATTGAAAATAAATGGATCTTCAAGAGGAAGACCGACGCCGACGGTAATGTTACTGTTTACAAAGCTCGACTTGTTGCGAAAGGTTTTCGACAAGTTCAAGGAGTTGACTACGATGAGACTTTTGTTGGGGAACATAGTATTTTAAATTTTTCCTACGATCACGCAAGATCTATCTACCAGATGCATAGCAACGAGAGGGGAGAGTGTGTCTACGTACCCTCGTAGACCGAAAGCGGAAGCGTCTAGTGACGCGGTTGATGTAGTCGAACTTCTTCGCGATTCAAACGATCAAGCACCGAACGTATGGCACCTCCGCGTTCAGCACACGTTCAGCTTGATGACGTCCCACGAGCTCTTGATCCATTTGAGCTTCACGGGAAGTTTCGTCAGCACGACGGCGTGGTGACGGATATGATGAAGTTACCGGCGCAGGGCTTCACCTAAGCACTACAACTGTATGGCCGAGGTGTGTTTCTGTGGAGGGGGGCACCGCACACCGCTAGAACAATGTTTCTTCTGTGTCTTTGGGTGCCCCCCTGCCCCTGTATATAAAGGAGCAAGGGGGGAGGTGCGGCCAGGCTTGGGGCACGCCGAGGGAGAAGGAATCCTACTCCTAGTAGGAATAGGAATCCCCTTTCCTATTCCTACTAGGAGTAGGGAAGGAATGGGGGAGAAGAAGGAAGAAGAGGGGCGCCTTCCGCCCCTTTCCTAGTCCAACTAGGATTCCTAGGGGGGGTGCGGACAGCCCTATGGGCTGCCTCTCTCTTTCCCTCAATGGCCCACTATGGCCCATACTCCCTCGAGGGGGTTTCGGTAACCCCCTTCGGCACTCCGGTTAAATCCGAAACTTTTCCGAAACACTTCCGGTGTCCGAATATAGTCGTCCAATATATCAATCTTTACGTCTCGGACATTCCGAGACTCCTCGTCATTTCCGAGATCTCATTCGGGACTCCAAACTACCTTCGGTACATCAAAACTCATAAACTCATAATACCGATCGTCATCAAACGTTAAGCGTGCGGACCCTACGGGTTCGAGAACTATGTAGACATGACCGAGACTCATCTCCGGTCAATAACCCATAGCGGAACCTAGATGCTCATATTGGCTCCTACATATTCTATGAACATCTTTATCGGTCAAATCGCATAACAACATACGTTGTTCCCTTTGTCATCGGTATGTTACTTGCCCGAGATTCGATCATCGGTATCATAATAGCTAGTTTAATCTCGTTACCGGCAAGTATCTTTAATCGTTCCGTAATACACCATCCCATGACTAACTCATTAGTCATTTGCTTGCAAGGCTTATTATGGTGTGTATTACCGAGAGGGCCCAGAGATACCTCTCCGACACTCGGAGTGACAAATCCTATTATTGATCTATGCCAACACCACGAACACCTTCGAAGACACCTGTAGAGAATCTTTATAATCACCCAGTTACATTGTGACGTTTGATAGCACACAAGGTGTTCCTCCAGTATTCGGGAGTTGCATAATCTCATAGTCATAGGAACATGTATAAGTCATGAAGAAAGCAATAGCAGTAAAACTAAACGATCATAGTGCTAAGCTAACGGATGGGTCTTGTCCATCACATAATTCTCCTAATGATGTGATTCCGTTGATCAAATGACAACTCATGTCTATGGCTAGGAAACATAACTATCTTTGATCAATGAGCTAGTCTAGTAGAGGCATACTAGGGACATACTGTTTTGTCTATGTATTCAAACATGTACTAAGTTTCCGGTTAATACAATTCTAGCATGAATAAAAGAAATCTATCATGATATAAGGAAATACAAATAACATCTTTATTATTGCCTCTAGGGCATATTTCCTTCAGTCTCCCACATGAACTAGAGTCAATAATCTAGATTACAAAGTAATGATCCCAACACCCATGGAGTCTTGGTGTTGATCATGTTTTGCTCGTGGAAGAGGCTTAGTCAACGGGTCTGCTACTTTCAGATCCGTATGTATCTTGCAAATCTCTATGTCTCCCTCCTTGACTAGATCGCGGAAGGAATTGAAGTATCTTTTGATGTGCTTTGTTCTCTTGTGAAACTTGGATTCCTTCGCCAAGGCTATTGCTCCAGTGTTGTCACAAAAGATTTTCATTGGACCCGATGCACTAGGTATTACACCTAGATCGGATATGAACTCCTTCATCCAGACTCCTTCATTTGTTGCTTCCGAAGCAGCTATGTATTCCGCTTCACAGGTAGATCCCGCAACGACGCTCTGCTTGAAACTGCACCAACTGACAGCTCCAACGTTTAATAAAAATACATATCCGGTTTGTGACTTAGAGTCATCTCGATCAGTGTCAAAGCTTGAATCGACGTAACCGTTTACGACGAGATCTTTGGCACCCCCATACATGAGAAACATATCATTTGTCCTTTTCAGGTACTTCAGGATGTTCTTGACCGCTGTCCAGTGATCCACTCCTGGATTACTTTGGTACCTCCCTGCTAGACTTATAGCAAGGCACACATCAGGTCTGGTACACAGCATTGCATACATGATAGATCCTATGGCTGAGGCATAGGGAATGACTTTCATTTTCTCTCTATCTTCTGCAGTGGTCGGGCATTGAGTCTTACTCAACTTCACACCTTGTAACACAGGCAAGAACCCTTTCATTGACTGATCCATTTTGAACTTCTTCAAAACTTTATCAAGGTATGTGCTCTGTGAAAGTCCAATTAAGCGTCTTGATCTATCTCTATAGATATTGATGCCTAATATGTAAGCAGCTTCACCGAGGTCTTTCATTGATAATTTCTTATTTAAGTATCCTTTTATGCTATCCAGAAATTCTATATCATTTCTAATCAAAAATATGTCATCCACATATGATATCAGAAATGCTACAGAGCTCCCACTCACTTTCTTGTAAATACAGGCTTCTCCAAAAGTCTGTATAAAACCATATGCTTTGATCACCTCATCAAAGCGTATATTCCAACTCTGAGATGCTTGCAACAGTCCATAGATGGATCGCTGGAGCTTGCACACTTTGTTAGCACCTTTCGGATCGACAAAACCTTCTGGTTGCATCATATACAACTCTTCTTTGAGATGTCCATTCAGGAATGCAGTTTTGACATCCATTTGCCAGATTTCATAACCATAAAATGCGGCAATTGCTAACATGATTCGGACAGACTTAAGCATCGCTACGGGTGAGAAAGTCTCATCGTAGTCAACTCCTTGAACTTGTCGAACCCTTTCGCAACAAGTCGAGCTTTGTAAACAGTAACATTACCGTCAGCGTCGGTCTTCTTCTTGAAGATCCATTTATTTTCGATGGCTTCCCGATCATCGGGCAAGTCAACCAAAGTCCATACTTTGTTCTCATACATGGATCCCATCTCAAATTTCATGGTCTCAAGCCATTTTGTGGAATTTGGGCTCATCATCGCTTCCTCATAGTTCATAGGTTCATCATGGTCTAATAACATGACTTACAGAACTGGGTTGCCGTACCACTCTGGTGCGGAACGTACCCTGGTTGATCTACGAAGTTCAGCAGAAACTTGATCTGAAGTTTCATGATCATCATCATTAGCTTCCTCACTAATTCGTGTAGGAATCACTGGAACTAGTTTCTGTGATGTACTACTTTCCAATTCTGGAGAAGGTCCAATTACCTCATCAAGTTCCACTTTCCTCCCACTCACTTCTTTCGAGAGAAACTCCTTCTCTAGAAAGGATCCATTCTTAGCAACGAATATCTTGCCTTCGGATCTGTGATAGAAGGTGTACCCAACAGTCTCTTTTGGGTATCCTGTGAAGACACATTTCTCCGACTTGGGTTCGAGCTTATCAGGTTGAAGCTTTTTCACATAAGCATCGCAGCCCCAAACTTTAAGAAACGGCAACTTTGGTTTCTTGCCAAACCACAGTTCATACGGCATCGTCTCAATGGATTTAGATGGTGCCCTATTTAACATGAATGCAGCTGTCTCTAAAGCATAACCCCAAAACGATAGTGGTAAATCGGTAAGAGACATCATAGACCGCACCATATCTAATAAATTACGGTTACGACGTTCGGACACACCATTACGCTGTGGTGTTCCGGGTGGCGTGAGTTGTGAAACTATTCCACATTATTTCAAATGTAGACCAAACTCGTAACTCAAATATTCACCTCCACGATCAGATTGTAGAAATTTTATTTTCTTGTTACGATGATTTTCTACTTCACTCTGAAATTCTTTGAACTTTTCAAATGTTTCAGACTTGTGCTTCATCAAGTAGATATACCCATATCTGCTCAAATCATCAGTGAAGGTCAGAAAATAACGATACCCAACGCGAGCTTCAACACTCATTGGTCCACATACATCAGTATGTATAATTTCCAACAAATCTGTTGCTCACTCCATTGTTCCGGAGAACGGAGTTTTAGTCATCTTGCCCATGAGGCATGGTTCGCAAGCACCAAGTGATTCATAATCAAGTGATTCCAAAAGTCCATCACTATGGAGTTTGTTCATGCGCTTTACACCAATATGACCTAAACGGCAGTGCCACAAATAAGTTGCACTATCATTATTAACCTTGCATCTTTTGGCTTCAATATTATGAATATGTGTATCACTACGATTGAGATCCAACAAGAATAGACCACCCTTCAAGGGTGCATGACCATAAAAGATATTACTCATATAAATAGAACAACCATTATTCTCTTATTTAAATGAATAACCGTCTCGCAATAAACAAGATCCAGATATAATGTTCATGCTTAACGCTGGCACCACATAACAATTATTCAGGTCTAAAACTAATCCCGAAGGTAGATGTAGAGGTAGCGTGCCGACGGCGATCACATCGACTTTGGAACCATTTTCCACGCGCATCGTCACCTCGTCCTTAGCCAATCTTCGTTTAATCTGTAGTCCCTGTTTCGAGTTACAAATATTAGCAACCGAACCGGTATCAAATACCTAGTACTACTACGAGTATTAGTAAGGTACACATCAATAACATGTATATCACATATACCTTTGTTCACCTTGCCATCCTTCTTATCCGCGGAATACTTGGAGCAGTTTTGCTTCCAGTGTCCAGTCCCTTTGCAGTAGAAGCACTCAGTTTCAGGCTTGGCTCCAGACTTGGGTTTCTTCACGGGAGTAGCAACTGTCTTGCTATTCTTCTTGAAGTTCCCCTTCTTTCCCTTGCCCTTTTTCTTGAAACTAGTGGTCTTGTTAACCATCAACACTTGATGCTCCTTTTTGATTTCTACCTCCGCAGCCTTGAACATGGTGAAGAGCTCGGGAATTGTCTTTTGCATCCCTTGCATATTATAGTTCATCACGAAGCCTTTATAGCTTGGTGGCAGTGATTGAAGAACTCTATCAATAACACTATCCTCGTCAACTTCGCAACCAAGTTGAGTTATATGATTGTAGTACCCAGACATTCTGAGCAAGTGTTCACTGATAGAACTATTCTCCTCCATCTTGCAGCTATAGAACTTATTGGAAATCTTATATTTCTCAATCCGGGCATTTGCTTGAAATATTAACTTCAACTCCTGGAACATCTCATATGCTCCATGACTTTCAAAACGTCGTTGAAGTCCCGGTTCTAGGCCGTAAAGCATGGCACACTGAACTATCGTGTGGTCATCAGACCGTGTTTGCCAGACGTTCAAAGCGTCTACATTAGCGGGAGGGGGCTTGTCACCTAGCGGTGCTTCAAGGACATAATTCTTCTGTGCAGCAATGAGGATAATCCTCAAGTTACGGACCTAGTCTGTGTAATTGCTACCATCATATTTCAACTTAGCTTTCTCTAGGAATGCATTAAAATTCAAAGGAACGGTAGCACGGGCCATTGATCTACAACAACATAGATATGCAAAAGAAAACTATCAGGGCTAAGTTCATGATAAATTAAAGTTCAATTAATCATATTACTTAAAGAACTCCCACTTAGATAGACATCCCTCTGGTCATCTAAATGATCACCTGATCCAAATCAACTAAACCATGTATGATCATCACATGAGATGGAGTAGTTTAAATTGGTGAACATCTTATGTTGATCATATATACTATATTATTCACGCTCGACCTTTCGGTCTCGAGTGTTCCGAGGCCATATCTGCAAATGCTAGGGTTGTCAAGTTTAACCCGAGTATTCTGCATTTTGAAAACTGGCTTACACCCGTTGTATGTGAACGTAGAGCTTATCACACCCGATCATCATGTGGTGTCTCAGCGCGACGAACTTTCGCAACAGTGCATACTCAAGGAGAACACTTATATCTTGAAATTTTTTGTAAGGGATCATCTTACAATGCTACCACCGTACTAAGCAAAATAAGAAGCATAATAAGATAAACATCACATGCAATCAAAATATGTGACATGATATGGCCATCATCATATTGTGCTTTTGATCTCCATCTCCAAAGCACCGTCATGATCACCTTCGTCACCGGCGCGACACCTTGATCTCCATCGTAGCATCGTTGTCGTCTCACCAACTATTGCTTCCACGACTATCGCTACCACTGAGTGATAAAGTAAAGCAATTACATGGCGACTGTATTTCATACAATAAAGCGACAACCATATGGCTCCTGCCAGTTGCCAATAACTTTACAAAACATGATCATCGCATACAATAGTGTATAACTCATCATGTCTTGACCATATCACATCACAACATGCCTTGCAAAAACAAGTTAGACGTCCTCTACTTTGTTGTTGCAAGTTTTACGTGGCTGCTACGGGCTTAGCAAGAACCGTTCTTACCTACGCATCCAAAAACCACAATGATTTTTTGTCAAGTATGTGATGTTTTAACCTTCGCAAGGACCGGGCGTAGTCACACTCGATTCAGCTAAAGTGAGAAAGACAGACACCCGCCAGTCACCTTTAAGCAACGAGTGCTCATAATGGTGAAACCAATCTCGTGTAAGCGTACGCGTAATGTCGGTCTGGGCCGCTTCATCTCACAATACCGCCGATCCAAAGTATGACATGCTGGTAAGCTGTATGACTACTATCATCCACAACTCACTTGTGTTCTACTCGTGCATATCATCTACGCATAAACCTGACTCTGATACCACTGTTGGGAAACGTAGTATTTTCAAATTTTCCTACGACCATGCAAGATCTATCTACCACATGCATAGCAATGAGAGGGGAGAGTGTGTCTACGTACCCTCGTAGACCAAAAGCGTAAGCGTCTAGTGACGCGGTTGATGTAGTCGAACTTCTTCGTGATTCAACCGATCAAGCACCGAACGTACGGCACCTCTGCATACAGCACACGTTCAGCTTGATAACGTCCCACGAGCTCTTGATCCAGTTGAGCTTCATGGGAGAGTTTCGTCAGCACGACGGCGTGGTGACGGATATGATGAAGTTACCGACGCAGGGCTTCGCCTAAGCACTACAACAGTATGACCGAGGTGTGTTTCTGTGGAGGGGGCACCGCACACGGCTAGAACAATGTTTCTTATGTGTCATTGGGTGCCCCGTGCCCCTGTATATAAAGGAGCAAGGGGGGAGGTGCGGCCAGGCTTGGGGCGCGCCAAGGGAGCAGGAATCCTACTCCTAGTAGGAATAGGAATCCCTTTCATATTCCTACTAGGAGTAGGAAAGGAAGGGGGAAGAAGGAAGAATAGGGGCGCCTGCCCCCTTTCCTAGTCCAACTAGGATTCCTAGGGGGAGGGTGCGGCCAGCCCTATGGGCTGCCTCTCTCTTTCCCTCAATGGCCCACTATGGCCCATACTCCCTCGAGGGGGTTCCGGTAACCCCCTCCGGCACTCCAGTTAAATCCGAAACTTTTCCGAAACACTTCCGGTGTCCGAATATAGTCGTCCAATATATCAATCTTTAGGTCTCGGACATTCCAAGACTCCTCTTCATGTCCGTGATCTCATCCGGGACTCCGAACTACCATCGGTACAACAAAACTCATAAACTCATAATACCGATCGTCATCAAAAGTTAAGCGTGCGGACCCTACAGGTTCAAGAACTATGTAGACATGACCGAGACTCATCTCCGGTCAATAACCAATAGCGGAACCTGGATGCTCATATTGGCTCCTACATATTCTACGAAGATATTTATTGGTCAAACCGCATAACAACATACGTTGTTCCCTTTGTCATTGGTATGTTACTTGCCCGAGATTCGATCGTCGGTATCTCAATACCTAGTTTAATCTCATTACCGGCAAGTCTCTTTACTCGTTCCATAATACATCATCCCGTGACTAACTCATTAGTCATTTGTTTGCAAGTCTCATTATGATGTGTATTACCGAGTGGGCCCAGAGATACCTCTCCGACACTCGAAGTGACAAATCCTATTCTTGATCTATGCCAACACCATGAACACCTTCGGAGACACCTGTAGAGCATCTTTATAATCACCCAGTTATGTTGTGACGTTTCATAGCACACAAGGTGTTCATCCGGTATTCAGGAGTTGCATAATCTCATAGTCATAGGAACATGTATAAGTCATGACGAAAGCAATAGCAGTAAAACTAAACGATCATAGTGCTAAGCGAACAGATGGGTCTTGTCCATCACATCATTCTCCTAATGATGTGATCCCGTTGATCAAATGACAACTCATGTCTATGGCTAGGAAACATAACCATCTTTGATCAATGAGCTAGTCTAGTAGAGGCATACTAGGGACATACTGTTTTGTCTATGTATTCACACATGTACTAAGTTTCTGGTTAATACAATTCTAGCATGAATAAAAGACATTTATCATGATATAAGGAAATACAAATAACATCTTTATTATTGCCTCTAGGGCATATTTCCTTCAACTTTCTCACCTGTAGCAATGCTTAAGTCTGTCCGAATCTTGTTAGCAATTGCCGCATTTTATGATTATGAAATCTGGCAAATGGATGTCAAAACTGCATTCCTAAATGGATACCTCAAAGAGGAGTTGTATAGGATGCAACCAGAAGGTTTTGTCGATCCTAAAGGTGCTAACAAAGTGTGCAAGCTCCAGCGATCCATCTATGGACTGGTGCAAGCATCTCAGAATTGGAATATATGCTTTGATGAGGTGATCAAAGCATATGGTTTTATACAGACTTTTGGAGAAGCCTGTATTTACAAGAAAGTGAGTGGGAGCTCTGTAGCATTTCTGATATTATATGTGGATGACATATTGTTGATTGGAAATGATATAGAATTTCTGGATGGCATAAAAGGATACTTGAATAAGAATTTTTCAATGAAAGACCTCGGTGAAGCTACTTATATATTAGGCATCAAGATCTATAGAGATAGATCAAGACGCTTAATTGGACTTTCACAAAGCACATACCTTGATAAAGTTTTGAAGAAGTTCAAAATGGATCAGTCAAAGAAAGGGTTCTTGCTTGTGTTACAAGGTGTGAAGTTGAGTAAGACTCAATGCCCGACCACTGCAGAAGATAGAGAGAAAATGAAAGTCATTCCCTATGCCTCAGCCATAGGATCTATCATGTATGCAATGTTGTGTACCAGACCTGATGTATGCCTTGCTATAAGTTTAGCATGGAGGTACCAAAGTAATCCAGGAGTGGATCACTGGACAGCGGCCAAGAACATCCTGAAGTACCTGAAAAGGACAAAGGATATGTTTCTCGTTTATGGAGGTGACAAAGAGCTCGTCGTAAACGGTTACGTCGATTCAAGCTTTGACACTGATCCGGATGACTCTAAGTCACAAACCGGATATGTATTTTTATTGAACGATGGAGCTGTCAGTTGGTGCAGTTCCAAGCAGAGCGTCGTGGCGGGATCTACGTGTGAAGCAGAGTACATAGCTGCTTCGGAAGCAGCAAATGAAGGAGTCTGGATGAAGGAGTTCATATCCAATCTAGGTGTAATACCTAGTGCATCGGGACCAATGAAAATCTTTTGTGACAACACTGGAGCAATAGCCTTCGCGAAGGAATCCAGGTTTAACAAGAGAACAAAGCACATCAAGAGGCGCTTCAATTCCATCCGCAATCAAGTCAAGGAGGGAGACATAGAAATTTGCAAGATACATACGGATCTGAATGTAGCACACCCGTTGACTGAGCCTCTTCCACGGGAAAAACATGATCAGCACCAAGACTCCATGGGTGTTAGAATCATTACTAAGTAATCTGGATTATTGACTCTAGTTCAAGTGGGAGACTGAAAGAAATATGCCCTAGAGGCAATAATAAAGTTGTTATTTGTACTTCCTTATATCATGATAAATGTCTTTTATTCATGTTAGAATTGTATTAACCAGAAACTTAGTACATGTGTGAATACATAGACAAGAACAGAGTGTCCCTAGTATTGCCTCTACTAGACTAGCTCATTGATCAAAGATGGTTATGTTTCCTAGCCATAGACATGAGTTGTCATTTGATAAACGGGATCACATCATTAGGAGAATGATGTGATGGACAAGACCCATCCGTTAGCCTAGCACTATGATCGTTTAGTTTTACTGCTATTGCTTTCTTCATGACTTATACATGTTCCTATGACTATGAGATTATGCAACCCCCGAATACCAAAGGAACACCTTGTGTGCTATCAAACGTCACAACGTAACTGGGTGATTATAAAGATGCTCTACAGGTGTCTCCGAAGGTGTTTGTGGTGTTGGCATAGATTGAGAATAGGATTTGTCACTCCGAGTGTCGGAGAGGTATCTCTGGGCCCTCTAGGTAATACACATCATAATAAGCCTTGCAAGCAAACGACTAATGAGTTTGTTATAGGATAATGTATTACGGAACGAGTAAAGAGACTTGTCATTAACGATATTGAACTAGGTATGATGATACAAACGATCGAATCTTGGGCAAGTAACATACCGATGACAAAGGGAACAACGTATGTTGTTATGCGGTTTGACCGATAAAGATCTTCATAGAATATGTAGGAACCAATATGAGCATCCAGGTTCCACTATTGGTTATTGACCGAAGATGAGTCTCGATCATGTATACATAGTTCTCGAACCCGTAGGGTCCGCACGCTTAACGTTCGATGACGATCAGTATTATGAGTTTATGAGTTTTGATGTACCGAAGGTAGTTCGGAGTCCCGGATGAGATCACTGTTGGACATATGCCCTAGAGGCAATAATAAAATGGTTATTGTTATATTTTCTTGTTCATGATAATTGTCTATTGTTCATGATAATTGTCTATTGTTCCTGCTTTAATTGTATTATCCGGAAACAATAATACATGTGTGAATACATAGACCACAACATGTCCCTAGTGAGCCTCTAGTTGACTAGCTCATTGATCACTAGATGGTTATGGTTTCCTGACCATGGACATTGGATATCATTGATAACGGGATCACATCATTAGGAGAATGATGTGATGGACAAGACCCAATCCTAGGCCTAGCACAAGATCGTGTAGTTCGTGTGCTAAAGCTTTTCCAATGTCAAGTATCCTTTCCTTAGACCATGAGATTGTGCAACTCTCAGATACCGTATGAGTGCTTTGGGTGTGCCAAACGTCACAACATAACTGGGTGACTGTAAAGGTACACTACGGGTATCCCTGAAAGTATATGTTGGGTTGGCACGAATCGAGACTGGGATTTGTCACTCCCTATGACGGAGAGGTATCTATGGGCCCACTCGGTAAGACATCATCGTAATGAGCTCAATGTGACTAAGGGGTTGGTCACGGGATGATCTGTTGCGGAACGAGTAAAGAGACTTGCCGGTAACGAGATTGAACAAGGTATCGGTATACCGACGATAGAATCTCGGGCAAGTACCATACCGATAGACAAAGGGAATCGAATACGGGATTGATTGTATCCTTGACATCGTGGTTCATCCGATGAGATCATCGTGGAACATGTGGGAACCAACATGGGTATCCAGACCCCGTTGTTGGTTATTGGCCGGAGAGAGGTCTCGGTCATGTCTGCATCGTTCCCGAACCCGTAGGGTCCACACTTAAGGTTCGATGACGCTAGGGTTATAGGGAATGTAGTACGTGGTTACCGAATGTTGTTCGGAGTCCTGGATGAGATCCCGGACGTCACGAGGAGTTCCAGAATGGTCCGGAGGTAAAGATTTATATATGGGAAGTCCTGTTTTGGTCATCGGTATTGTACCGGGGCCACCGGAAGGTGTCCGGGGGTCCATCGGGTGGGGCCACCTGCTCGGTCGGCCATGTGGACCACGTGAAGGGGGGGAACCAGCCCCTGGTGGGCTGGTGCACCCCCCAAGGGCCCAAGGCGCCTAGGGTTTTGTGGAACCCTAAAGGGGGGCGCCCCCTTGCCTTGGGGGCAAGGCACCCCCCTGGCCGCCGCCCCCTCCTCAGATCCAATCTGAGGGGACCGGCCCCCCTCTCCCTGGCCCCTATATATATGTGGGGGTTGGGAGGGCAGCGGCACCCAAGTCCTGGCACAGCCCTCCCCCTCTCCCTACTACTCCTCCTCTCCCGTGGTGCTTGGCGAAGCCATGTAGGATTGCCACACTCCTCCATCACCACCACGCCGTCGTGCTGCTGCTGGACGGAGTCTTCCCCAACCTCTCCCTCTCTCCTTGCTAGATCAAGGCGCGGGAGACGTCACCGGGCTGCACGTGTGTTGAATGCGGAGGCACCGTTGTTCGGTGCTTAGATCGGAATCGGCCGCGATCTGAATCGCTTCGTGTACGACTCCACTGACCGCGTTCTTGTAACGCTTCCGCATCGCGATCTTCAAAGGTATGAAGATGCACTCCCCTCTTGTTGCTAGTAGACTCCATAGATAGATCTTGGTGATGCGTAGGAATTTTTTTGATTTTCTGCAACGATCCCCAATAGTGGCATCATGAGCTAGGTCTATGCGTAGTTACTATGCACGAGTAGAACACAAGATTGTTGTGGGCGTAGATCATGTCAATTTACTTACCACTACTAGTCTTATCTTGATTTGACATCATCGTGGGATGAAGCGGCCCGGACCGACCTTACACGTACGCTTACGTGAGACAGGTTCCACCAACTAACATGCACTAGTTGCATAAGGTGGCTAGCGGGTGTCTGCCTCTCCAACTTTAGTCGGATCGGATTTGATGAAAAGGGTCCTTATTAAGGGTAAATAGTAATTGGCATATCACGTTGTGGTTTTGGCGTAGGTAAGAAACGTTCTTGCTAGAAACCTATAGCAGCCACATAAAAACTTGCAACAACAATTAGAGGACGTCTAACTTGTTCTTGCAGCATGTGTCGTGTGATGTGATATGGCCAAAAGGATGTGATAAATGATATATATGTGATGTATGAGATTGATCTTGTTCTTGTAATAGGAATCACGACTTGCATGTCGATGAGTATGACAACCGGCAGGAGCCATAGGAGTTGTCTTATTTTATTGTATGACCTGCGTGTAATTGAAAACGCCTTGTAATTACTTTACTTTATTGCTAACCGTTAGCCATAGTAGTAGAAGTAATGTTTGGCGAGACAACTTCATGAAGACACGATGATGGAGATCATGGTGTCATGCCGGTGACGATGATGATCATGAAGCCCCGTAGATGAAGATCAGAAGGAGCAAATTGATATTGGCCATATCATGTCACTATTTGATTGCATGTGATGTTTATCATGTTTTACATCTTATTTGCTTAGAACGATGGTAGTAAATAAGATGATATCTCATTAAAATTTCAAGAATTGTGTTCCCCCTAACTGTGCACCGTTGCTAAGGTTCGTTGTTCCGAAGCACCACGTGATGATCGGGTGTGATAGGCTCTAACGTTCGCATACAACGGGTGTAAGCCAGATTTACACACGCAATACACTTGGGGTTGACTTGACGAGCCTAGCATGTACAGACATGGCCTCGGAACACGAAAGACCGAAAGGTCGAACATGAGTCGTATAGAAGATATGATCAACATAAATATGTTCATCGTTGATGACTAGTCCATCTCACGTGATGATCGGACACGGCCTAGTCGATTCGGATCATGTATCACTTAGATGACTAGAGACATGTCTATCTGAGTGGGAGTTCATTAAATTTGTTTAGATGAACTTAATTGTCATGAACATAGTCTAAAATCTTTACAATATGTCTTGTAGATCCAATGGCCCACGCTAATGTTGCCCTCGACTTCAACTCGTTCCTAGAGAAAACCAAGCTGAAAGACGATGGTAGCAACTATACGGATTGGGTCCGTAACTTGAGGATCATCCTCATAGCTGCCAAGAAAGCATATGTCCTTGAAGCACCGCTAGGTGATGCACCCGTTTTCCCAGCAACTCAAGATGTTATGAACGCCTGGCAGTCGCGTAGTGATGATTACTCCCTGGTTCAGTGCGGCATGCTTTATAGCTTAGAATCGGGATTCCAAAAGCGTTTTGAGCAACACGGAGCATATGAGATGTTCCAGGAGCTAAAAATGGTTTTCCAAGCTCATGCCCGAGTCGAGAGATGTGAAGTCTCCGACAAGTTCTACAGTTCTAAGATGGAGGAGAATAGTTCTGTCAGCGAGCACATACTCAAAATGTCTGGGTTGCACAATCGCTTATCTCAGTTGGGAATTAATCTCCTAGATGACGCGGTCGTTGACAGAATCCTCCAGTCGCTCCCACCTAGCTACAAGAGCTTCGTGATGAACTTCAATATGCAAGGGATGGAGAAGTCCATTCCCGAGGTGTATTCAATGCTGAAATCAGCGGAGGTGGAGATCAAGAAAGAACATCAAGTGTTGATGGTGAATAAAACCACTAAGTTCAAGAAAGGCTAGGGTAAGAAGAACTTCAAGAAGGACGGCAAAGGAGTTGCCGCGCCCGGTAAGCCAGTTGCCGGGAAGAAGCCAAAGAATGGACCCAAGCCCGAGACTGAGTGTTTTTATTGCAAGGGAACGGGTCACTGGAAGCGGAACTGTCCCAAATACTTGGCGGATAAGAAGGCCGGAAACGTCAAAGGTATATATGATATACATGTTATTGATGTGTACCTTACCAGCGCTCGTAGTAGCTCCTGGGTATTTGATACCGGTGCTGTTGCTCACATTTGTAACTCAAAGCAAGAGCTGTGGAATAAGCGGAGACTGGCAAAGGATGAGGTGACGATGCGCGTCGGGAATGGTTCCAAGGTCGATGTGATCGCCGTCGGCACGCTACCTCTGCATCTACCATCGGGCTTAGTGTTAAACCTCAATAATTGTTATTTAGTACCAGCTTTGAGCATGAACATTGTATCTGGATCTCGTTTAATGTGAGATGGCTACTCATTTAAATCTGAGAATAATGGTTGTTCTATTTATATGAGAGAAATGTATTATGGTCATGCCCCGCTGGTCAATGGTTTATTCTTAATGAATCTCGAACGTGATGTTACACATATTCATAGTGTGGATGCCAAAAGGTGTAAGGTTGACAATGATAGTGCACATACTTGTGGCACTGCCGCCTTGGTCATATTGGTGTCAAACGTATGAAGAAGCTCCATGCAGATGGACTTTTGGAGTCTCTTGATTATGAATCATTTGACACGTGCGAACCATGCCTCTTGGGAAAGATGACCAAGACTCCGTTCTCCGGAACAATGGAGCGAGTAACCAACTTATTGGAAATCATACATACTAATGTGTGCGGTCCAATGAGTGTTGAAGCTCGCGGTGGCTATCGTTATGTTCTCACCCTCACAGATGACTTAAGTAGATATGGGTATGTCTACTTGATGAAACACAAGTCTGAGACCTTTGAAAAGCTCAAGGAATTTCAGAATGAGGTTGAGAATCAACGTGACAGAAAAATAAAGTTCTTACGATCAGATCATGGAGGAGAATATTTAAGTCATGAATTTGGCACGCACCTAAGGAACTGTGGAAATGTTTCACAATTGACGCCGCCCAGAACACCTCAGCGTAATGGTGTGTCCGAACATCGTAATCGTACTCTGTTGGACATGGTGCGATCTGTGATGTCTCTTACCGACTTACCGCTATCATTCTGGGGTTATGCTTTAGAGACTGCCGCATTCACTTTAAATAGGGCATCATCTAAATCCGTTGAGACGACACCGTATGAAATATGGTTTGGGAACAAACCTATGTTGTTGTTTCTAAAAGTTTGGGGATGCGATGCTTATGTCAAGAAACTTCAACCTGAAAAGCTCGAACCCAAATCGAAAAAGTGCGTCTTCATAGGATACCCTAAGGAAACTATTGGGTATACCTTCTACCTCATATCCGAAGGCAATATCTTTGTTGCCAAGAATGGATCCTTTCTAGAGAAAGAGTTGCTCTCGAAAGAAGTAAGTGGGAGGAAAGTAGAACTTGATGAGGTGATTGTCACCCCTTCCGAACCGGAAAGTAGCACAGCGCATGAAGATGTTTCTTTGGTGCCTGCACCGATTAGGGAGGAAGTTAATGATGATGATCATGAAACTTCAAATCAATTTACTGTTGAACTTCATAGGTCCACAAGGACACGTTCCGCACCAGAGTGGTACGGCAACCCTGTCATGTTGTTAGACAACGGTGAACCTTCAAACTATGAAGAAGCGATGGCGGGCCCGTATTCCAACAAATGGCTTGAAGCCATGAAATCCGAGATAGGATCCATGTATGATAACAAAGTATGGACTTTGGTTGACTTGCCCGATGGTCGGCTAGCCATAGAAAATAAATGGGTCTTTAAGAAGAAGACTGACGCGGATGGTAATGTGACCATCTATAAGGCTCGACTTGTCACGAAAGGTTATCGACAAGTTCAAGGAATTGACTACGACGAGACTTTCTCTCCCGTAGCAATGCTGAAGTCCGTTCGAATCATGTTAGCAATTATCGCATTCTATGATTATGAGATATGGCAAATGGACGTCAAAACGGCATTCCTTAACGGATTTCTTAAGGAAGAACTGTATATGATGCAGCTGGAAGGTTTTGTCGATCCTGAGAATGCTAACAAGGTATGCAAGCTCCAACGCTCCATCTATGGGCTGGTGCAACCATCTCGGAGTTGGAACATTCGCTTTGATGAGGTGATCAAAGCGTTTGGGTTTATACAAACTTGGGGAGAAGCCTGTATTTACAAGAAAGTGAGTGGGAGCTCCGTAGCATTTCTCATATTATATGTGGATGACATATTGCTGATGGGAAATGATGTAGAACTCTTGGAGAGCATAAAGGCCTGCTTGAATAAGTGTTTTTCAATGAAGGACCTTGGAGAAGCTGCTTACATATTAGGCATCAAGATCTATAGAGATAGATCGAGACACCTCATTGGTCTTTCACAAAGCACATACCTTGACAAAATATTGAAGAAGTTCAATATGGATCAGTCCAAGAAAGGGTTCTTGCATGTATTGCAAGGTATGAGATTGAGCACAGCTCAATGCCCGACCTCGACAGAAGATAGAGAAAAGATGAGTGTCATCCCCTATGCCTCGGCCATAGGTTCTATCATGTATGCCATGCTGTGTACCAGACCTGATGTGAACCTTGCCATAAGTTTGGCGGGGAGGTACCAAAGTGATCCCGGTATGTAACACTGGACAGCGGTCAAGAACATCCTGAAGTACCTGAAAAGGACTAAGGTTATATTTCTCGTTTATGGAGGTGACGAAGAGCTCGTCGTAAAGGGTTATGTCAATGCTAGCTTCGACACAGATCTGGATGACTCCAAGTCATAAACCGGATACGTGTATATTTTGAATGGAGGGGCAGTCAGCTGGTGCAGTTGCAAGCAAAGCGTCGTGGCGGCATCTACATGTGAAGCGGAATACATAGCTGCTTCTGAAGCAGCGCAGGAAGGAGTCTGGATGAAGGAGTTCATCACCGACCTAGGATTTATTCCAAGCGCGTCGGGACCGATGACTCTCTTCTGTGACAACACTGGAGCTATTGCCATTGCCAAGGAGCCCAGGTTTCACAAGAAGACCAAGTACATCAAGCGTTGTTTCAACTCCATCCGAAATTATATTCAAGATTGAGACATAGATATTTGTAAAGTGCATACGGATCTGAATGTCGCAGATCCGTTGACTAAACCTCTTCCAGGAGCAAAACATGATCAACACCAGAACTCTATTGGTGTTCGATTCATCACAATGTAACTAGATTATTGACTCTAGTGCAAGTGGGAGACTGTTGGAAATATGCCCTAGAGGCAATAATAAAATGGTTATTATTATATTTCCTTGTTCATGATAATTGTCTATTGTTCATGCTTTAATTGTATTTATCCGGAAATAGTAATACATGTGTGAATACATAGACCACAACATGTCCCTAGTGAGCCTCTAGTTGACTAGCTCGTTGATCAATAGATGGTTACGGTTTCCTGACCATGGACATTGGATGTCATTGATAACGGGATCACATCATTAGGAGAATGATGTGATGGACAAGACCCAATCCTAAGCCTAGCACAAGATCGTGTAGTTTGTATGCTAAAGCTTTTCCAATGTCAAGTATTCTTTCCTTAGACCATGAGATTGTGCAACTCCCGGATACCGTAGGAGTGCTTTGGGTGTGCCAAACGTCACAACGTAACTGGGTGGCTATAAAGGTACACTACGGGTATCCCCGAAAGTATCTGTTGGGTTGGCACGAATCGAGACTGGGATTTGTCACTCCGTATGACGAAGAGGTATCTCTGGGCCCACTCGGAAAGACATCATCGTAATGAGCTCAATGTGACTAAGGGGTTGGTCACGGGATGATGTGTTGTGGAACGAGTAAAGAGACTTGCCGGTAACGAGATTGAACAAGGTATCGGTATACCGACGATCGAATCTTGGGCAAGTACCATACCGATAGACAAAGGGAATCGAATACGGGATTGATTGTATCCTTGACATCGTGGTTCATCCGATGAGATCATCGTGGAACATGTGGGAACCAACATGGGTATCCAGATCCCGTTGTTGGTTATTGGCCGGAGAGATGTCTCGGTCATGTTTGCATGGTTCCCGAACCCGTAGGGTCTACACACTTAAGGTTCGATGACGCTAGGGTCATAGGGAATGTAGTACGTGGTTACCGAATGTTGTTCGGAGTCCCGGATGAGATCCCGGACATCACGAGGAGTTCCAGAATGGTCCGGAGGTAAAGATTTATATATGGGAAGTCTCGTTTTGGTCACCGGTATTGTACCGGGGCCACCGGAAGGTGTCCGGGGGTCCATCGGGTGGGGCCACCTGCTCGGTGGGCCAATTGGACCAAGTGAAGGGGGGAACCAGCCCCTAGTGGGCTGGTGTGCCCCCCCAAGGGCCCAAGGCGCCTAGGGTTTTGTTGAACCCTAAAGGGGGGCGCCCCCCTTGCCTTGGGGGGGCAAGGCACCCCCCATGGCCGCCGCCCCCTCCTCAGATCCAATCTGAGGGGGCCGACCCCCCTCTCCCTGGCCCCTATATATATGTGGGGGGTGGGAGGGCAGCGGCACCCAAGTCCTGGCGCAACCCTCCCCCTCTCCCTACTACTCCTCCTCTCCCGCGGTGCTTGGCGAAGCCCTGCAGGATTGCCACGCTCCTCCATCACCACCACGCCGTCGTGCTGTTGCTGGACAGAGTCTTCCCCAACCTCTCGCTCTCTCCTTGCTGGATCAAGGCGCGGGAGACGTCACCGGGCTGCACGTGTGTTGAACGCGGAGGCACCGTTGTTCGGTGCTTAGATCGGATTCGGCCGCAATCTGAATTGCTTCGTGTACGACTCCACCGACCGCGTTCTTGTAATGCTTCCACGTCGTGATCTTCAAAGGTATGAAGATGCACTCCCCTCTCGTTGTTGGTAGACTCCATAGATAGATCTTGGTGATGCGTAGGAATTTTTTTTGATTTTTTGCAACGATCCCCAACAATCACGGACATGACGAGGAGTCTCGGAATGTCTGAGACATAAAGATTAATATATTGGACGACTATATTTGTACACCGGAAGTGTTCTGGGTGTTATCGAATAAAACCGGAGTGCCGGAGGGGGTTACCGGAACCCCCCGAGGGAGTATGGGCCATAGTGGGCCAATGAGGAAAAGATAGATGCAGTCCACTAGGGTTGCCGCACCCCCCTAGGGTTCCTAGTTGGATTAGGAGTGGGGGGGAGCGCCCCTCTCCTTCCTTATCCTCTCCTCCTTCCTTTCCTACTCCTAGTAGGAATAGGAAGGGGGATCCTATTCTTACTAGGAGTTGGAATCCTACTCCTGGCGCGCCATACATGGGCCGGCCACACCTCCCCCTTGCTCCTTTATATACGGGGGCATGGGGCACCCAAAGACACACAAGCAACATCAGTTTAGCCGTATGCGGTGCCCCCCTCCACAGAAACACACCTCGGTCATACCGTTGCAGTGCTTAGGCAAAGCCCTGCGCCGATAGCTTCATCATCACTGTCACCACGCTATCGTGCTGACAAAACTCTCCCGTGAAGCTCAACTGGATCAAGAGCTCATGGGACGTCATCGAGCTGAACGTGTGCTGAATGCGGAGGTGCCATACGTTCGGTGCTTGGATCGGTTGGATCGCGAAGACGTTCGACTACATCAACCGTGTCACTAGACGCTTCTGCTTTCGGTCTACGGTGGTACGTAGACACACTCTCCCCCCTCGTTGTTATGCATCTAGTAGATAGATCTTGCGTGATCATAGGAAAATTTTGAAATACTACATTCCCCAACAAAAATTAATATGAAACCTGATGTTAAGCCAGTTGTGGATCATCAACGATGATTAGATCCTAAGATAAAGGAAGTCGTAAGAACTAAAATCTTAAAGCTTGTGGAAGTAGGTATAATTTATCCAATAGCTGATAGTGAATGGGTAAGTCATGTTCATTGTGTTCCTAAGAAAGGAGGTATTAGTGTTATTCCTAATGATAAAAATGAACTTATTCCGCAAAGAATCGTAACTAGTTATGGGATGGTAATTGATTTCAGAAAACTAAACAAAGCTACTAGAAAAAATTATTACCCCTTACCTTTTATTGATCAAATGCTAGAGAGGTTATCTAAGCATACACACTTTTGCTTTCCTGATGGATATTTCAGTTTCTCTTAAATACCTCTGTCACAACCCGATCAAGAGAAAACCACTTTTACTTGCCATTTTGGAACTTGTGCTTATAGACGTATGCCATTTGGTTTATGCAATGCACATGCTAGCTTTCAAAGTTGTATGACTGCTATATTCTCTGACTTTTCTGAAAAGATTGTTGAGGTTTTCATGGATGATTTTTCCATTTACGAAACTTCTTTTGATGATTGCTTAATCAACCTTGATCGAGTTTTGCAGAGATGTGAACAAACTAATATTTTTTGGAATTGGGATAAGTGCCACTTTATGGTGAATGAAGGTATTGTCTTGGGGCATAAAATTTCTGAGCGTGGTATTGAAGTGGATAAAACCAAAGTTGATGCAATTGAGAACATGCAGTGTCCTAACGATATTAAAGGTATTCGTAGTTTCCTTGGTCATGTTGGTTTCTACAGGAGGTTTATTAAATACTTCTCTAAAATTTCTAAGCCTCTTACTAATCTCTTGCAAAAAGATGTTCCACTTGTTTTTTATGATGATTGTGTAGAAGCCTTTGAAACACTTAATAAGGCTTTAACTTCAACACATATTGTTCAACCACCTGATTGGAACTTACCTTTTGAAATTATGTGTGATGCTAGTGATTATGCTATTGGTGTTGTTCTAGGACAAAGAGTTGATAAGAAATTAAATGTTATCCATTATGCTAGCAAAAGTCTAGACAGTGCTCAAAGAAATTATGCTACTACTGAGAATTTTTAGGAGTTGTGTTTGCTTGTGATAAATTCAAATCTTGCATAATTGATTCCAAAGTAATTGTTTACACCGATCATGCTGCTATTAAATACCTTATGGAAAAGAAAGATGCTAAACCTAGACTCATTAGGTTGGTTCTTTTGTTACAAGAATTTGACTTGCATATCATTGATAGGAAGGGAGCTCAGAATCCTGTAGCTAATAACTTGTCTAGGTTGGAAAATATTCTTGATGACCCACTACCTATTGATGATAGCTTTCCCAATGAACAACTAGCTTTCATAAGTGCTTCTCATAATACTCCTTGGTATGCAGACTATGCTAATTATAGTGTTGCTAAATTTATACCACCTAGTTTTACATACCAACAAAAGAAAAAAGAAATCTTCTTTGATTTAATACATTACTTCTGGGATGATCCACATCTTTATAAAGGAGTATATGGTATTATTAGATGTTGTATGCCTCATCATGAACAAGAACAAATCCTACGGAAGCGTCACTCCGAGGCTTATGGAGGACACCATGAGGGAGATAGAACTGCACACAAGGTATTACTATCTGGTTTTTATTAGCCTACTCTTTTCAAGGATGTCGTAAGTTGGTCTTGTCCTATGATGAATGTCAGAGAATTGGTAATATTGGTAGACATCAGGAAATGCCTATGAACTATTCACTTGTTATTGAACCATTTGATGTTTTGGGATTTGATTATATGGGACCTTTTCCTTCCTCTAGTCGGTATACTCATATTTTGGTTGTTGTTGATTATGTTACTAAGTGGGTAGAAGCTATTCCAACTAGTAGTGTTGATCATAACACTTCCATTAAAATGCTTAAAAAAGTTATTTTCCCGAGGTTTGGAGTCCCTAGATACTTAATTGAAGTCCCGAGGTTTGTGAGTAGTTACTTTTGTTCTTAAGGACATGGGAGAAGTCTTGTCATGAGTAATCATGTGAATTTGGTATTCGTTCGATATTTTGATGGTTGATTGCCTTAGTGGTGTTATGTGAATGTCGACTACATGACACTTCACCATATTTGGCCTAAGGGAATGCATTGTGGAGTAGTTATTAGATGATGGGTTGCTAGACTGACAGAATCTTAAACCCTAATTTATGCGCTATTCCGTAAGGGGCTGATTTGGATCCATATGTTTAATGTTATGGTTAGATTTTACCTAATTCTTCTTTAGTAGTTGCGGATGCTTGCGAGATGGGTTAACCATAAGTGGAAGCCTTGTTCAAGTAAGAACAACACCCAAGCACCGGTCCACCCATATATCAAATTGTCAAAGTAGCGAATGTGAATCAAACAAACATGATGAAAGTGACCAGATGGAATTCTCATGTGTCCTCAAGAACGCTTTGCTTATTATAAGAGACCGTTCTGGACCGTCCTTTGCCACAAAAGGATTGGGCTACCTTGTTGCACTTTTGTTACCGTTACTATTACTTGCGCGTCAGAAATTATCTTGCTATCAAACTACTTGCTACCAAAAATTTCAGTGCGTGCAGCAATTACCTTGCTGAAAATTGCTTGTCATTTCCTTCCGCTTCTTGTTGGGTTCAACACTCTTACTTATTGAAAGGACTACGATTGATCCCCTATACTTGTGGGTCATAACTTATTCTTGGGCTTCTGGATACTTTATCACCTCAGCAATAGTATCGCTTGCGCGATACTTCTGGCCTTCCACTACCGCAGGAACCTCCTCTTATATTTTTGATTTTGTATCCTTTTCCACGCATTGGAAGTAGAGTGGTAGTAGGGCGCGGTAGTACTGCTTAAGATGGTATTGTCGTCCTACTCACCACTACCACCGCAGTTACTTTAGTACAGCAACCTCTGCGGTAGTACCGCTCCGACGGCACTACCACCTCGATGCTTTTTGCTATTGCACTACTGCTACTGGAACTACACCACTCCTAGAGTGGTTGTACCGCTTGTGTGCGGGCTATGGGCATAATGGTTAGATTTGTCCCCATCTATAAAAGGAGGTATCCTTCCCCAATGGTCCTTATCCTTTGAGCTCATGTTCTTTCCCCATTTTTGAAATTCTTCAAGCTTGCTATCTCTCAATCCAATGATTCTTTCTAGTTCTTGAGGGAAAAGAGAGAGGGTATCTAGGTCTACATCTCTACCATCACTTTCTCCTCTATGTGAGGGGAACCCCTTGGAACTAGATCTTGGAGTTCTTGGTGTTCTCCTTGTTCTTCCTCTCATATTCCTCCATAGATTTTGTTGCTTTGGTGGGATTTGGGAGTGAAGGACTTGACCACTTGTTCTTGCCATTGCATTAGTTGCATCGGTTTGAGTTCTCCACCGTGATACGTGGAGGTGAAAAGTTGAGAAGCTTATTACTCTTGGGTGATTGGTAACCTGGAGCTTGTTCCTCTTGGTTACTTGGGTGCCCTAGACGGATGGTGCTACGAAGCTCAATCATTGTGGTGTAAAGCTCCGGGCAAGCGTCGGGGTCTCCAATTAGGTTGTGAAGATTGTCCTGAGCAATTTGTACGGGTTCCGGTGACCGCCCCAAGGGTTGCCAAAGTGTACGCGTTTGGTGACCGCCCCCAAGTGTTGCCAATTGTACGGGTTCGGTGACCGCCCTCAAGGGTCCCTTATTGGAATCATGACATCATGCATTGTGCGAGGGTGTGAGGAGATTCTGGTGACCCTATTGGCTTCTTGGGGAGCATTGTGTCTCCACACCACTCCAAACGGAGATTAGCATCCGCAAGGGTGAGAACTTTAGGATACATCATCGACTCCACGTACCTCGGCTATATCTTACCCGATCCCTTTACTTATGCACTTTAATTTGTGATAGCCATAGTGTCTCTTGTTATATATCTTACTATCACTTAGTTGTTTATCTTGTTTAGCGTAAGTTGTTGGTGCACTTAGGTGAGCCTAGTTGTTTTAGGTTTTTTGCTTGACAAATTAAACGTTAGTTTTATTCCGCATTTTTGCAAGCCCAAACCATAACTATTTTAAAGCACATATTCACCCCCCCCCCTCTAGGCGACATCCACCATCTTTCATACGCTCTTCCTCTCGAACAATCATGACAATGGCCTTCTTCTTCCTTCTCCTCCTCGGATGAAGAGTCATCAAAGTACATCCGCTTCAACCTCTAAATACAATTTGCAATGTTAAATGATGATGTTTGCATAAACTGACAAGAAAAACAAAGACAGGGCAATTAGTTAATAACTTGGCCGGGGAGGGAAGTGAGAGTCGTGACGGCTCACGTTGTTGCGACGTCGAGACTGCGAGTGGACGGAAGGACAGAGGGGGTGGCTTGGACACGTCGACGAGCTTGATTCCCATCCAAGCCATGCTCGTGCTTCACCGAGGAAACCCGTCGAGGCTCCACTTCGGCGTTTGGCCGCCGCCGTAAAATTCGAGTGTGAGTGCTTACGTGGACGAGGCCGAGCGGGAGAGAGGGGTGCGGGAGAGGAATTCTTTTAGAGCATCTACAGTCGGACGCCTCAAAGCCGCCTCATACGCCCGAGCGGGCCGTCCGGTCACTGTCTGTTCACGATTTTTCGACCGAGAAGAACGCCTCAAACGACCCTCAAACGCCCAGGCTGACCAGCTCCTCTCATATCCAGCCCAAATATGGGGCGGATATGGGGGCGCTCGGGCGCGCCCGAGCATGCCCACCATGCCGAACTCGGCCCATGCTGGCCCACTCTACCCCACATATATTCGTCTCCATCCGCTCACCGGAGCAAACCCTAGCCACTTCACTCCACTCCACTCCACACCCCATCGTTACCCGAGCTCACCTTCGGCCTTCTCCAACATGGCAGGCAGCGGATCCGACTACCACCAGTCTGAGTCTGTCGACTAGGGTGTCATCCCCTGCGGGTTGGAGGAGGCAATGCGGTCCACATTGCACTCTGCCGCTCCTCGGAGGACAGTGCCCGGTCGACAGGCCGATCTGTCCGCCGCGACTCCATGTCGTTGGCTCATCAGGCGCTCGGGTCCTCCGGGGTTGGATCCTCGCGGTCCCGGCAGCTGGAATCCCTCTCCTTCCCCATCACCGGTCGGGCAGAGTATGAGTCCCACCAGGACCGGGGCGGCCCGCCGTGGGAAGGAGTGGATAAGGGCTGCCGAGGCCCGTATCGCAGCGGAAATGGCGGCGGCGCGGGCGGACGCAGAGGAGGAAGCCATTTGCGCTCACATATGAAGAAACGTCAGCGGAGGAACACGCGTGCCCTCGCCCGAGAGCAAAATCGGGCGGTCCGTGCCATGGCCGGACTGCCACCGAAGGAGGAGAAGGCGGACAGTGACGACGAGCACAACTCCGGCGACTAGCAGATCCGGCTCGATCTGTACCGCGTCTTCGACCGGTACTTTCGCTAGAAGGACGACACGGATGCCTGGAAGGGCAAGGGCAACCATGGATGAACTCCACCATAGCCAAACATGCCAAATTTTGGTAGTCCGATGGCATGTTTAGTTAGTAGTGATGGAGTAGTCAGACGATGTGTGTGCATCGACGTAGTTGCACGCGTTTGTATGAATTTGAGATATGGTAATAGACGTGTCCCGATGCGGATGACATTATTTGAGAGGATCCCGGTAAGTGCCGGCGGACGCGTCCGGACGCAGCCGCAGGCGTTTGAGGGGTCGGATTTGCCAAATCCGGGTGTAGATGCTTTTACTGGAAATGGATTTATGTTGGTCAAATTTGAGAAGCCAATATCACTTCTCATATTTTTTGAGATTTCAATCCATTAGGGGTTCAGTTAAGGGTTGACTTCTGTTAGAGATGCTAAACCAGTGCCATTTTCAAGACTTTATCCTGTGAGAGCGATTGGTTCACCGGGTGGCAGATCCGAGGCCCACATCATCCGAAGCTTGCCAAGGAACCATCAAAGGCGTCACTGTCCGCAGTGCTAAGGCTTTCCCTTCTGGATTCTGGAAGAAAATAGGTGGTCTGATTTCATTAAAGGTTACAGTACATGGAGCATGGTTGGTAACAAGTCAAGTACTTGTACACTTAACATCATCATATATCGAGTTAATTTCTTTACTGAGCAGACAACATCACGCATCACGCGTTGCAAAGCCAACTGGCTGAGACGATGTGCTTTATTACCGTACCGTGGACGACAGATACCACAAGAGATTTAAAAAAATGGTATAGTACAAATGAATGCAAACGGTCATGTGAAATGTATACGTGCCAACCAACCTGTCACGCTCAATGTTACAGAAGATACCAACTCACCAGTTATATGCATAATAACACGGGCGGAGTAAAGCTCACCGGCAAGTACGTGAGCTTGCCCTGACTGCCATGTTGCTTGGGGCCAGGAACTACATAGCTCCACGTATTGGCGGAAATTCAATTCGGCTCTTGGAAGCATATGCTCTTGTCCACTAAAAATGTTTTTTTTTTTGCAAATGTTACAAAAAAAAAAAGATGTGTTCGTTGTCACACCAAAGCGCTACATGCAAACATTTAGGAGGGGAGCTTAAGTACTTTGGTCGGTGCAAAAGAAAATTTCGAGCGATAAATGTTACCTCCAATTGTTACACTTATTTTTGTTTTTTTCATCGCGAAGCACCGTAATCCATTTTGCATGAAAGTTGGCAAGCACACCTGTTACATTAATAAGAAAATCTACAAGAGAAAATAATAAATAAATAATTGTATTTACTATTTATTTTGAATTTATCGTTCATTAGGAAGCATATGCACCCTAGAGCCAAAACGGCCCTCACCACATCTTGGTTTCTAAACATGTACTTATAATGGATCAGACTCAGTAACATCTAGAGAGGGCTTTGCCGAGCTCTCGCTGTTGGCATTTGTCTCTTCTTCTTTTCTTTTGGGTTTGATGTGTTGTTCGCCCCGGTAATGCGTTGTGTATTGTGTTGGTTGCTTTGGAATACAAAGCGGGGGGAAATCCTTTTTCGATAACATCTATAGAGGGTTGTCCTCGCATAGACATCTACGGTAGAGTCATTACAAGATATGAAATGAACACATACGACCATGACGACTTATTTTGCAACAACGCTTAAAAGTGGATAAGTGTCCCTCACTGTCGTTGCCACGTCCAGCCGGAGACGTCAGGACAATAATTTTCATCTTGGTTGCCGCCGCCAACCGCTGAATGCCAGCACATCAGTAAGCAGACAAATGTCTTCAACAAGATAACAACGCAAGTTCCTCGTTGTTGAACTCGACAAATAAAGGCCAAAACAAGAGTTTTCACCTCAACATGAAGAGGTTTCTCAATCACTACCCCGATGATGGATCTTGCCAAAGTCACCCCATCCAGTATTGCACGCTAGGCCGAAGTGGCACTAGCAGACGGGTGAGATGTAATCCCACCTTAGACCTTCAACACGATCATGGGGGGGGGGGGCTTAGTCATACCGTGGCACAGATCTGCCCGCTATCGTTCCACATCGGCATGAACCAACTCGCTGCATGCAGTACGTCTCGGGGTCGTAAATATTCCACTTCACATTCCTTCCTATTCCTCTGCCTGCCTGATCTACGATTCCTCTTCCCCTGGTCATCCCTTCCTGCATTCCTGCATGTTTTAATCACTTCTTCCTAATCGATTGTTGAATCTATAGTCGTCGTTGCACTGGTTGTATCAGTCCAGGATGAAAAGCCGGGTTTTAAGACCATGGAACCCTGGCTCCGCCTCCAGATAGTGTTGGTCTTCCAAAACCGAAGATCTAGGGATATGTGGCAACACGTGAGCTTTGCAGGGAGATTAACCTATAAAGAATGGGAGCGGGGGTTATTGTAGCTAGCTGACACATGCAGCTTGCATATCAACCATACTTAAGAACAATTATTGCGCCATTATAGCTATTCACTTAAATAACCAAATATTGCACAAAACCTTATGTGAGAACAGACGACAACAACGAGTGATGCCTCGTTCATCTTGTTAGACCCAACTTTTCTTTGGTGCCAATGATCGATCAAGCGTCCATCTATTGTGCATGTGCGTCATGTCGCCCATTTAGCATTAATTTTAGCCTCTAAGGGGTGAACATCGCCCTCAACATTGGCACCACCAGTGAACCGCCTCCTCCCCTTCTTCATTGTACTGCCTAGATCACTCCTCCCACCAATCGTCATGCCTAGGTTACAACTGTGACGAAAGATTCGACCAATAAAACATCAACACAAATGTTCGAGATCTAAATGTTAGGTTGCATGTTGTTTTATCGGTCATGCAACCTTTTTTCTCGATGGCGACATGATGATGGCCCCGTGATGTCAAAGATACGATCATCACATATTTTACATATTTAAAACTTTTTCCTTTTATAAAATACTATCATGCATATGAAGGGTTTACTAAATGGTTATGGGCTCAGCTGACCACACATCTACGGGATGAGTTCATCATTGTCGAGGGTTAGTCCTGGCCATGGGCAGCCCGGCCCGAAAAAGCCCGGCCGGCCGGGCCCGACGCCGCACCCGGGCCGGGCCTAGATTTTGAGCCCGACAGGCGGGCCGGGTCAGGCCCGTACCCATCATTTTTTCGATTTTCTGAAGGGGCCCGACCCGAGGCCCGACGGGCTTTTACGTGTGTGGGCTGGGCTTTGGGCCTGATTTGCTCGGCCCGACTCTTGGACCGGGCCGGGCCCGGGCCTGGGTTTTCTGCATCGGGATCATGGCAAACTGCTTGCACAATAAACCCTCGACTCAAATGTTCAACATCTAAGTGTGTGATCTACTCCCTCTATAACTTTAATACTCCCTCCATTCCCTTATACAAGGCCACTATGAAAAATACAATTTGCATCTATATAAGGCCACTAACTGTAATCGAGGCAAAAATTAATGATGTTTTCTCGTACTACCAACTATTTTAATACTTGCATGCATGTAGTCATAATGACAATGTGCTAGTACTTCCTTCTAATTCCTTCCTTGCATGCATGTGGGCATATTAATGATCCCGCTTAACGAAAAGAAAAGTGAATTTGCAAAGTAGCCATTAAATTTTGTCTTGGTACCTGTAATTTGAGTTTGTGGCCTTGTATAAGGGAATGGAGGGAGTATAAGACTTCTTCAACACTCTCTATGACTTAAAAGCATCTTGTAAAAAGTTAACAGAGGGAGTAAAATACAAATTTTCTTTATGGGGATTAAAACAAAGTTTTTTTTACATGCCATCACTCATGAGACTAACTTTAGAATATTTTAAACCTGGCCTGGCCAGCCATCACATGGCCCTACTCTGGCTCAGACATAGGGTCTATAGTGCCACATGACATGAGGTAATCAAGTGTACTCGATGACGCACGCAATTATGAAGTTAGGGGCCTCACAGATTTTAGGGTCCTATTGCCCACATTATTCATGGGTAGGAGTACGTCCATTGCCATCATGAACGCACTTATCATCCACATAAAACCCAAAGTCCAAGCAAGAAAAAGCATGGATCCATCGCTCTCCCTCAACACGAGAAGCATCTCACGCTAGCTTCCACCCCAATATCACCCCCAAAGAATACTACCATTAGCTTAGCTGACACTGTCACACACACAGGCAGAACAAAAGGGAGCAGCCAGCAGCCCAGCAGGCCAGAGGCAGAGAGAGATCTCCACCGCAAGGGAAAGAATCACAAAAAGGGCAGGGAAAGGGAGGAGGAGAGCCCAAGCACAAACCTTCCTCCCAGAGGGCACCAAACCCTACCAATCCGCCATATAATCCCCGGGAATTCCTCCCCCATTGTCCCCCGGAGCCGAGCACGCCGCCGGAGCGGAGCAATGCCGGGGAAGCTCGTCAATGCCATCCTCTTCGCGGTCCTGGGCGTCGTGGTCGCGCTGTTCCTCTGCTACTCCGTCCGCTGCTACCGCCGCCGCCGCCGCCGCGGACGCGCGGTGCTGCCCTCGCACGGGGCCCGGGCCGACCGCTTCCAGGCGGCCGGCTCCAGCGCCTACGGCACCGGCGTCGGGGAGGAGCTGCTCACGTTCCCCGGCGGCGAGGGGCTCACCGTCGCCGCCATCCTCGAGGCGCCCGGGGAGGTGGTGGCCAAGTCGGCGCACAGCACGCTGTACCGCGCGGGGCTCAGCTCCGGCGAGGCGGTCGCGCTGCTCCGGTTCCTCCGGCCGGTCTGCTCCGCGGGCGCCGAGGAGGCCGCGGCGGCCGCGCGGCTGCTCGGCGCCGTGCAGCACCCGAATCTCGTGCCGATCCGCGCGCTCTACGTCGGCCCGCGAGGGGAGAAGCTGCTCGTGCACCCCTTCTACGCCGCCGGCTCGCTCCGCCGCTTCTTGCAAGGTTTGCCCTTTACTACTTACCTTGCTCCAGAGCGTGCAATTACTTTCATTGCTTTGCTTTCAATCCAAGTTCACCTTGAGTAAGACGAATCATGCGAAATACTCCGTCATAATTAGCTGGAACTGTAGTGAATTTGCTGATTTATGTGCATCATAATTAGCTCTGCTTCGTCTCTGGTTTCCCAGGAAAATAACTGAAAATCATCTCTGTTTGATTTGATCAATTATTTTGCTCATCCGATTCAGATTTAGCACGAACGCGTACTGCCAATAATGCTGCAAGGATTGAGCAACAGCCTTGCAGAGTGATTTTTGTTACTTTTAGCCATGTGTCTTCACTGCTACACTTTGTACTTTTGTCGTGAAGTTTACGGACAGCTCAATAGTTCATAAAGGTGTTTGTGAACTTTTACTGGTTGGAGTCGTTGGCTAGGACACTTTGCTTTGCATGATCTTCATGTTTCTCAAGGACATATGAATATTGGGTCATCTAGCAAACATCATTTGATTTTCAGTGCTGATCTGTGTTGTTCAGTTATATCAAATCGGTGTTTCTGGGGAAACATTTATTTCTGAACGTATTTAACGATGTTAATCTATTATTAAAGAGAAATGCATACCTATATGAAGTGTTTTCAAGACTATTTTATGGCATTTATGAGGTTGGTTTTTCTGAGCTGTTTGTGCTCCCTGCATCTTTCAGCTCTCCTTTTCAGTGGAGTAGTTGAATTATATGCTCTTATTGGACATGTTTTATGTGTTGGTCCATCAATTGCCCGCACTGAGGAAGACTTACAAAGATGATAATTGTCTTTTACAGAAAACAATTTTTTTTGGCTGTCAATAACTTTTGAGGTATCTGTATTTGATCCTTGTGAGGGTTTGAAAAGGACATGTCCAAATGGTCCTCTTTCCTGCTGCATTTCTTGTACTATTGCAAGCTGGTTTGAACACAAGTCCACAAGTCTCTGGGTTGAACAGTTTCAAATGTTATGATCCGGAATTTGACCATAACTCAGTTTGTAACCGTTTTGTTTCATTTTCTTGCTTTTTTGGGGGAATGAGTTTATTGCATTCATATTGTGCTAGACGATTGAGTTGAAAATGTGTTAGTCTTTACCATGGACCACCGATCTTACCATGAGATTTTTCCCACTACCATGTCAGTAACTTCTCAACTCAATTTTATGACCTGGAGTTTCACCAGAACTCGGTTTGTAGCCATTTGATTTCCTTTTCTTGCTTCTACATTTTCCTTCTTGAATGAATTTATTGCATTTATATTGTACTGCACGGTTGAGTTGAAACTGTGTTGGGTCTTTACGTTTGACTGCCGGTCTTACCACGAGATTTTCCCACTACTAGTGTCAGCAACGTCAGTAACTTGCTAGTTACTGTCAGATCTCAAATCATGCTAGCATCTAAACAAAACACTCTATGCATCCTCTGCACTACCTGACATTTGCCTTTTAAATTTTACCTGCAGAGGGGATCAATGATTCGCAGAGATGGGAGATAATCTGCAAGCTATCCATCGGCATCGTCAAGGGGCTGGACCACCTTCACACAAGATCGCAGAAGCCAATCATCCATGGCAACCTCAAGACAAGCAACATCATGCTCGACGCCGATTTCCAGCCCAGGGTATCAGACTTCGGGCTCTACCTCCTGCTGAACCCCGCTGCCGCGCAGGACATGCTCGAGACCGCCGCGGTGCAAGGCTACAAGGCTCCTGAGCTGATCAAGATGAGGGAGGTCACAAGGGAGAGCGATGTGTACAGCCTGGGGGTGATCCTGCTGGAAATGCTCGCTCAGAAGGAGGCGGCGAATGGCAGCCCGAATGCGCGTGACATCCACTTGCCAGCCTCTTTCAAGGATCTGGTCCTCGAGAGGAAGATCGCGGACGCATTCGGGTCCGAGCTGATCAAGCAGAGCAAGAACTCGGGGAATGAGGCGAAGCTCAACGCTTTCTTCGAGCTCGCGACGGCTTGCTGCAACCCTTCGCCGTCCTTGAGACCCGACTCCAAACGGATCCTCAAGAGGCTGGAGGAGATATCAAGGTGACCGAAACAAGCCGGATGTCGAATTGCTCGCTTACTAATTAGAAGGCGTCGGGGTATACCTGCAGGGTAGTGTTAGTATTTATAAGTGTATTACCCGTTTGTGCTACCAGGGAATTGGAGAGTGATAGGGGTTTACCGGTCTGTATAGCTTCCTATTGCTCGCTTTGCTAACTAGAAGGTGTCGAACTATATACCGGCAGGATAGTGTTAGTATTTATAAGTGTACCCGTTTGTTATTTCATAGAGGGTTTGTACTGCCAGGGAACTGGAGAGTGATAGGGGTTTACCGGCCTGTATAGTTTCCGTGCACTTTAAAAGGATCTCGTATCATCTGGACAGATAAATGTGGGTGCTTAGCTTTCGACGAATGAGGCGTAAGGTTCTTCTGACTGTATTTTGTAGACCTCACCTGACTAATAGTATGATTTATGTAACCACTAAGATGTGTATCCTTCAACTTTTGAACTTGCGGGGGTGGTTGTTTGCACTGGTCATTCACAAGGTCACTTTCCTGGCTGTTGCTTGATATGTGACTCCTTGTTCCAAATGGCAATGGGCACCGATCAACGGGGGGTGTCGCCCCTTTTGGCAGCACTAAGCGGCGACATCTTCTTGTCGACATCTCTTTACTGTTGGATTGCCGGCCTCAAACGTTGGCCCTTTTGGCCGGACACAAACATGCATATGCCGACCTCTGCTCTAGTGTTTGTAGGACTGGACGGCTACCTGCAATGTTGGATCTACCCTCTCATGTCCTTTCAGTGCTAATAAAACATTTGTTCTTTTACCATTTACACCGGCGATGTGTCTACAAGAACAATACGACTCACTAGGCCTGAAAACACAGTTTTGCAATTTTGACTCAGAAGAGAGTGGGCGCTACCTAGAGTTGGTAAGTTTTGATTTGTTTTAACACCGGCTACAGAAATCCTTGGCTAAGAGCCAAATCTGGGTTCAGTGTTCAGTATGTGAAAGAGACATACCACAGAAGAGATCAGGCGGCCACCATGTGGCCCTGGTCATCTTAGCATCACCATCTGATGGGAAAATGCCACCTTGCGATGACAGTGTCAGAAGCTGATTCCGCGTGATCCGTATAGCTGGATAAACGATCCCGCGATCTTGACTCCACAACAATGTTCACAAAACAATAGCAACTGGATTTACCGGGAGCACATGAAGAAATCTACACAACTCGAGAGGCCTCCATGTGCTCATGTTCCCGTCACGTGCTTTACAACCGTGCATGTTGCACAATCCCTAAAGTCACTCTGCACTGCAGTACAGCCAACCAACTTTGACAATGCATGACAATTGAGCATACATAGTGTAAACGACCAACAGTAGGCGAGCGATGTTCACACGCCGGTGTTTAAAATAGCATAGCATACAGTGCAAGGCCGAACAGAAGAAGAATAGCTCACACATGTATAAACTTCAACTCGAAGCCATCCATTCTGTGTAGTTTACATACAACAACAAGCAAGATCAAAGCGACTACCAGCAGGGGCTGCGTATTGGTTCACTTCACTGGCGCGAGGACTCTGGGGAGAGATCACAGGTACTCCCGGAGGCTCTCGCCGCTGAGGGTCTCCATCTCCTTGAGAATCTCTTGGGACAGCGTTTTGACAGGAAGCTCGACGTCCTCGAGCAGTTCGCCCAGGAACGGGATGGTCTCCGGGACCAGAGCCACGTACTCCTCCTTCAGCTGTTGGACCATGTACCTCACCACCTTCAGGCCCAGCATCTTAGGGCGGACATTGTCACTCCTTGTCTGCATCAGCACCTGCAGTTTGATAATGACAAAATTAAGCCAGTTTGCACGAGCAAGTCTTTGGTCTGGTCTATGGTTCAAATATTACTATGGGATTTGAGTGTATTATAATAAATCACCAAATAGTTATCAATTAGTTCAGTTAGTGCTGCTATGATTTAACAAGTACTCGTGTATTGCTTTGGTTCCTACCTCATGGTTAAGAGGCTTCCACAGAACATCTGATCGCGCAGTCACTGCCATTTGTCCCAAGCATGAAACAAGAATTTCATCCACTTCCTCAACTGATGGAGCGCCTGGAACTGATTCAAGAGATTCAGGCGGTTCCGCAACAAACTGAGAAACAATGGGCTTCAAAAGAGTCTGCAGATAGCCAAGAAATAAACAAAAATGTTACAATCAAAATGAAAAGATTATCAGGAGCAGAGAAGGTAAACAGGCGAAGAATATAAGAAACATTTCCTGGTTATGCTACAAGCAACTTAAAAGATACCCTTTCTACCACCTGATTATGACATCCAAACAAGACAGAAGGACATTTGCCTTGCACATTATATAAAAAAAAAAATTGGCTGGCAAAAGCATGCAAGATATGAAGTTGATTTGTTATGCTAAATATTTATATTCATCTCTATAAATTTGGGCGAACTTTACAAAGTTTGACTTCAGTCAACTCTAATATGCGGAGTAAATAAAAACGGAGGGAGTACAAAGAAACTAACCTGGAAATTGGAGGAATCTAGGATCTTCTGATCATTGTCGTAAAGAAAGCACTTGTGCAATGATTGCAGTATCAGTGCTCTCAAGTTCCACAGCTTTTGTCCTGACAAACTATCCTTATGTTTGACTGTACCGTCTCCAAGTTTAGCCTTCTTCTTTCGTTTGGAACTGATCAAGACACCATCTTCTGATAGATATTGTACCGATCCCTCAAGTAGGTACTTGAAGTAAGGTGTAAACAAGGACCTTCATAGACAAATGATATAAACAATATAAGAAGAAAATTCATATGGGCAAATTGAACAAACTAACATCAGGCAAATCATTGACAAGGGTTTCAATATTTCCAGCAAAAGACGCAAGGTTTGAAACTCATTTATGTTGTTCAGTGATTTGACAATACACAATGGGATAGGAATACCTGTGTTGTTCAGCAAGCTTGTTGACCAACTTGTAGAAAACAATTGCACGGTCCATACTTCTCTTTGATGTGGACTGATCAACATCAGACTCTGCCCATTCAAGAGTACGAAGGAAAAGAGGCCTAAAAGTGGACTCGGTAAGCTTCATCGTGAGAGTGATAATGGTGTGGATAATACTTTGCTCAGCTAAATTTATATTCTTCAAGAAGTCCAGATTCTGACGACGGAGATCAAGAGCTTCCAAACAGTGTTCATATATTTTTGTATGGTAAGTTCCTACAGCCAGCCGATCCATTGTACCAACTACATTTGCAAGCATTTGGAATGACAATGACAGGCTTGCATCTCCACATTTGGTAGCACTGGAATACAAATTCAGTAAAGGTGGAAGAATAAGCCGAACCTACAATACAAATATTTCCATTAGATTCAGAAATATAAAGCACATTAATTGTCCATCATATCACTGAGAAAACAATACATGATATGTTTAGAAGGAACATACTGGAACTGTCTCGGTCAGTAGCCCCCGAACATCTGCTGCTTTTACATCCAACTTTCCATCAATTTGAGTAGCACATTCAGGATGCAATATCACGAGATCCAGTATTTCTTCCAAATATGGACTAACAAATTCCCCAAGCTTTTGCACAATCACCTGAATAGTTGTAAGTACGGATAGCAACATACTTACAGATTGGTTTGAAAGGCTGGCATCAGTTCTCGGAGAACCATGATCATATTTTCCACTAGGACAACATGACACCAGATGTGCTCTTTGCAGCATATTTTTCATGATAAGTGGAAGCTGAGGTAACGCTTTTGATCCTAGCACGTTAATCAGAGACCCTGCGGTATTTATTAACCCGGAAGAAGTGACAGAATCACCAGAGCTGATGTGACTAATGACTGTCGCAAGGCACTTGCTATATGCAGGATTTTCTGAGGGATATTCTTTCGCTAGTGTTTCGAGTGAAGAAATAGCAGCAATTTTCACAGATGTGTCCGACTCTCCATCAATCAACTCTAGAATCTTGTAGCACAGCTCGCTGAAATAAGGGCAAGAGCTCTTGTCCACTTGGAGGGCAGTAGACAGAGAGCTGCGCTTCAGTTTTCTTGCTTTCCTTTGCTTGTTCTGGACCATGTTATTCATCCTTGCAGTTTCACACAATATTCCAAGTGCCTGTTTACAAAGTATACAGGGGCAGTCAAGTGGGGCAAAGTTGGCTTTAAAGAACATAATCAATGAACAGAACAACAAAGATACCTTTCTTTTCACAAGACCTTCTGGATGTTCTAACAACCGAGTAATTCCTTTGAAATATGTTGAAGCATGCATCCATCCCGTAATTATTTTCAGAACAGTATTTGCATTGTTCCTGACTTCCTTTCGAATATCACCAGAAATGTCCCCTTTTTTGTCTTTGACAGACACAGTGCACAAGACAACTTCCTCCATGAGTGTTCCAAGAGAATTCTACAACAACCATGAATACAAATAAGGGATGGATAAATGAAGAATACAATTTTTTTAAGGCAAAACACTACCTGATAGAAATGCATAAAACCACAAGAGTTCTAACTGGAGCAGACAGAGCTAAAATAGGAATAATAATAACAGAAAAGCAACAAAGCCACAATTTCGACCAAATGAAATACCTGGATAGAATTAGCAGCTTCCTCAGCTTCAAGCTCAAATCTCAACTCTGTATCTTGCAGCTTAAGTAGAATAAACTGCAACGCCAAATGTAGCATAGGAAGTAAAACTTGTTTCTGATGCACCTTGATTTCTTGTAGTAACTTACACAGGCAAGGAAACCATAATTTATAGGAATATTGGCCCGTCATATTGACTGCCAGACCATATTCCCATTCCTGTGACATGGCACTCAAGGATAGGACACAATGACTCTTCTTCTGTTTCGAAAGAGAGTGTGAACCCCGCTCAATCAACGTGTACAATAGATGCATGATCACGGTACTCAAACTATTTTCTCCTAGGGTCCTCAAAAGGTACACCATGAGGGTCACACGCCTATGTTCGGCAACATCAGTCAAAGATTTAATGAATATCTGCAGAAACATAAATATGCATAATCCATTAAATATTGTTATATTCACAGGAAAATGTATAAGCCAACAGAGAACGCCAAAGAAAAGTAGAGAACCTGAAGAAGCTTTTCTATACTTGTGGTCTTTGATAGCCAACATGGCACTAGTACAGATAATAAATCCTCCATAACATGTTGCGAGTGACTATCCTCCTTCAAAATTGAAATGCAGAAAAAGGGTTAAGTGTGTATAGGACAAGCTAAGTGAGGGATAATGCAAAGAATATGAAACAACATTAACTTTCAGAAGCTTTTCAAAAAAATAAACAAGTATAGAGAACCTGTTTGATTCGCTTCAAAAAAATAAACAACCTACGCTAACATTTAGGGCCTCTTTTGACTCACAAGATTCCAAACATATGATTGCAATGTGATGCCCACTTGAATCTTACAGAGTTAAATTTGCAGAAAGTTTGTTTGGTTGCACCATAACAAAAACAATGTATTCTTAGTGGTTTGAGTCAAATGGAAATTTTCCTGCGAAATGTAGTGCAATGGAATCCTTGAAAGTACCCCCACACGATACAATCCTACAATCCAAATAACCCCCGTGGGGAAAATTCCTTGAAGCGGAAGGCTTACTAGTACGAATTGGTTAGCAAAAATTAAGGTGTACCCCCTCCGTCCCAAAATAAGTGTCTCAACATTAGTACAACTTTTGACGGAGGGAGTACAAACTAAAGAAATGCTTCAAGAAGGTCCATGGATAGCATAACTGCACTAGGCTCAGATTGCCCCCGGAAAATTGAACAAACCTGTTTCACTGCATCCCCAATAGCAACAAACAGATCAATAATATTTTCTGAAACCAGCTGCGGGAATGCCTTTGCTAAGGATGAAATCAACGACAATCCATGATTATGAGTTCCTACATCCTCCGTGGACCTTATGAAATTGATAAGGAGGTTTACATTTCCATTGTTGAGCAGATTATCCTGCAGAAACACAAATTTTCATGAAAAAAAATACAGAAGTCAAGTTTTTACAAGATAGCAAGAGTAAGAGGTTATAAATCAGTCTACTAGATTACTTGGTGGCCCGGTTGTAGTGTATCGATGATATCTTTGAGTGTCAGAAGTACCAAGTGCTGGCTTTCTTTTACAAAACTGGGTACATCAAGAATTTCAGAAGAACCTTTGTTATATTGACAAACTATCCCTGAAATCCATTGATCGGAAAGAAGCTTTGATAGAATCTGGCAAAGTGGTTGGAGTAAACATAGCCTGCATGAAAAATGACAGCATATTAGAACTGCATATCAGAACCACAGAACATCGGATTTTTAAAAATTAAGAAGAGAACTATAGGACATAGTTTTTTTTTTAAATAAGTGTTATAGTACCAGACCTTTGATTCACATTCTTCATAAGAAAAATAATATCCAGAAGAGAAACGAGAATAGAAGGCACAGGGTGTTCTCCAAAATACTCTTCAAAATGGTTATCGCGGTTAAGATTCTCTGATCTCTTTATTCTCTTTGGATTTCCTCTCTTATCACCTTGTGCTACAACCAATTCAATAAATTTCACAAAAGTGGAGGCATGAACCTGTCATGAGTTGAATTAGAAATCAGCTAAAAATGATTAAAAGCGATACAAAAAATGTCACAAACAGCATACACGAATACATGCAAACACTTGGGAGAATTGTTAACAAATAGCAACTCTGAAAAGAATCCATTCAGGTGTACATAGTTACAAGCCTATGCTCATCTTAAGAAAAGGAAACAGAAGTACCATATTTGGAAAGGCGGTTTGGTGCTGAAAGAGTGACAACTGCTGTGTTCAAGCAACCAGATTTAAAATACGTTTTACACCGGATTTCAAAGCATTAGATGGATCTTTTTTGTACATTAATGGGTGTGTTTGGACCTCTGACACACTAATTTTGGTTGGCCAAAATAAGTAAATATGAATGAAATAAATAAATAGAATGCAGGATATGGATACAAACATTAATTCGCAGTAGAGCATCCCGTGTTGCATTTCGAATTTCCAAATTCTCAGCTCGAAACAGAGAAATAAGTACCCCAAATACTTTATCCTGCAAAAGTGAGAATACATTCAAGTTTAGTTTATCTTAATACCACATGAAGGGAAAGACAATAATAGATCAGAGAGAAAGATATGGACAGAAATGAATTGAGATCAATCACATGCCAGAACAATACAAGCATGTGAAAGATGATGGTATATACAATTTGTGAACAAAACAAATGCCAAGAAAGATCGTGTGACTAGTTAAATAAGAATGCTCTAGTACATGGTCGCAGCCAGAAAGAACTTGTTCAGGCACTGTCTGGAAGAATGGTAGTTCTTGGCAAAGTTCCTGAATTATGTCAAATTTAAACTAAATACCAAAATTTTACCAAGAAATACACCCCTTCCAAACAGACCTCTAGTGTACTTGTTTACACAAGAAAATAATATAGTTCAATGTAGAGAGCTTGAATCCAACACTTGGCAAACCATTTGCTGTCGCATTCAGCAGAAACCCAGGAGACATGATTACTGACTGTTACATCAGCACACCATGATTATTGCAGAGAACTTCTATTTTAAGTTAATGTAGGAGCACAAGAAACCAATCTGGTTCACATCAATGATTACACAGATTGGAAGACCATGAATTACTGCTAAAATACCATCTTTTTTTGCAGAACTACCATGTACATGATGCCTATGTTGGTGTGCTCAATAAATGAAATTCCAGTACATGCTTACATGGGTTGGGTAAATGTATAATCCCACCAACTAGGTTCAATACCTCATGGACTCGAATTTGGGTTCTGTTTATTATGTGAATGGAAACTAGCCCATTCAATGCTGTCCCTATGTTTCAACTTAAATGTGCGAATAACTGAAGTTTCACCAAGCGAACAATGGCATACAAAAATATAGGGCAAACATAAACCTTAGTATCGTTCTTCAAATTTTCAAAGAATACTGGTTGAAGATTTTGCAGGGCAGTTAGACATGGCATCACGGCAACAGGATCTTCGTGAGACAAACCATCAACCTGAAGTTGCATAATGTCGAAGTTAATCTCAGCAGATATATTTGTAATTTTCACTTGATTGAAAGTTTGTTCACCTTTAAAGCTTTCAATAGAGCCTCAGATGTGTCAAAACCAATATTTGTTTGATCTGCTGCTGCGAACAAAACCTACAGAATGATAGTAATTAACACACCCACAACAAATATGAACCAAGGCAGTCCTGCTGGACAGATGTATTTATTACCTCCAACAGCAAGCACAATATTTGTGTTTCATGAGTAGTCAGGATCTGCTTAGAATCATGCCCACTTTGATGCTCACTACGACGGTCCAGAAGATACAAGAACAAAGACTTAACCTCTTCTGCCTTAAATAAGATGCTTCCTACTCCTTTCAGGGCTGACAGAACCATCAGCTGCAATAATATTATAATATCAACTGACATCCAAACCTAACAGAGAGGATTGTTCATATTTACTACTCCCTCCGTTCCAAAATAGATGACTCAACTTTGTACTAACTTTAGTATAAAATTGGGTCATCTATTTTGGAACGGAGGGAGTAGTTTTCAGTTTTTGTGTGGTATTGAGTGACAAGGATGATGTGAGTGAATATTATGGTGTGTGGGGTTTGATACGATGTTGACATGTATGCCATATCAAGCTGGATCAATTTACCAACACTGCAGAAGAAACTAACCTTTCCACAAGGAGAGAACTTCAAAGAAGAGTGCAAGATGAAATTAAGGATAGCATCTTTGGTCGGCTGATCAATTCTGAAAAAAGAGACACGTGAGCTTACACATTCCTATTAAAATAGACACATGTGTGCTTCCATTAAATGCAATTAATTCTTGACGATAAACCTATGGGATGCTGTTAAATAAAAAATGTTAAGTTCGAATCTTCAGAAAATCCTCGCATGTCCGCAGAATGCTACTGTTTCCGGTTGCTCCACTTTCTCTCGTTACCACACTTACAGTACACACATCTGATTTGTCAAATCACATGTTTATGACCTGCTCATTTCACCGTTTAAACAACCGCCCTGGAAATTCAAGCGAGGATACTATCTCGAGGTTGGTTTTAAGAATATACCCGTGCCAAAGTTGATTACAGAAGAACATATGACCAATACATCTTTTTTAGAGATAATAGGAATTTCATGTGATGAGACAATGTACATTTAATAACATGCAAGATGTTCCACGAGAGATCAAATAACCTTTCATGAAGATTTTCAGGAACCATCAGATCTTGACTTGGGCTAAGCATTGATGAAATATAAGCAGGTAAAAATCTCGCATCTGAGGATATCATGGCCTTTTGGTTGGCCAATGACTCGAGGAAAACACCAAAGGCTGGAGATGACATGGGGAATTTGCCGTTGTTTCCTGTAGATTGTAATTAATACCAAAAAGATCAGCATCGAATTTCCTCAAGTGGGAATTAAGAATGAAGAAAATATACGGATAGCATACCATTTTTGGACACTGAAGTGCTCAAGCGCTGCCACACCAAAGACAGGCCCTCGATAAATTTCATAGCAGAGGACCTCACATCCTACAATATGAGTAACGAACTTGCTCAATACAATAACCAAGAGAACTCTAGTCAGCACAAAAAAGAACTAGCTCACAGATTGTGATGCGAAAGAAAAAACGTAACGGAACACTGTGTACCTTATTTTCGTGGGAAAGAGGGACAATAAGAGAAGGGAACAAAAGTAGAAGCTGCATACACAAGCTCTCATCCATACTACTACTTTCAGATAAAGCACACGCTGAACAAATTGACGCAAGCACAAGAAGACACTCTGCTTGAACTCCAGCAGACAAACCTACATCAAAATTTAAAAAATATCATAAGCAGTGCACAGAAAGAGAAACGAGTATGCAATCAAACAACAATCTAACTAGTAAGAAGAGAAATGAGTGTGCAATCAAATAACAATCTAACTAATAAGTAACCATTAAAGAAAAACAGGAACATGAATAAACCAATCGAAGTGAGCTAATTATGAAATGTCAAAGAAACTAGGCACTAAAATACAAGTTAAGTAAAAGCAAATATCAGGCTCTTGTACGGTAACAGGATAACCTAAAAATAGAAATTAGTGTAGCAACCTTCATCCACAAGGTACTTTGAGATAAATTGAATAGGTGCTCCTGTGCAGTTGGCCACCAGATACTGTAGGTGCTTCTGAAAGATATTGTTGTCAGGTGATGTGATGAAAAACATAAACAAATCATCAAGCGCTGTTTTTTCACCAGCATCAATCTGCATACACCACAAAGTGAGGACAGATCATGAGATACTCTCAGAAGTCACAACAAGGAAAACAGATACAGATTTATCCATTTTTGGTAAGCAGTAACACACCATAGAATTCTGCTTAACATAGGAAGACTGGACCCTTAGCAGACCCCAAAATATGCAGGCAAGAATTCTAGCATTCAATGCATCTGTGTCATTATTGAAAATATGCTTCACTAGTTCCGTAATGCACTTCTCAAGGTTGTCAATGCTGATCTGCGTGATGTAAAACAAAAGGTATGGCATGTAAATATTGGGTAAATCATCCACAAATGGAATAAACAATAGTAGAGTAAAGCAGTAACACCTCATCACCAATACAACCGCCTTTTGGCTGTATGTGAGACCATTCATTCTTCAGAGCTGGCAAACAAACTTGGCACAGATTCACCTGCTTATCCAAAACTGAAGAGGGCGAGAAGAAAATAAGTAATTGGTGTGTGCACATGTGTGTGACAGAAGATTCAGACATAAAATTTAATTTCAGAAAGAAGTCAGACTGCATCCAACTATCACTTCGAAGAATGCTAATAACTAGCTTGACAAGCAAGAACAACATGAGTATATAGGGCAGTTTATTTGAGTACCTCAATAATACTCAATAAATACTGGGTAACATTCTTAGTAAAACAACTATGACAAGTCCTACCAGAAATGATAAGAGCAAAGCTGCGAAGATGGATATACCTTCAGTAGGAATAAGCAGAGCTTGCAATACTATGAGTAAGAACGGAGTTCTAGAAAAGCTACTTCGGTTTCCACAGTCAGCCAACCACTCCACATGTTTATTTGGGTTTGATAGAAAAGTTACAGCAAAAGCTTGGATGTTGCTCATGTTAATGGAGGCTATAGACTCCAAAGGCACGTTCTGCAATGACATAATAAGATATATAGTTATATGAAAAATAGAAAGAACGTAGCATGTCCCAATAGCAATATCTACAGAAAAATATGTTTTGTATTTCATACATGTTTTACATATCTAGCCATATGACTGCAAAGAGCTAAAGATGTGGAAATGGATATATAAAGAGTAAGAATCTATGATGACATATCAGGACAGGTAATAAATCTCACCTTCCCTTCAGGAGCAGTGAGCTCATAAACAAGAGGACTACTTGCATAGAAATCCCATTGTATTTTCTTAGCTAGCTCCAAGGCCTTCAAATTTACCTTCAAGGTCTGCATCCATGTAAACATTCAAAGTGAGGAATATGTGCAGGAAAATAAATGGTGTAAGCAAACAGTAGAAGATTAAATAGCTAACCTTTGGGTGAACTATAAGAAGACCAAATACTACTGTAGCGATGTCCTTGGCGTGTTCCGCATGATGCACCAGATATTCCATAACCATCTTTTCCAAACATGAAACAGCAACATCACAAGCCTTTGATGCTTTTGAACCACCTAGAGTACCATAGAACAAATAGTATTGTCACTCACTGACTAGTAACTCCTATGGATATAGTATCGAGCATTAACAAGAGGAGGGAAACAGTAAACCCAGTTCCTTAATATTCCTATGGATATTGTCACTCACTGACTAGAACAAATAGTATTGTCACTCACTGACTAGTAACTCCTATGGATATAGTATCGAGCATTAACAAGAGGAGGGAAACAGTAAACCCAGTTCCTTAATATTCCTTGATTTTTGTATGCTGGACTGAATTACAAACAATGTTGACTGTATTTTTCTAAACCTAATTCTTAAACCATACTAACAACCTCATGCGTAAATGTAAGTTCTAGCAGCTAAGCTACACAGCAAATTTCTGCACCAGATAATAAAACAAACTCAACAAGAGGCCAACAAATGAACATTGCCCACCTTTGCAAATGATGTCGGTGCATTTCACGAGCAAGTCGTCATATGCTTTTAGAAGGCCACGAGGACTAGCGATAGCAGCTAGTCCTTCTATGGATAAGGCAGCTTGAACAACACTTAGATCATCATCATACAAACTGCGTATTATTGCATCTTGCATATTTATAAATTTCTGCAGGAAAACATAAATAACACAAGCCAGCAGATCAACACTTGAGGGAGGTAATAACTTCAAATAGAACGAGTATCATGTACTGCACCACATACATGTGCAAAAAAGGATGCAAACTTTACCTGTGGATTTGCAGTATTTTTCTTTAAAATGTCGGACTTGGCAATTTTTGAGAGAGCAGATTGACGGACCACAGCCTGTATGATGAACAAAATTTGTAGTGTAGAGAAGGGAACAAACTAATTGCCAAAAGATGGTACGTAAATTATGTGGCATTCAATTCATCAAATATGACATAAAGAAGGGTTGGCAGTTCTACAAATTTGCATAAATTAAATCCATATCAGACCTTTGGGTGATCCAGACTGAACCAGATGTTAGCATCAGAAATTTCAGCTGGCATGCTCTTGCTTTCATCAAACACTAAGCTGAGCAACTTGGAAGTAGAATCCCCTTTTACTGGGTTAATTTCAGATTCCTGGCAGAATGACGTTCTAGATCAATGACTTCCAAAATTGAAAAGAAGAACATTCATAATGCAATAGAGAAGAACAAAAAACAACTATGAAATATGAAGCTAGATAAGCAACAAATTTATACCTCGAGAAATTTACGGATAGCATCACGTAGCTCACATGAATATATTTTTTCAATTGCAGCGAAGATCTTCTTTGCCCATATACCTGAGGATTATAAAGATAGAACATTGGTAGGCGAAGATGATCTTTCATAATGAAGCACTACTGAGTAAAATACACACACACACACACACACACACACACACACACCAATGTAGTGATAATTGATCAGTTTAAAACAGAATTGACAGAAATACAATAACAACCTGTGCGGTTTATATCTGGATTTTCGGTGACCCGTGATGCCTTGATACAGTTTCCAAGAACCTTCCGCACAATCCTTTCAATAAAATTCTTGATAGGTAGAGTCTCAATGGTTTCGATAAGGTGCACGTGGCAGGATTCATCACTAGTACTGTTCACATGTTTCCAGAGTCATGGAATGAAAGTAATATACAAAAATAATCACAATTATCACATGGGCAAATTACCTGTAGTCAACCAGTGATTCAACATAAAGCCTAACAAAATTCTCAATGTTGAACTCACTTGATAATACAGAAAGGACGCCAGAAAAATCCCTGTAAGCAAATTGCCATCAAATAACTTATGCCTAATGCTAAGAAGAAACCGAATATATAGGACATCTGGTAAAACGAAGCCACAAGCCTCACCTGATGTCTTTTAGAATCATCAATGGCTTCTTGCGGAATTCTTGGACAGACTGTGACTGTAACATTAACATAAAACCTTTATATCATTGATAAATCAAGTTTAATACTTAATATATAGAAGCGCATTTTACGAGGGACTTGTGACAAGAAAGGTGTTATGACCAAACCTGAACTAGACTTATAATAGCCATTACTGTAACACGAAGCCACGGTAAATCGACCGACTCCAATGCATCATGCTGTGCAGCCCTTGCAACAAAGATAATTAAGTCTTGAACAAGTTTTGCTGCCAGCGTTGCTCGTGTTGAGAGTACTCCAACAATCATCAGAGCGCCAGCCTGGTTATAAAAGAACCCGTCACAACGGTATAGCTTAAAGAGCATAAGGTGGATTTCAGAAAATACAAAAAATTAGTATGCAGCACTTCATTTCTATTTAGCATTCTAATCATAATGAAATAGTTAAAAGAACATTGAGACATCAATTTTGCATAAATGGATAACGTAAGTTACACATCCTTCAAGCCAACCTTATAATCTCGGTCTGCCCCAATATCAGGATTAAGGGAGTCGAACACATATCCCACCACCCTCTGCACTATATTTGAATCAAGCTTGGGGATAGCTCCCAAGCACTCCACAATTACTGCAGTGCAAAAGCACACCACTGTCCTTGAATGAAGGAAACCCTTTTTCGGCGCCGCCTGGTAATGCATAAAAACATCAAGCACAAACCTTCAAAAGCAAGGGATAATCCTACAACAAAAAATAAGGCAGCCCAACTTACATAGTTGGAAAAGGTCTCCAGCAAAGAAGTATCACGGATGCACTGCTGTACTAGAACACTCCTGGGAGGGGGTGCGCCCGAGGATTTCACACCATCAAGAAATGTCCACTTACTATTGCTGAACGCACAACATCAAGCAAGCACTGAGTGAATTGAAAAGATAAAGGGACCAAACCAAGCATAAACCAGGACCTCTGACACTCACCCTAAGTTGACCAACTGCACAATCCGAACAAACGCATGTGTATCATGGTACGGCAATGCACACAGCAGCAACTCATCCACGTTGTAGACATGCACCCTGCATGAACATTTCCTTCAGATACAAAAGAACGGGCTAGAGCTCGCGGGGAGGGACGAATGTAGCTAAAGGTTGGTACATACAGGTATCGGCGGATAAGGTATTCGAGCGTCTTGAGGGCAGCTGGAAGCTGCAGGTAGCCAGCTAGAAGACGAAGGTAGGAGGAGATGGACTTGTTCAGCTTGTCATTTTCCTTTTGAGTTTGCTGCTCACGGTTGACCTCAAGGCTAGTCTGGCTGAATAGCGTGCTACTGTACCTCCCAAACCTCTCGTCCACACCAGTAAGATGCTCCAAACCTACATACACAACTCGAGTCAATTACTGCAAGGGAACATAAACGTTCGTGCAAATGCTTCATATGCAAAACTAGCATAGTTTGATTTGAGAAATTAGAAGAATTTTGAAAATCCACAGGAGTAGCTCTGATGTCCGCAATGCAGTTTACTAGAATTAGCTAACAGATCGCGGCTAAATTCCTGAGGACCAAATCAAAATGGTTGGTAATACGCACTTGAACTAGCGAACAAATATACCAAAGCAGTGGTGTTCAAGTGAACAGGGAGCTAAGGACACATGACATCAAAGGAACAGTATGCTTAAATCGATCGAGCTGCCCGTGGGGTGAGGGTTGTCACCACTGACCAGAGAGGGCGATGGGGAGGATGGCGCGGAGGTCGATGTCGGCGGCCTCCTTGGCGTCGAAGAGCACGGACGGCCGGGTGATGGGCCGGCGAGTCGACTCCGGCGCGGAGCCGAGGGCCGACTTGATGGCCTGCAGCTGCGACGCGATCGAAGCCATCGCCTGCGGTATGGGGGTGGCGTCGCGGTCGCCGCCGCCGCTAAACCCTAATAAAACCCTGCGCGGCGGGAGGGGAGGGGAGGGGAGGGGAGAGGAGAGGCGGCGCCGAGCAGGCCGGGGAGGGAGGGGTGTACGCAGCACGCAGCAAGGAAGCGGTCGGTTTTGTGGTGGTGCGCAAAGCGAGAAGGTCATGGGCCGGGTCACGGAGGAAGCCCATCTCAGTGCCGTCCGCGAGGCCTGGTTAGCTGTTCCCAGACGATTGCCTCAGAAAAAAAATATCTCAAGCGGAGAAATACTTGGGATTGCAGTCGTGTGTGGGTAGATCCAAGAATGAAGTTCTCAAATATCTCAAGGATAGAGTGGAATCGTGTAAGAGGATGCATGAAGAAAGCTTTATCGTGTGGAGGGAAAGAGATCTTATCAAGTCGGTGGCTCAGGTGATACCCACATATTCGATGATTGTCGTTGGTTTGCGCCCCTCGACTGTCTGGAGGTCTATTTGCGAAGGTAGGGATGTGTTGAAGTTGGGCGTAATCCAGAATATTGGTGATAAAAAAGAGACAAGGCTTTTTAATAACTGGCTGCCACGGAACCATAAGCTACAACCTGATTTATGCAAGGAGTGCAACACCATCGGAGTTTGTTAGTGAATTAATTAATCAATCCATGCATGCATGGAACATAGAGGTTTTATGAGAGCATATGATCCCACCTAACGCGGATGTGGTGTTAAACATCCCGCTAAGCTCAATCAACTTGCCGGATACGTGGCATGGCACTATGAGCACTCTACGCGATTTTTTGTCCGCTCAGCCTAACGGCTACTAGCGGAGACCAAGCAGCAAAGAGAGGATCGGCTCGAGCATCGTCCGGGGCCGTCTGACCTCGAAGGAACTCGTCGGCAATGGTCTGAATAATGGGGTGTCAAGGTCCCTTCTAAAGTTATTTTTTTCCTTGACGACTTGTTCATGTGTCCCTCCCGACGGGTTATGTACGGCTATCTCGAAACATGGCATAGGAGGCGACTTGTTCTGTCTGCAATGCAGCTGAAGATTCATGGTACCATTCGCTCATTGATTGTAACATGGCGAGAGCAGTATGGTCGCTGATGGATGATGATGTTGTGAATCTTGTTCAGTCGGGTCATCAGGAGGATCCTAAGTTGTGGTTGTCCAATCTAATTGAAATAGCAAAAGAAACGAAGTGATTGGAAAGAACTTCTTATTCATTAATCATTGACTTGAGGCATTTATACAAGGATTCTCGGCTGTTCGGGGTGTCGGTTACAAGAGGAAACGCTTGTACAAGGTGTCTGTTGAATGAATAGGTGCATGTTCGTAGGGATCAGGTGCCTTTGCCTTTACACAGAGAAGGCATCCATGCTTCTGCACGCACTTTGGGCACTAAATAGCTGCTTAAGGCAGCTATAATCTAATTCTAACACTCCCCCTTGCACAAAGCTGCTTCTGGCACGACTTCCATTCCTTGTATAGTCTTGAGAATCCTCTGATCTTGATCAATAGTAACTCCTCCAAAAACCCTATGGGAAAAATATGAAGAAAATGGTGTTTGATATGTTGCTAAAACTCCTTTAAACCCAGTGGAAAAAATAAGGAGAAAATGATGCAACATATAAAGGTATTGTATCTTTTAACTCAACTAGATGATACCCCGCGCGTTGCAGCAGTACTTTATGCTTCTCAATTGATGCAAAGTGAACTGAAATATCGTGTGATAATAGAAGTGCTTACTGACAACACAAATGCCTTACTTGTAAAATAATTGAAGAAATTTGTAGATCATATTGCTCTTGAATTTCCGTAACTGACAAACCAAGAAAAACAAAAGCATACCCTTGGGAACAACTTAGTTGTGTCATTCCATTGCACAATAGTACAATATGTGCACAATGATCAATTAAAATGGATTATTTACGATCCTTAAAAAAGGATTATTACCCTATACTCCAGAGTACACAATATTCTTTGTGAAAATGGTTTCTTTGTGCTTAATCTGCAACAAAAAAGGCAACTATTGAAATCTGAATGAATATATATGGAAAGAAAGAACGGATGGGGCCCATGGGGATACCAAGAATTAATTCCACATGTCAAATTACAAAGATGCAAGCTAGTTTCAATCAAACAATGGCAAGGACATGTCGAACTATAGGACAAACAAAATTAGAACTTAGAACAAAACTATAATTCTTATGCGACTCACCTTCCATGATAATCAAATAAATGGAAAACAACAAATACATGTAAAGCTGAGACATCTATAAAAGATCCTAAGAATAATCATTTGATACAGTAAAAAATGGAATATATGAAGTAATGATTGGCAATACATCAGTAAGCTTGGTTAAACCTTGGCCCACATCTCATCCCAAAAGATAACACCTAGGGATAAATTGCAGTCAACCAAATACTTGTAATGAAATTGAGGGCGAAAGAACAGAGATATGATTGTTGTACAAACTACGAAGCAAAGAACGACTGACTTTTGTACCAAACAAGAACGGAACAATGCACGAGGGCTGCACCCAGCCGACCTGCCACTGCTACTTCTCGAGCTTGCGGTGTATTCCCTCGAAGAGGAAAGGATGATGCAGCACAGTAGCATAAGTATTTCCCTCAGTTTTTGAGAACCAAGGTATCAATCCAGTAGGAGACCACGCGCGAGTCCCTCGCACCTGCACAAACAAATAAGAACTTCGCAGCCAACGCGATAAGGGGTTGTCAATCCCTTTACGGTCACTTACAAAAGTGAGATCTGATAGATAGGATAGGATAGTATTTTTGGTATTTTTGGTATAAGAACAGAAAGTAAAGAAAGTAAATAAGCAACGGCAAAAGAAATTGAAGGGAAAGTAATATGATAAAGATAGACCCCGGGGCCATAGGTTTCACTAGTGGCTTCTCTCATGATAGCAGAATTCTACGGTAAGTGAACAAATTACTGTCGAGCAATTGATAGAAAAGCGCATAGTTATGAGAATATCTAGGCATGATCATTATATATAGGCATCACGTTTGTAACAAGTAGACCGAAACGATTCTGCATCTACTACTATTACTCCACACATCGACCGTTATCCAGCATGCATCTAGAGTATTAAGTTCATAAGAACAGAGTAATGCCTTAAGCAAGATGACATGATGTGGAGGGATAAAATCAAGCAATATGATATAAACTCCATCTTTTTATCCTCGATGGCAACAATACAATACGTGTCTTGCTGCCCCTACTGTCACTGGGAAAGGACACCGCAAGATTGAACCCAAAGCCAAGCACTTCTCCCATTGCAAGAACTATATATCTAGTAGGCCAAACCAAACCAATAATTCGAAGAGACTTGCAAGGATATTATAACCATACATAAAAGATTTCAGAAAAGAATCAAATATTGTTCATAGATAATCTTGATCATAAACCCAAAATTCATCGGATCTCGACAAACACACCGCAAAAAAATTACATCAAATAGATCTCCTCGAAGATCGAGGAGAACTTTGTATTGAGATCCAAAAAGAGAGAAGAAGCCATCTAGCTAATAACTATGGACCCAAAGGTCTGTAACAAACTACTCACAACTCATTGGTGAGGCTATGGTGTTGATGTAGAAGCACTCCATGATCGACCACCCCTCCGGCGAAGCTTCGGAACAGGCCCCAAGATGGGATCTCACGGGAACAGAAGGTTGCGGTAGTGGAATTAGGGTTTTCTCTGTTGCCTCGATGTTTTCAGGGTACGTGGATATATATAGGAGGAAGGAGGGCATCGGGGGAGCCAGAGGGGCCCCACGAGGGTGGCGGGCGCGCCCTGCCCCCTTGTGGCCGCCTCTTTCGTTCCCTCGCGTGTACTCAAAGTCTTCTGGGTAGATACGGTTCCAAAAATAACTCTCCCGAAGGTTTCATTCCGTTTGGACTCCGTTTGATATTCCTTTTCTGTGAAACACTGAAATAGGCAAAAAAACAGCAATTTGCACTGGGCCTTGGGTTAGTAGGTTAGTCCCGAAAATAATATAAAAGTGAATAAAGCCCATTAAACATCCAAAACATAATATATAATAGCATGGAACAATCAAAAGTTATAGATACGTTGGAGACGTATCAAGCATCCCCAAGCTTAATTCCTGCTCGTCCTCGAGTAGGTAAATGATAAAAACCAAATTTTTGATGTGGAATGCTAACCAACATAATTCTTAATGTAATTTCCCTATTGTGGCATGAATGTTCAAATCCGAAAGATTCAAGATAAAAGTCTATATTGGCATAAGAATAATAATACTTCAAGCATACTAACAAAGCAATCCTGTCTTCTCAAAATAACATGGCCAAAGAAAGTTCATCCCTACAAAATCATATAGTTAGGCTATGCTTCATCTTCGTCACACAAAATATCTCAATCATGCATAACCCCGGTTTCAGCCAAGCACTTGTTTCATACTTAATTTTTTTTCAAACTCTTTCAACTTTCACACAATATATGAGCGTGAGCCATGGACATAGCACTATGTGGAATAGAGTGGTGGTTGTGGAGAAGACAAAAGAGGAAAATGGTCTCACATCAACTAGGCGTATCAATGGGCTATGGAGATGCTCATCAATAGATATCAATGTGAGTGAGTAGGGATTGCCATGCAACGGATGCACTAGAGCTATAAATGTATGAAAGCTCGACAAAAGAAAACTAAGTGGGTGTGCATCCAACTTGCTTGCTCACGAATACCTAGGGCATCTGAGGAGGCCCATCGTTGGAATATACAAGCCAAGTTCTATAATGAAAATTCCCACTAGTATATGAAAGTGACTAAACAAGAGACTCTCTATCATGAAGATCATGGTGCTACTTTGAAGCACAAGTGTGGAAAAAGATAGTAGCATTGTCCCTTTTTTTCCTTTTCTTTTTCTCTTTTTTGGGCCTTTCTTTTTTTCTCTGCCCTTTCTTTTTTTTCTTTGGGACAATGCTCTAATAATGATGATCGTCACACTTATATTGATTTACAACTCGATATTACAACTCGATACTAGAACAAAGTATGACTCTATATGAATGCCTCCGGCGGTGTACCGGGATGTGCAATGAATCAAGAGTGACATGTATGAAAAATTATGCATGGTGGCCTAGCCACGAATACGATGTCAACTACATGATCATGCATGGCAATATGACAATGATGAAGTGTGTCACATGAACGGAACGTTGGAAAGTTGCATGGCAATATATCTCGGAATGGCTATGGAAATGCCATGATAGGTAGGTATGGTGGCTGTTTTGAGGAAGGTATATGGTGGGTGTATGGTACCGGCGAAAGTTGTGCGGTACAAGGGAGGCTAGCAATGGTGGAAGGGTGAGAGTGCGTATAATCCATGGACTCAACATTAGTCATAAAGACCTCACATACTCATTGCAAAAATCTACAAGTCATCAAAACAAAGTACTACACGCATGCTCATAGGGGAAGGGTTTGTAGGAGTTAACCATCGCGCGATCCCGACCTCCACACAAAGGATGACACTCAATGAAATACCTCATGCTTCAAATTTGTCACACAACGGTTACCATACGTGCATGCTACGGGACTTGCAAACCTTAACACAAGTATTACTCAAATTCACAACTACTCTACTAGCATGACTAATATTACCATCCTCATATCTCAAAACAATCATCAAGTATCAAACTTCTCATAGTATTCAGTGCACTTCTTATGAAAGTTTTTACTATACCCATCTTGGATTCCTATCATATTAGGACTAGTTTTATAACCAAAGCACATTACCATGCTGTTCTAAAATACTCTCAAAAGGATATAAGTGAAGCATGAGAGATCAACAATTTCTACAAAAATAAAACCACCACCGTGCTCTAAAAGATATAAGTGAAGCACTAGAGCAAAACTATCTAGCTCAAAAGATATAAGTGAAGCACATAGAGTATTCTAATAAATTCTAAATCATATTTATCTCTCTCAAAAGGTGTGTCCAGCAAGGATGATTGTGGCAAACTAAAAAGCAAAGACTCAAATCATACATGACACTCCAAGCAAAACACATATCATGTGGTGTCGGGGATATACCCCGCGGTATGACCCGGCCGGAAATATAACCCGGCCGGACTTGACGGTTTACTTGAGACCAGGTTTACACTGGCGACCCGCCCTGACCAGACGGTTTACAAGCAACCTGCCTAAACATTATGACTCACTGGTAACCCGGCGGGCGGCAGACGGATGACAAGGCCCAAGGCCCAGAATGTCGGTTTATGTTAATGGTGGGCCGGTTTAAGAGGAAAGGCGTGAGGAATATTTACCTTACAAGGAGTTAAGACCCGGACTTGTATCCGGTTTGTATTAGAAGGAAGACTAGTCCTAAGCCAAATTGGACTCCACATGTAACCCGCCCCTCTAACTTATATAAGGAGGGGCAGGGCTCCCCAAAGAGGGACAAGCAAGAAGAAACAATCTTAAGGGCTAGACACAAAGAGCCGGTTTACTGGCGACTCACTCGTGATGATAATGAGACTTAGCCACAAACAGCATGTAGGATTATTACCGGATGATGTTTCCCGGGGCCCGAAGCTGTATAAACCTTTGTCTTGTGTTGCGTCTCTCGATTCCGCTCAACCCCTCTCAAGCTACCACATAGATGCGTTGGCCTCACGACTAAGTCCTCACACTAGGACATCCGCCGTGACAATTCCACGACAGTTGGCGCCCACCGTGGGGCTCGGCGCAGAGTGGTGTTGACTTCTTGGAGGGATCTTTTCAGGGATTGGGAAGCTCACGATTGATCTGATGAAGAAGAGCTGTCTTGAAACAATCTGACATGATTCACTTTGGATCTGGGAGCACGAGCTTCGAGTTGAAGAAAAATTAGCGTTATCTATGCGCGTCGCCGTCACGTCGTGCGATCCGCCGAGATCGACAAAGGTTCAAAAATCACGGGGGCTTGCTGTGTGCCGTATTCGGTGATCAGTCCAATCACAAATACTACAACTGAGACGTCAAGCGCCAGGGACGAAAGCCACTTCGAGTCACCGACAGCTTAAGTTTTTTCTCCGAAGACAATTATGGCCGGAAACGGACAGAGTTACGGATTCGCCCCCACATGAAGGTGTTTGTGGATGATGTCACACGCTCGGTCTCCGCCTCTGTTTACTACTCCAAGTCAATCCCTGAGCAACCTTGCCTTTTGAATCGCCACTGCTTCGAGCGAGCCGCCTCCACGACCGATGCGCCCCGGCCCCCTTTTCCAAGTTGCCGCCCGTGTTTGTGCCGCCTCCGTCTGCCTCGGAGCCGCTGGCACGCCTCATTTCCGCGGTCACCGACGCACCTCACCGGCCTCGCTCGTCGAGCTGTCCGCCTTGGGCCGCCTCGGTCACCTCCGTCAACATGGCATCGCGCCTGCCGTTTCAAGCTGCCGCCTGGCCTTCCGCTGTTGCGGCCTGTTCCACAGCCAAGCCGCTGACCTGCCCCACCTCCGTGGTGAGCCGCGGTGCCGGCTCTCTTCTGCGCGCGGGGCTTCGCTCCTCCTCCCGAGCTGATTCGCCGGAGCCCCTCCACTCAGGAACTGCCCTGAATCTCCCTCGACTCCCCGGCCTCACTCCGGGTCACCATCAAATCCGCGGCCTCACGCCATCGCTGTTGCATCCACGTATCAAACCGCCACTCGAGCGGTTGACTCCATGGTCAATCTTGTCAAGTTGCGTGGCCGGCCCGCTTCGGCCGCAAAGCTGCTGCCATGCTCGCCTCTGTGGCCTCGTCAAGCTGGTTGCACTTGAGCCGCCCTCACCGTCGTATGAGGCCGCCGTCGACCTCTACAACCATCTCCGCGGGCAGTTTTTCACGTCAGCCATCGCTAAACTACTATTGTAGCCCGCTTCCGCCGTGGGATGCCTCTGTGGTCGCGAGCTGCCCCGGCCGTTGAACCGGCATCCGCCTGCAAATGGTTTCAGGACGCCTTTACTCTTTGGCCATGACCACGCCTTATCTGTACTAGTACAACGTTGAGCAAGAGCAACAAGTCAAAGTTACCGCTGAAGAAAAACAAAGTTGTGAACCAGCGGCTGGGTCAAAAGGCCGCAGTCCCAATACTACTACTTAGTATGTGCATGGGACAAAAATTCAAAGATACAACGATCGCACGACCCATGCGTTGGAAAGAAAAGAAAAAGAAGGTTGACTTGGTGGACTAGAAAAGCAAGCACTGTTTCCGCGCTGATTCGACAAAAAATACCATGTGCTATTTGCCTCATCTATTTTTACTGCATTTTAAAATCCTTTTGAGAACAATTACCCTGCATGTACTATTTTTTACGCAGGACAATCGTTCATTACAAAAGTGGCGGTATACCATGAACATGGAGCATGTGTTAGCATCATCATACACTAGCGCCCGCCCGTACGAGCGGTTCAATGGACGAGTGCAAGCCGCCGCTCCTATGGACCGATTTACATCAACTTGCAGGGACTGCATCTGCGATTGACTCGCCCGTCTGCGCCGTCTTACAGCGCCACAGACGACTCGCTCATCTGCCCTCATGGCGGTTTACGCGTCCGCACCGGTTTACAACGCGGAGGACAACTTGCTCATCTGCGTCGGCTTACAACACTGCGGCTGACTCATGTGTCTGTGCTGCCTCTGATGCTGCGGTCGTTTTACTGTCCGCTCTGCGGTCCGGCCTACTCAACATGCCGGGTTGGCACCAATGAGGATCATAAGGTCCAAATACATCAGGTGATTTCCATCCAAATTTATTGTATTGGCACATATTGTTTTTATCAAAGAACAATTACTCTGTTCTATAATATTTTCCGCATGACCATTATTTATTATAAAAAAGGTGTCGCATAAGGGGTGCGCGCCAACATCACGTTTGCACTAGTGCTGGTTCATGCCGTGATGTTCGATGGATACATACCTTCACCGTAGTGATGATCAGCTCCGTGGTGGATAATTTCTGGCCTAATATATCAGGTGAAATCCATCCAGTATATTTTTATATTATATATTGCTTTCTTAAAAATAGCAATTACTCCAGCCTGCGAAATTATCTAATGCAGGACCCTAAACCGCCATATTGGTGCAAATTTAAAGGCCGTCAGAAAATTTCCGGCTTAAAAAGAAGGATTCCGGTTTAAAATCCGGCTCAAGGGAAATCTGTCTCCCACAAAGCTTTGAAGCTCTCAATATCCGGTTTAAGAATTTCCGGTTCAAAAGAATAATCTCTCGCAAGTTCGAGTTCTCAGGAAAAATTAAATGGACTAAAGAGAGTTTGTTGCACAGCACAACTCAAACATAGGCACCCGGTGAGCACAACTCAGAAATATATCACATGGGGGCTTCTATTTATAAAGTGGAGTTCTGATTACCCATTGATCCGGCTTATAGGCCACATAAAAAATCTTGGGGGCTTGCTACCCAAAGTCAAAAGGGGCCAAAGAGAGTGTTGTAAAAACACAGCTCAAACATAGGCACCCACTGAGCACAGCTCAAAATATTACCTGGGGGCTATTTTGTTGCACAACAATAAAGAGTTTTAACCCTTGTAATAGGTTATTAAGCCAGGCTTGAAAGCCAGGTGTATTCACCTAAAACCTCGGGTTATCCTGCCTTCTTTAAGTAAGTCACTCCGCCCGGGTAATCCTAGTATGACCCGCCGAACGTTTGGCAAGTCAATCTTATACAGACCCTGAACTTGTCAAAGTTAAAACGACGATTGGTTAATGTGAGGTCCATCTTAAAAGGCTTTGTAAGATGGTTTGACTCAGTGGCCTGGCAGCCCATGAAAAGCCTTGATTTTGGGTCTGGCAGCCCATGAAAAGCCTCGCGTCTTCCCATGATTTTATTCGACAAATTTTCTCTTTCGATGAGGTTTACAACATTTTATGATAAACCGATGTTTATTGATTCGGCCTGGCTTTTGACTATAAGTCGCCAGTATGATTATAAATCACCGGTGTTTATTAACCCGGCCTGGCATTGGACTATAAGTCGCTAGTATATGATGGTAAATAATATCCGTTGTTTATTAACCCGGCCTGGATTTCGACTATAAGTCGCCAGTATGAGATAAGATAATGACCGGTGTTTATTAACCCGGCCTGGTTTTGTTTATAAACCGGCAATCTATGATAATTACCAGTGTTCAAATTTTGGGTTATCACCCTTACTACACTTGCTTGGTAAAACCAACAATGTGATCAAGTATCACTGGAACTGGTTTTCAAACCGGGTTATATTATTCAAATCTTTAAATAGCCAACATGGCTGGATTTTTATTATGGTCATCAATAACCAATATTATGATTGAGGTTTTCAAAGTCGCTTCAGCGCAATGGATATTATTTTATCAATGGGTATGATTTATTCTACAAAGGAATAGTCCCAAGTCGCTACAGGCTTACGACCCGACACTTGGGGGCTACATTATTCAAATTGAGATTACACCAAATGTGCGAGTCCCATGTCACTGCCAATATGCACCATGGCACTTGGGGGCTAATGCAAGATTACTTTTTATTGGCCTTATTGAAGACCCGACTCATCACATTATAATGAGCCGGCCCTTGGGGGCTACCAATTGCTCCTGTCAACAATTCAAGGTACACAAGTCTTAATCCATTATATTAAAGGGTCCACTTCCCAGTTGGTAAAGCACAAAGCTCTTAAACTTGTGGACGTGGGTTCAAGCCCCGTGATGGGGGTTACATCATATGATATTCTTTTCAGAGAAGTGTATATAAAGTCCAAGCTCAATATTATTTTACTGAGCCGGCCCTTGGGGGCTACATGTTGCTGTTCAAATCTACATGATCATATTTATAAAGTCTCTGCTCATTATTGCATAATGACCCGGCCCTTGGGGGCTACACTGGTTGAAGTTTTTATGAGCATAAGGCAATTATAAGTCCAAGGCTGCTGCAAGCATGACAACCCGGCACTTGGGGGCTACATATGTGGAATATTCAGTTTTGACTAATGACTAAGATGAACAACTTGGATTTCTTCAAAGTTATAACATTTATATTGAAGCAAGTCTTAAGTGGTTACTACGCTCCCTACTTAAGACTTGGGGGCTACATGTTGTAACACTCCAAAAAATTTGGATTTGTTTTCATCAAACTCTTTGGTCTTTTGGAAGGGGGTATTTGAACCTTTCTTAAAAACCCCTTCTTCTCAAATATTTCATGACAAGAAAGGATTTTTTTGACAATTTCTCTTTATGGAAAACCTTCATATCAAAAACCATGGTCTTGTTCCCCCCAATTCAAACTTGTCCTCTTGCCATGCACCCAATGAAGATCTTTCTTCCCAAAACCTACATTCCCACCTTGAAACAAGTATAACATCAATTCCAGTAGGTTTTAACCTCATTTAGATTTTTCTTCTAGTTATTTTATCCCAAAAACAAATTATGTCTTTTAAATTGAGCCTTGGTGATTTACAAAGGAGCTACTAGTTTCCTTTTGATTTTTGATTCCAAACAAACTCCCCTGGCTAGTCCTTAGTACCCTCAACCTAGATCCATCATGATCCACTGGTTCACAGTTCAAAATTTTCAAATTTCACTTGCTGCAAGTTTGGACTAGATTTGCCATTTTTGGTGAAATTCATATTTTCTCTCTTCCTAAAAATCTGTGAAAATTCAGGCAGCCTCTGGATGCATCAAGAGACCACCTCACCAAAATTCAGCCCAAGAAAAATTCGGCAAGTGCCTGAATCATTTCATCAAACAATTGATGTGCACTGTTTCTGTCGGAATTCAGAAAAAGTTAACTAAAGATTCAATCGACAGTGCAGTTTCGGCAGAGCTTCTCGTCAATCTCACCAGTGCTACCTTGGCACCTTACTGCACTGCTCCCCTCGCTTATCCTGAGCGCCGCACGCTCGCTTGGCTGGTTGCGGGCGTCGGTGGCGTCGTGGCCCGCCTGCGCCGACGTCATCCGCGGCGGCAGAGCCACCCGTGGCGGCCGACAGGGGTCACCCTGCAAAGCAACGCCATTCAGCACCGCCCAAGCCACGTGGGAGCTCCGCGTGGCCATCTTCTTCCCTGTGCACGCTGCAGCATCATCGTCGTGGCCTGAGAGGCGTAGAGCGCGCTCTCTGCCGCCGACGTGCCCGCACGGCCGTTCCGTTGGGAAAGTGCCGTAAGCACCCTTGTCATGCTAAGCTCTGCTTCGGAATGGAACCAGTAAACCGTCACGTTGATGCTCAAGTGCTTAAGCCACCCGTTCAGCCACAGCCTCGCCGTAATCGCTCGCCGGACTTATCCCGTTGCGGCAACCGCCTCGGGCCGGCTATAAATAGCACCCCCAAGCTCACACTCGACCCCGCACAGCTCCACCATCTCACCAGACCCCGCCCAGCCACTGGAAGAACCTCGAGGGGCCCTTCTTCCCCAACTCCGGCCGCCTCGATCTGCTTCAGGCTCCGGCAGCTCCCTCTCTGGTGAGAGCTCCTCCACCGCCCTCGTCTTGCCAGTAGTCTCCTGGCACACCTAGACGACTAACCCCCACTTCAATTTGACCCCCGCAGCTCTCTCCGACGAGACCCGCAACCACCCGAACCGCCGTCCGCCGGAGATAAGGTCGCCGTCGACGTGGTGCTCGCCGACGTTCAACTCCACCACCCACCGATGCGGAAGAACACCGTGAACACGTAGGTACCATACACTTCCCCTACCTCGCCATGGATCGGCGCCGGCGACCACCGCAGCTCTCTTGCGCTGGCGCGACTCTGTTTTCAGTTCGAAGATTCAAACCTGACGGGTGGGACCCCCTCGTCAGTCTCTCGGTTTCATTCGAATCATTTTTATGGAAAGCGCCTTCGGGCAAAGTACACTTTCCCTATTCAGCTGGCGTACTGCTTTCTGAATCGTTTTCTGTTTTTATATTCTAGCCCCTGGAAACTTTCTATTTCATTACAGACAAGTCCCTGGGCAAAACTTTAATAACTTTTAAACAAAAGATGATTTTGAGTTGATTCTTTTTCTGTCCTCTTTAGTTTTCAGTCTAGTTTTTATCATATTTATTTGAAAAATATTTGGGACAACTTTTATGCACGCATGGTATTTATGTTAGTACCCGTTTTATTTGTATCTGTAGATACCGAAGGAAGTGACGGAGCCGCGAACTTCGCCGAGTTAGACTCCGACTACTCCGAACCAGGCAAGCATGTTTGAACCTTTGATATGATGAGTGTGTTGCATGTTTGCTTGAGTAATTTTTTCTTCATGGCATGGTTATATAAGCATTTGATGGATGTTATATATTTCATGCAAAACAAGCTCCGTGTGAGCCTCGAAAGATGATGGTGAACCAACCTGATCATGTGGTGACATGATAGGTTGTGAGTTGGTATTGTTGAAGCATGCCAGTCAACCGTTAACTCTAGTATTAACGTGGATCAAGTCATGATCCCGTTCGTCTCCTTTTTTGGTACTGTCACATGTCTTCTGCAAAGATTACAGTTTAGTCAGCTGCAAACCTCTTTCCTTGTACACACCAAATAGAGGGGCCGGGATGAGGGTTCCATGGCCGTGGATTAAAGCCCGTCATCCGGTCAGGGGGCATGGGTGTTTTCGGTTGGGACCGAGAGGGGGGCACCCCTTAGAGCGCGTGATATAAATTTGATCCCATGCTATTCGAGGTTGTAGCCTCCCCGCCTTAAAGTTTTTCGTGAACGTTGTCTCGGGTGATTCCGGGCAGCATGATGTGAAATGGGTGTGTACTGGTTAGTTGTGTTTCTGCTAAAATACCGTAGACGGAACTGGTCCTTTGTGGCTATTGAAATCCGTTGACTTGTGATTTAAGAGTACAAACTCTGTAGAGTTGAAACCTTCCGAGTAGCCATGCCTATGGCCTAGCGTCAATCTCCGTGGCAACCTCAGTGACCGTCTCAAATATTATAAGATAGTGATAAGAATGGTAATCTAGTCAAGGGTCATCCTGGTAGGTGAACTAACCAGTTATTTCTGCACTGATTAATCTCTTTAAATGATTTACCGTCATACCAAAGATTATGTAAGCCCTTTATATGATGTTGCTCAGACGTCCGACTGTGGCATTCTCGTTATTTACTTTTGAATATAAGCCATTTATGTGATGTCGCTCAGACGTACAACTATGGCATTCTCGTTATTTATTTTGGAATATAAGCCCTTTATGTGATGTCGCTCAGACGTCCAACTGTGGCATTCTCGTTATCTATTTTTGAATATAAGCCCTTTATGTGATGTCGCTCAGACGTCCGACTGTGGCATTCTCGTTATTTATTTTGGAATATAAGCCCTTTATGTGATGTCGCTCGGACGTCCGACTGTGGCATTCTCGTTATTTACTTTTGAATATAAGCCCTTTATGTGATGTCACTCAGACGTTCGACTGTGGCATGTTTATTCATTTTTCTTTACGAGGCGTCACTCAGACACTCGATCAGTATTCTTTTATTTACTTGGGATTTCGAGAGGACTACCGCCCGACTCCCATTTTTATTTTGCAGCGCAAGTTTATTTGTTTGAGTACATACTGCTAGTCTGCTCATATGCATCATGTTTGCATTTGTTATATATTACGTCCGAACTGTCTTGCGAGTACATTCAAAGTACTCACCTGGCTTGTTGATTTGACCAGATGTTGATGAAGGTGATCTCATGGATGAAGAGTTCGATAGCGAGTCCAACGCCTAGTGGAGTCCTAGTCAGTCTTTTGCGATCCTGGAGTTGATCACTGTATTATAACCGCTTCCGCCACCACCAAATAAATTCATCGGGTCTCACTCCGACACTCGATGAACTGTAAAATATTGGAGTCGTGCCACCCACTACACTGTGATATATCCACCTCCACATTTATTACGAGTCAGTAGTTGTGCCACCCTACCCTTGTGTCATATCCGCCCTTATGTATAATATTGGCGTGCTTATAATAAATTGTTGAGCAACCTCAGCTCAACCTTGTATAATATTCAGTACTCTGGAGTTCTGTATCAAGGATTTGTCTACCAGTGAGAAGGATTCTTCTGCACTGGTCCGATAAAAAGGTCGGTTTCTCAGTAAATATTTTACTAGAAAATCGGTCCTGACAACCTTGGTACCAGAGCCAAGCTGACTGTAGGAAGCCACTAGGTGCGATCGCTAATCGGTTATTAGCATATTGAGTGCTATTTCAGCATTTTGACATTTGTAGCAATTTTCTGTTAGTCGTCATAAATTTATGATTTGACTATTCGGAATTTTGTCTACTTTTGTAGATGGCCGGCAGCGACTGTGAGTCACAGGTGTTCGCCAACATACCTGAGGGGGTTATCAAGCTCCTCGGCGCCATCACCAAGGTCACTATTGGGCCATCGACTCGTCCAGAGTTCACACTCTACCAGCACAAAATCAGCGACAGCGTGTCGATGCACCAGGCCGTGGTGCAGTTCAAGGGAGGGCGTTCTGAGGCACGCCGCTTCCGATTTGTGGGCAGGGCCATGCCTACGGAGAGACATGCCATGCAGATGGCTACCCGCGAGGCGATAGCTCGTCTCCGGGATGCTCTTCCTTCGATGAAGACTCGTCGCTACCGCTACCTCCCCTGCCACGTACCTTACACGTGCCACTATGCGTTTTCCTGCGCAAGGGGAGAACGTGATGAAGCTATCAAATCGTTGGTTGAGTACCTCAAGGCTCTTGAGGCAACCTTTGATAACCTTGTGGACGACTTGGTGGCTGCCCGTATGGACTTAGTTCAGAGCGGTTCCACCAATAGGAGGGAGCTTCTTCATACTTCACCACCACTGATATATGTCTCGTCCTTAGTATCTTATGCACCTGCCATCTTAGCCACCACTCGCCGCCTACCTACCACTGAGGAGTTTGACCAGGTCATTGCTCCTACTCCAATCAGAGCTGCACCACCTGCCGCGCCCGCACCAACTCCTCGAACCAGTATTCCACGTCTGGAGCCTATTAGTGAGGAGGAGGTTGAGTCTCCATCGCCACTGGGTCTTACCCTCAGCAGGCCGAAGGAAGTCTTCACCATCTCCGACTAAGTGCGCCTGTCCGCCACGCGATGTGTCCGCTTGTATGATATGTTTTATATGTAAAATAGGTTGATGAGAAGTTGTCTGTATGCGCATCATGTAGGAACTCGGAGAAGTGCACTAGCCTAAATAACATGTCAGGAATGTGTACGCGCATCCTGAGTGGCGTATTGTATAATTACGACTCGCGTGTAAGATATGTACTAAGCGGTCCTTCTCCATGCGCAATCAATTATTTTCTTTAAAAATCTTTGGAGTTCGTATATTTCTGCATTTGCAAAATCATTTGTTTATTTTTGCTGCTCAGTTTTTCTCATGAGTTCTGCAATAATACCCCAGAGTGGAAAATGACTCGTTCCTGGACTCGTTCCATGCCAAGTCCGTCAGAGGAAAATTATGGCACACAAACAAGTAACAATTTCACTCAGGGGCAGTCAAGTCAGCAGGACAATGAAACAACATTTTCTCAAGTATGCTGCCTTTACGAGCAAAGCCAACAGCAGCACCAAGAAATGATGAACCATGTTATCAATTTGGGAAATCACCGTGAGCCACATCAGCAGCATTCAAAATTGTCTGAATTACAGAAGACACGTCCGCTAACATTTTCTCACACAGACAGACCGCTTGAGGCCGATGATTGGCTTCGAGACATTGAAAGGAAATTGATTATTGCACAATGCTCGGATCGTGAAAAGGTACTTTATGCACCACACTATCTTACTGGAGCAGCTGCATCATGGTGGGAGAATTTTCTGCATATGCACCCCAATGAAAATGATATCACTTGGGAGGATTTTAAAGAAGGTTTTCGTGGTGCGCACATCCCTAGAAGCATTATGAAGATCAAGAAAAGGGAGTTTGATGACCTCAAGCAGAGGGGCATGACAGTGACTGAGTACAACAATCAGTTTACTCAGTTATCTTGTTATGCCAACGAAGAGCGTATGACTGAAAATAAAAAGATGGAAAAATTCCTGGACGATCTGGCACCAGCACTTAAATGCCAGCTAGTCGTACACACATTTTCAGATTTCAAGACACTTGTGGACAAGGCTATTACTTTGGAAAATGAGCGCCGCAGTGTGGAAGATATTGCAGGCGAAAAAAGGGATAAGACTACCCACACTCGCAACAACCGGAACAAGGCTAATTTTCAGAAAAATGGGGCAAACAAATCCATGACCAATGATACGCGTCCGAACAAAAAAAATCATTCAAGGGACAAGGATTTTACGTATCGCCTAGGCGTTACTTGCTACGCTTGTGGAGAAGAGGGACACTATGCCAAACAGTGCCCAAAACCAAGGAACTCGACCCCAAAGCCGAACAACAATGGAAACAATTCAGCACCCAAGCGTAACAACTTCAACCCCAATAACAACCACAAGAAAGGTCACCTGAACCATGTGACCAAGGAGCAAGCACATGATGCCCCGGATATCATACTCGGTACGTTCCCTGTCAACACAATACCTGCCACGGATTTGTTTGATTCTAGAGCTTCTCATTCGTTCATTTCGAAGAACTTTGCTTTGCAACATGATTTTTCGATGCTCCCCTTGGGAAAATCAATGACCATCAAGTCCCCTGGAAGTAAGCAGATCACTCAGAGTTACTGCCAAGGTGTGATCATTGAGATTGAAGGATTAAAGTTTCAGGCAAACCTCATCGTGTTGGAAAATAAGGGACTTGATGTTATCCTGGGTATGGACTGGCTGACCACCAACAAAGGATTTATCGACTGTTTCAACCGAACGATGATTCTTACTCATCATCACGGAAAGACGATAATAGTCGCAGCTCAAGAAAGACCAGTATCACGGCAACCAAAATTGAACAAGGTAGACACTTCTGAGTTAAGTAAGGTTCCAGTAGTATGTGAGTTTCCGGACGTATTTCCCGAAGAACTGCCAGGCATGCCACCAGACAGGGAAATATAATTCATTATTGAGCTAGCACCTGGAACCACCCCCATATACAAGAAACCATACAGAATGGCACCGTCCGAATTGGTTAAACTAAATAAGCAAATAAAAGAGTTACTGGACAAAGGATTTATACGGGCCAGCCCCTCATCTTGGGGTTCGTCGGTACTATTTGCCAAGAAAAGGGATGGGACATTGAGACTGTGTATAGACTATCGAGCACTCAACATGGTCACTATCAAAAACAAATATCCGATGCCACACATAAATGATTTATTTGACCAGCTCGCCCAAGCCAAGGTTTTCTCAAACATTGATTTAAGGTTGGGGTATCATCAATTAAAAGTACGGACAGAAGATATCCCGAAGACAACATTTACCTCCAGATACGGACTATATGAATTTACAGTAATGCAGTTTGGACTAACCAACGCCCCCGCATATTTTGTTCACCTCATGAACAAAGTGTTTATGAAATTTATGGACAAATTTGTTGTGGTGTTTATTGATGATATCCTGGAATACTCTAAGACACCAGAAGAACATGCTGAACATCTCCGAATTGTACTGGGAGAATTAAGGAAACATCAACTATACGCCAAATTCAGCAAATGCAAATTTTGGTTAAGACCTGTTGGTTTTCTAGGCCACGTGTTGACACAAGAAGGAGTTGTTGTGGACCCAGAAAAAGTCAAGGCTGTACTTGGCTGGAAACCACCAGCCAATGTAACAGATGTACGAAGTTTCCTCGGAATGGCTGGATATTACGGAAGGTTTAGTGAGGGATTTTCCACCATAGCCAAACCAATGACACATCTACTCAAGAAAGATAAGAAATTCGTATGGACTGAAGCTTGTGAGAAAAGCTTCCAGGAACTCAAAAGGAAATTAACAACAGCCCCAGTATTGGTCGTACCAGACATACACAAAAGTTTTGAAGTATATTGCGACGCATCCCGGAAGGGCCTCGGATGCGTACTGATGCAAGAAGGCAAGGTGGTCGCATACGCTTCCAGGCAACTACGGAAGCATGAAGAAAATTATCCTACTCATGACTTAGAATTGGCAGCAGTCATTCATGCACTCAAGGAGTGGAGGCACTTTTTGCTTGGGAATTGTTGTGAAATATATACGGACCATAAGAGCCTCAAATATACTTTCACACAACCAGAACTCAATTTACGACAACGACGCTGGGTGGAACTGGTGAAAGATTATGACGTTGGCATTCACTATCATCCAGGAAAGGCGAATGTAGTGGCAGATGCTCTCAGCCATAACCCCAGCTCGGACAATGGCAGCCTACAAAACTTGAGACCTGAGTTTCAGCAGGAATTCGCCAAGCTCAACTTGATGATGGTCACCGAAGGCGAAGTGTCAAATTTGGAAATACGACCTACACTAATAGAATAGATTAAGAAAGCTCAGCATGGACACCCCAACATTGAAGGCATAAAAAGAAAAGTGAGTCTGGGCAAGGCCTCATAGACGGTGAGGGAATATTATGGTTCGGAGACAGGCTTTGCGTACCCTATAGCGAAGACCTCAAACACCAAATTCTAGCAGAGAGCCACACCGCTCCATATTCAATTCACCCAGGAGGGACCAAAATGTACAAGGACATTCAGGAAAGATTTTGGTGGCATGGCATGAAGAGAGATATAGCCACATACATTGCATGTTGTGATTCATGTCAACGCATAAAAGCCGAGCACCAAAAACCAGAAGGACTATTACAGCCAAACAAGATACCTGAGTGGAAATGGAATGATATTGGGATGGACTTTATTGTTGGTCTACCTCGGTCACAGCATGGAAATGATGCCATATGGGTCATCACAGATAGACTAACTAAGGTGGCACACTTCATCCCCGCCAAAACAACCCACACCACCCAGAAGCTCGCCAAACTTTACTCTCCCGTATAGTTTGCCTGCACGGGGTTCCGAAGACTATAATATCCGACAGAGGCACTCAGTTCGTCTCTAAATTTTGGGATCATTTACAGCAAGCTCTGGGAACGCAACTAGTATTCAGTACATCATATCACCCCCAGACTGGAGGACAAACTGAACGTGTAAATCAAATCCTAGAAGACATGCTGAGGGCATGTGTTCTCACCTATGGGACCAGTTGGGAAGCAAGCTTACCGTATGCCGAGTTCGCATACAACAATAGTTACTAAGCCAGTCTGAAAATGGCACCTTTCGAAGCCTTGTACGGACGAAGATGTCGTACCCCATTAAATAGGTCAAAAACAGGGGACAGTCATATTTTCGGACCAGACATGCTCAAGGAAGCTGAGGAGAAGGTTAGACTCATACGAGACCGACTCAAGACAGCCCAGAGCCGACAAAAGATTTATTACGATCAATAACATCGTGAAGTCAGCTTTGAACCCGGTGAAAATGTGTATCTACGTGTATCTCCTATGAGGGGCCTGCAATGATTCAAAGTCAAAGGAAAGCTAGCACCACGGTTTATCAGACCCTTTCGTATAGTTGCACGAAGAGGCATAGTAGCCTATCAGTTAGATCTTCCCAAAGAACTATCAGACGTCCACGACGTGTTCCACGTCTCACAGCTAAGGAAATGTGTAAGCAACCCGGAGAAGCATGTGTCACATGAAAACCTTGATGTGCAACCAGACCTCACCTACAGGGAACGCCCAATAAAAATATTGGAGGAGTCTGAAAGAAGAACCCGTTAGAAGACAATTAAGTTTCTCAAGGTTCAGTGGAGCAATCACACCGAGGATGAGGCAACATGGGAAAGAGAGGATTTTCTCCGGACAGAGTACCCACACCTATTTGAGGATCAGCTGAAATCTCGGGGATGAGATTTTTCCTAAGGGGGTAGGTGTTGTAACACTCCAAAAATTTTGGATTTGTTTTCATCAAACTCTTTGGTCTTTTGGAAGGGGGATATTTGAACCTTTCTTAAAAACCCCTTCTTCTCAAATATTTCATGACAAAAGTTTGTGTGTTCTTCTCAACCTTGATTCTGGTCTTGAAGGTTTTCTCCTTGTGTTGGCTCAACACAAATTATTTTTAAAAAGGATTTTTTTGACAATTTCTCTTTATGGAAAATCTTCATATCAAAAACCATGGTCTTGTTTCCCCCCATTCAAACTTGTCCTCTTGCCATGCACCCAATGAAGATCTTTCTTCCCAAAACCTACATTCCCACCTTGAAACAAGTTTAACATCAATTCCAGTAGGTTTTAACCTCATTTAGATTTTTCTTCTAGTTATTTTATCCCAAAAACAAATTATGTCTTTTAAATTGAGCCTTGGTGATTTACAAAGGAGCTACTAGTTTCCTTTTGATTTTTGATTCCAAACAAACTTCCCTGGCTAGTCCTTAGTACCCTCAACCTAGATCCATCATGATCCACTGGTTCACATTTCAAATTTTTCAAATTTCACTTGCTGCAAGTTTGGACCAGATTTGCCATTTTTGGTGAAATTCATATTTTCTCTCTTCCTAAAAATCTGTGAAAATTCAGGCAGCCTCTAGATGCATTAAGAGACCACCTCACCAAAATTCAGCCCAAGAAAAATTTGGCAAGTGCCTGAATCATTTCATTAAACAGCTGATGTGCACTGTTTCTGTCGAAATTCAGAAAAAGTTAAATGAAGATTCAGTCGACAGTGCAGTTTCGTCACAGCTTCTCGTCAATCTCACCAGTGCTACCTTGGCACCTTACTGCACTGCTCCCCTCGCTTATCCTGAGCACCGCACGCTCGCTTGGCTGGTTGCGGGCGTCGGTGGCGTCGTGGCCCGCCTGCGCCGGCGTCATCCGCGGCGGTAGAGCCACCCGTGGCGGCCGACAGGGGTCACCCTGCAAAGCAACGCTGTTCGGCACCGCCCAAGCCACCTGGAAGCTCCGCGTGGCCATCTTCTTCCCTGTGCACGCTGCAGCATCATCGTCGTGGCCTTAGAGGCGCAGAGCGTTGTGTGCCGCCGACGTGCCCGCACGGCCGTTCCGTTGGGAAAGTGCCGTAAGCACCCTTGTCTTGCTAAGCTCTGCTTCGGAATGGAACCAGTAAACCGTCACGTTGATGCTCAAGTGCTTAAGCCACCCGTTCAGCCACAGCCTCGCCGTAATCGCTCGCCGGACTTATCCCGTTGCGGCGACCGCCTCGGGCCAGCTATAAATAGCACCCCCAAGCTCGCACTCGACCCGACACAGCTCCACCATCTCACCAGACCCCGCCCAGCCACTGGAAGAACCTCGAGGGGCCCTTCTTCCCCAACTCCGGCCGCCTTGATCCGCTTCGGCCCCGGCAGCTCCCTCTCCGGTGAGAGCTCCTCCACCGCCCTCTTCTTGCCAGTAGTCTCCTGGCACACCTAGACGACTAACCCCCACTTCAATTTGTCCCCGCAGCTCTCTCCGACGAGACCCGCAACCACCCGAACCACCGTCCGCCGGAGATAAGGTCGCCGTTGATGTGGTGCTCGCCAACGTCCAACTCCACCACCCACCAATGCGGAAGAACACCGTGAACACGTAGGTACCATACACTTCCCCTACCTCGCCGTGGATCGGCGCCAGCGACCACCGCAGCTCTCTGGCGCTGGCGCGACTCTATTTTCAGTTCGAAGATTCAAACCTGACGGGTGGGACCCCCTCGTCAGTCACTGAGTTTCATTCGAATCGTTTTTATGGAAAGCGCCTTCGGGCAAAGTACGCTTTCCCTATTCAGCTGGCGTACTGCTTTCTGAATCGTTTTCTGTTTTTATATCCTAGCCCCTGGAAACTTTCTGTTTCATTACAAACAAGTCCCTGGGCAAAACTTTAATAACTTTTAAACAAAAGATGATTTTGAGTTGATTCTTTTTCTGTCCTCTTTAGTTTTCAGTCTAGTTTTTTATCATATTTATTTGTAAAATATTTGGGACAACTTTTATGCATGCATGGTATTTATGTTAGTACCCGTTTTATTTGTATCTGTAGACACCGAAGGAAGTGGCGGAGCCGCAAACTTCGCCGAGTTAGACTCCGACTACTCCGAACCAGGCAAGCATGTTTGAACCTTTGATATGATGAGTGTATTGCATGTTTGCTTGAGTAGTTTTTTCTTCATGGCATGGTTATATAAGCATTTGATGGATGTTATATATTTCATGCAAAACAAGCTCCGTGTGAGCCCCGAAAGATGATGGTGAACCAACCTGATCATGTGGTGACATGATAGGTTGTGAGTTGGTATTGTTGAAGCATGCCAGTCAACCGTTAACTCTAGTATTAACGTGGATCAAGTCATGATAACGTTCGTCTCCTTTTTTGGTACTGTCACATGTCTTCTGCAAAGATTACGGTTTAGTCAGATGCAAACCTCTTTCCTTGTACACACCAAATAGAGGGGCCAGGATGAGGGTTCCATGGCCCTAGATTAAAGCCCGTCATCTGGTCAGGGGGCATGGGTGTTTCCGGTTGGGACCGAGAGGGGGGCACCCCTTAGAGCGCGTGATATAAATTTGATCCCATGCTATTCGAGGTTGTAGCCTCCCCGTCTTCAAGTTTTTCGTGAACGTTGTCTCGGGTGATTCCGCGCAGCAGGATGTGAAATGGGTGTGTACTAGTTAGTTGTGTTTCTGCTAAAATACCGTAGACGGAACTGGTCCTTTGTGGCTATTGAAATCCGTTGACTTGTGATTTAAGAGTACAAACTCTGCAGAGTTAAAACCTTCCGAGTAGCCATGCCTATGGCCTAGCGTCAATCTCCGTGTCAACCTCAGTGACCGTCTCAAATATTCTAAGATAGTGATAAGAATGGTAATCTAGTCAAGGGTCATCCTGGTAGGTGAACTAACCAGTTATTTCTGCACTGATTAATCTCTTTAGATGATTTACCGTCATACCAAATATTATATAAGCCCTTTATGTGATGTCGCTCAGACGTCCGACTGTGGCATTCTCGTTATTTACTTTTGAATATAAGCCATTTATGTGATGTCGCTCAGACGTTCGACTGTGGCATTCTCGTTATTTATTTTGGAATATAAGCCCTTTATGTGATGTCGCTCAGACGTCCGACTGTGGCATTCTCGTTATCTACTTTTGAATATAAGCCATTTATGTGATGCCGCTCAAACGTCCGACTGTGGCATTCTCGTTATTTATTTTGGAATATAAGCCCTTTATGTGATGTCGCTCAGACGTCCGATTGTGGCATTCTCGGTATTACTTTTGAATATAAGCCCTTTATGTGATGTCGCTCAGACGTCCAACTGTGGCATGTTTATTCATTTTTCTTTACGAGGCGTCGCTCACACACTCGATCAGTATTCTTTTATTTACTTGGGATTTCGGGAGGACTACCGCCCGACTCCCATTTTTATTTTGCAGCGCAAGTTTATTTGTTTGAGTACATACTGCTAGTCTGCTCATATGCATCATGTTTGCATTTGTTATATCTTATGTCCGAACTGTCTTGCGAGTACATTCAAAGTACTCACCTGGCTTGTTGATTTGGCCAGATGTTGATGAAGGCGATCTCATAGATGAAAAGTTCAATAGCGAGTCCAACGCCTAGTGGAGTCCCAGTCAGTCTCTTGCGATCCTGGAGTTGATCACTATATTATAACCGCTTCCGCCACCACCAAATAAATTCATCGGGTCTCACTCCGACACTCGATGAACTGTAAAATATTGGAGTCGTGTCACCCACTTCACTGTGATATATCCACCTCCACATTTATTACGAGTCAATAGTTGTGCCACCCTACCCTTGTGTCATATCCGCCCTTATGTATAATATCGGCGTGCTTGTAATAAATTGTTGAGCAGCCTCTGCTCAACCTTGTATAATATTCAGTACTCTGGAGTTATGTATCAAGGATTTGTCTACCAGTGAGAAGGATTCTTCTGCACTGGTCCGATGAAAAGGTCGGTTTCTCAGTAAATATTTTACTGGAAAACCGGTCCTGACACATGTGATACACATATAAATGAGGAACATTTTAAAATTCTCAGTTTTGAACAAACCAGGAAGATCAATTGTGTGGCCCGGCGTTGGTAATAATCATGACCCGGTGACTATAATAGTCATGACCCGGAATTATCAGTTTTTATAACCCGGTAATGGTGGTAATCATAAACCGGCATCTTCAAGCCGGCTGGATATGAGTTGAATATTTCAAAGACCAATATTTTTGTCAAGTCAGAGCATTGAAGGCCGACTCAAATGGATTCTTGATTTACAATATTTCTTATGCAAGCAAGTTGATTATGAAGCTGGTCTGTTGACCTGGATTTTCTAGAAGAAGGAAAGGACAAGGACTTAAGGATGGTCAGGTGTCGGTTTACAAGAATTCTTAACCCGGAGCACAACCAGTCAAATTTGTTCTTGTGTTTATTTTGCAGCATAAGTTTACCATGGATAAATCCGAGCTAAATTGGGGGCTAATGTCAGGGATATACCCTGCGGTATGACCTGGCCGGAAATATAACCCAGCCGGACTTGGCGGTTTACTATAGACCCGGTTTACACTTGACAATCACTGGCGACCCGCCCTGACCAGACGGTTTACAAGCAACCTACCTGAACATAATGACTCACTCGTAACCCGGCGGGCGGCAGACGGATGACAAGGCCCAAGGCCCAGAAGGCCGGTTTATGTTAATGGTGGTCCGGTTTAAGAGGAAAGGCGTGAGGAATATTTACCTTACAAGGAGTTAAGACCCGAACTTGTATCCGGTTTGTATTAGAAGGCAGACTAGTCCTAAGCCAAATAGGACTCCACATGTAACCCGCCCCTCTAACTTATATAAGGAGGGGCAGGGCTCCCCAAAGAGGGACAAGCAAGAAGGAACAATCTTAAGGGCTAGACACAAAGAGCCGGTTTACCCGACGACTCTCTCGTGATGACAATGAGACTTAGGCACAAACAACATGTAGGGTTGTTACCGGATGATGTTTCCCGGGGCCCGAAGCTGTATAAACCTTTGTCTTATGTTGCGTCTCTCGATTTCGCTCAACCCCTCTCAAGCTACCACATAGATGCGTTGGCCTCACGACTAAGTCCTCACACTAGGACATCTGTCGTGACAATTCCGCGACATGTGGTGAATAAAAATATAGTCCCAAATATAGTTACCGATAGACGAAGACGGAAGAGGGGATGCCTTCCCAGGGCATCCCCAAGCTTAGGATTTTGGTTATCCTTGAATTTTACCTTGGGGTGCCTTGGGCATCCCCAAGCTTAGGCTCTTGCCACTCTTTGTTCCATAGTCCATCAAAGCCATACTCAAAACTTGAAAACTTCACAACACAAAACTTAGCCAAAAATCTCGTGAGCTCCGTTAGTATAAGAAAACAAACCACCACGCAAAGGTACTGTAATAAACTCATTCTTTGTTTATATTGGTGTTAAACCTAATATATTCCAACTTCTCCATGATTCATGCCCCCCGATGCTACTCATAGATTCATCAAAATAAGCAAACAACACACGAAAAACAAAATCTGCCAAAAACAGAACAATCTATAGTAATCGGTAACTTTCGAATACTTCTGTAACTCTAATTTTTTTGAAATAAATTGGTAAATGTGAGGAATCAACTAAAAAGCACTCTCCAGTAAAAAAAATACAGCTAATCTCGTGAGCGCTAAAGTTTCTGTTTTAACAACATGATCATATAAACTTCACACAAGTCTTCCCAAAGGTTCTACTTGGCACAAACACTAATTAAAACACAAAACTGCATCTAAACAGAAGCTAGAATATTTATTCCTAAACAGAAGCAAAAACAAAGAAAATAAAATTGGGTTGGCTCCCAACAAGCGCTATCATTTAACGCCCCTAGCTAGGCACGATACAAGAATAGATCTAGGTATTGCCATCTTTGGTAGGCAATCCATAAGTGGCTCTCATAATAGATTCATAAGGTAATTTGCTTTTTTTCTAGGAAAGTGTTCCATGCCTTTCCTTAACGGAAATTGGGATCTAATATTTCCTTCCTTCATATCAATAATTGCACCAATCATTCTAAGGAAAGGTCTATCAAGAATAATAGGACATGAAGGATTACAATCTATATCAAGAACAATGAAATTTATGGGCACATAATTACTATTGGCAACAATAATAACATCATTAATCCTTCTCATGGGTTTCTTAATGGTAGAGTCCGCAAGATGCAAATTTAAAGAATAATCATCAAGTTCATGGAAACCTAACATATCACACAAAGTTTTTGGAATTGTAGAAACACTTGCACCCAAATCACACAAAGCAAAGCATTCATGATCTTTAATTTTAATTTTAATAGTAGGTTCCCACTCATCATAAAGCTTTCTAGGGATAGAAACTTCTAATTCAAGTTTTTCTTCATAAGATTGCATTAAAGCATCAACTATGTGTTTGGTAAAAGCCTTATTTTGACTATAAGCATGCGGAGAATTTAGTACGGATTGCAACAAGGAAATATAATCTATTAAAGAGCAATTATCGTAATTGAATCCCTTGAAATCTAAAATAGTGGGTTCATCGCTATGCAAAGTTTTAATCTCTTCAATCCCACTTATAACAATTTTAGCATCAAGATCTAAAAACTCTGAATCATTGGGACGCCTTTTAACTAAACTAGACTCATCTCCAGTCCCATCTTTATCAAGATTCATACTAGAAAACAAGGATCTAATAGGAGGCACATCAATCACTTTCAGATCTTCATCTTTATTTTCATGATAACTAGAAGAACACGCTTTCATAAAGCAATCTTTTTTAGCACGCATCCTAGCGGTTCTTTCTTTGCACTCACAAATGTAAATTATCATGGCTTTGAGAGACTCATTGATATCATGCTTAGGTGGAATAGATCTAAGTTTCAAAGAATCAACATCAAGAGTGATTCTATCCACGTTTCTAGCCAACTCATCAATCTTAAGCAATTTTTCTTCGAGCAAAGCATTGAAATTCTTTTGCGAATTCATAAACTCTTTAACACTTGTTTCAAATTCAGAGGGCATCTTGCCAAAATTTCCATAAGAGTTATTATAGGAATTGCTATAATTATTAGATGAATTACTAGGAAAAGGCCTAGGATTAAAGTTTCCTCTATAAGCATTGTTAGCAAAATTATTCCTACCAACAAAATTCACATCCAAAGATTCATTATTATTTTCAATCAACGTGGATAAAGGCATATCATTAGGATCGGAAGAAGCACTCTTAGTAGCAAATAATTTCATAAGTTCATCCATCTTTCCACTCAAAACACTAATCTCTTCAACAACATGCACTTTTTTACTAGTAGATCTTTCGGTGTGCCATTGAGAGTAGTTAACCATAATATTATCTAGGAGTTTGGTAGCTTCTCCTAAGGTGGTTTCCATGAAAGTGCCCCCGTGGCCGAATCTAAAAGATTTCTAGAAGCAAAATTCGAGCCAGCATAAAAGTTTTGTATAATCATCCATAAGTTCAAACCATGTGTAGAGAAAATACGTATCATTAGTTTCATTCTCTCCCAAGCTTGTGCAACATGCTCATGATTTAGTTGCTTAAAATTCATAATATCATTTCTAAGAGAGATAATCTTAGCGGGAGGAAAATACTTAGAGATAAAGGCATCTTTGCACTTATTCCATGAATCAATACTATTTCTAGGCAAAGAGGAAGTGAAAACAGAAATAGCTTCAATTTAACAATATCATTATCCGTATCCCTCTTCTTTTGCACATCACACAAATCAACAAAGTTGTTTAGATGGGTAGCGGCATCTTCACTAGGAAGGCTAGAAAATTGATCTTTCATGACAAGATTCAACAGAGCAACATTGATCTCACAAGATTCAGCATCGGTAATAGGAGCAATAGGCATGCTAATAAAATCATTATTGTTGGTATTAGAGAAGTCACACAATTTGGTACTATCTTGAGCCATAGTGGCAAGCAAGCAATCCAACACTCAAGCAAACAAGAGGCAAGCGAACAGTAAACACACGAAAAAAGAAGGGCGAATAAAACGACAAGGGTGAAGTGGGGAGAGGAAAACGAGAGGCAAATGGCAAATAATATAGTGCGAAGGATAAGGGTTTGTGATAGGTACTTGGTATATGACTTTTGCGTAGATCTCCCCGGCAACGGCGCCAGAAATTAGCTAGTTGCTGGGAGATCAAATCTTAACTTGACTTGGCATGAATCTCCCCGGCAACGGCGCCAGAATTTCATCTTGCTACTTCTCGAGCTTGCGTTGTATTCCCTCAAAGAGGAAAGGGTGATGCAGCACAGTAGCGTAAGTATTTCTCTCAGTTTTTGAGAACCAAGGTATCAATCCAGTAGGAGACCACGCGCGAGTCCCTCGCACCTGCACCAACAAATAAGAACTTCACAGCCAACACGATAAGGGGTTGTCAATCCCTTTACGGTCACTTACGAAAGTGAGATCTGATAGATAGGATAGTACTTTTAGTATTTTTGGTATAAGAACAGAAAGTAAAGAAAGTAAATAAGCAACGACAAAAGAAATTGAAGGGAAAGTAATATGATAAAGATAGACTCGGGGGCCATAGGTTTCACTAGTGGGTTCTCTCATGATAGCAGAATTCTACGGTGGGTGAAAAAATTACTGTCGAGCAATTGATAGAAAAGCGCATAGTTATGATAATATCTAGGCATGATCATTGTATATAGGCATCACGTACGTAACAAGTAGACCGAAATGATTCTGCATCTACTACTATTACTCCACACATTGACCGCTATCTAGCATGCAGCTAGAGTATTAAGTTCATAAGAACAGAGTAACGCCTTAAGCAAGATGACATGATGTAGAGGGATACACTCAAGCAATATGATATAAACCCCATCTTTTTATCCTCGATGGCAACAATACAATACATGCCTTGCTGCCCCTACTGTCACTAGGAAAGGACACCGCAAGATTGAACCCAAAGCCAAGCACTTCTCCCATTGCAAGAACTATAGATCTAGTAGGCCAAACCAAACAAATAATTCGAAGAGACTTGCAAGGATATTATAATCATACATAAAAGATTTTAGAAAAGAATCAAATATTGTTTATAGATAATCTTGATCATAAACCCACAATTCATCGGATCTTGACAAACACACCGCAAAAAGATTACATCAAATAGATCTCCTCGAAGATCGAGGAGAACTTTGTATTGAGATCCAAAAAGAGAGAAGAAGCCATCTAGCTAATAACTATGGACCCGAAGGTCTGTAACAAACTACTGACAACTCATTGGTGAGGCTATGGTGTTGATGTAGAAGCACTCCGTGATCGATCCCCCCTTCGGCGGAGCTCCGGAACAGGCCCCAAGATGGGATCTCACGGGAAAAGAAGGTTGCGGCGGTGGAATTAAGGTTTTCTCCGTTGCCTCGATATTTTCAGGGTACATGGATATATATAGGAGGAAGGAGCGCATCAGGGGAGCCAGAGGGGGCCCACTGCCCCCTGGGCACACCCTGCCCCCTCGTGGCCACCTCTTTCGTTCCCTCGTGTGTACTCCAAGTCTTCTGGGTAGATACGGCTCCAAAAATAACTCTCCCGAAGGTTTCATTCCGTTTGGAATCCGTTTGATATTCCTTTTCTGCGAAACACTAAAATAGGCAAAAAACAGCAATTTGCACTAGGCCTTGGGTTAGTAGGTTAGTCCCAAAAATAATATAAAAGTGTATAATAAAGCCCATTAAACATCCAAAACATAATATATAATAGCATGGAACAATAAAAAATTATAGATACATTGGAGACGTATCAGCCACCGCCTGCTGTGGAGCGGAGGACGCGCGTGCAGGTGCCGAGTGGGGTTCGCTCTGCTGCAAGAAGCCCTCCCGACCTTATATCGGGCACCCAGCGGGCTGCCGAGAGTGGCCAGGGCCGACGTCGGCACATCGGCATCTTCCGCGAGGCGCTATCGTTCTAGGGCGGGGGCGCCTGAGCCGGCCGGGAAGCTGTAGGCGGGCAGGGCGGCCGGCCGCCAAAAGACTTCATCATTGTGAGGAACGCATACCCCGCTAATTGTCTCCCAGAGAAGATCAATTCAATCGTAAGATCCACAAATCAAATCCTTAGTGACAGAACGCCTACTCTATGCCAAACTCTGGGTTGACCACACGTAACTACGTTGCCTCTATCCATGCATCATGAGTTCATAACATGGCAGTGAAATTAGATTTGGGGTGAAGGGCACGACGACAGTGGCTTCATGATATCTCGGTGATTGTGGCAAGGCCAGGATGCGGGAGGTAGATGGACAACATGAATTTTCTCTAAAAAGGATGGACAACGGGAGGAGGAAGGAGAGGGTGAAGAAAACAGCAGCCGACCACATGCGATTTCTGAGCGGTAGATCAAGGACATAGCGATGGATCCACGGGAATCAGCGACCTGCGACAAGGTCGGGTGTTGCCTTCGGCAGCGTACGCGATGCACAGAGACACATATTGGGGAATCGAGAGAGATGGAGCCTCAGGATATATTGAGGGAGAGAAGAGACGGGGGAGTAATAATTTGTGGAAGATGGACTCGTCAGTTACGGCACAATCGGAAGCAGCGCACGCTTCGGTGCCCATGGGAGGGCATGCATGAAGTATGTGAGAATAAATCAGACGACTGCTGATGGCTGGACAATATTGCATCAACCGGTATCGAAAGGCATGATGTGGCACACATGTATGTTTTATACTATAGTGGGTCCCTCATGTAAGCCTCTAACAAAACGCTGATGTGTCGGTGCTGCTGATGTGGATAGGCTGCATGTCAAGAGAAATAAGGTAGTGGGGATGAACTATTTAGGTATCATAGATACGAGAAAACCCATAGAGTATAGAGGACAATAAATATGTCGTATATACTTTCCTAAAAACCCCGGTGGGGAAAACAGAAAGTATGACATATGATCTCATGTTGATATTACCTCATTAAAAACCTTTATGAGAACCTATAAAGTAAACTCATGAAGGGAAAAATTGTATAATATGATGCTTTGAACATGAACAATTCAAGAAGATACTCCCCCTGATTCTTGCAAATTCTGAAGCCATCACTTACCAATTCTATGAACATATTTATGACATGTAGAAGTTGGTAGAGACTTGATGAACAAATCAGTCACATGATTTGACTTGCAAGATATGCAATATAGCGATATTGCTTATTACATAACATGTTTGCATCCGGGCAACATAAGCAACATTATTTTTGAGATAATGGTTGGTGTATGTAGCCACGAGGTCTGTTTCAAAGACTTTCATGTATGGCTACCACACCTAGTAGGAACACAGAGTTCCGTCTATGATCTGACATAGTAAGGATCTGATCGATGTATCCAATCATATTGGTGTCCAGAATTCTCTGAAACTGAAACATTAGGACAAGATCTTTGATGCCTTGGAGATATCGAAGGATATTCTTGAGCCTCAACCAATTGTGTTTGGTGGATCCAATGCATGCACTGTGATATGGAACTTTATGTCCCAACATCTTATTTCTCTCTCCTCATGGTGTAGATGAATCTTTCTCTATGTATAGAGAACAAATAACCATGGAAATTATGGATGGATAAGACTTGTCCATAATCAATTTGTCCAATGAAATCTAGAAAGAGACAACCTGTGTACCATAATGTATGAGTGAAAGTGCTCGAGGTTTTACCCAAGCCCTTCGTCTCAAATTCCACCATTTAGATGATCACACGCTTAACATGTATGGGTAATCATCATTGTAGGAATAATTCTTGTGAATAAGGAACTCACTACGTCAGTCATACCAAAATATACCGACAACAATAAGTCGTATAGTGACTTACTAATTTTACACAATATATGTTGCATTTTGCATTTCAATTCAGAAGTGAGATTCAAACGGGAACCATCTATGTATGAATCTAGTGTTCCACATGAATATGTAGTCACTACATCTATTAACTACAGAGATAGATGATTTAGTAATGCCAATTCTATGAATTATCGGAAAGAGATTCCACCTCTGGAGAATAGTTGGGTATCTGCGTGAACCCTTGTGCTCCAATACTTGCTCCCTGTTTCACCACCTTCTTGTTCTCAATCATGTTTCCAAAAGAAAACCGGTGTAGGTATTGCTTATGAATACCTTCCCATTATTGAGCAAGATTATTTCTACCTAGATTATACCCTTTGCTTGAGTTCAGTCTGAGTGTTGTTCTCCATGGCCATGGTCTTTGGATCTGAATCACTTGAAAGGTTTTTTTCTTTTTCAATCTAGCCGAGAAATGTATGTCGACAATTGTAGACATCCGGTTATATGTTTCTCCAGAATCTATATATCAATATATAGTTGATGGAAATATCGTTACCCATGGTGACTGCTCGCGATTTTCCAATGCGATTGAGTCGGGTATTCCGATGTCCCGGTCATTTTGTGCACTATGACCAGGGCTGGTGGAGGTTTCCCATCCATTGGGTGTATACTACCCACTAGGTGTCTGTCAACGTGAAGTTGACTTGCATTTACTGATTCACACACCTTGATATCCTTGCTTGCGAGAAGCTGAATCCTGCTGTATTCACTACAAAAAAACCACTTCCATGATAATACGTGTTTGTCACAGTAGGTCGCGTTTTCTGTCATGCATGTACATCCATGACAATTTTATGACAGAATCAAGATAGTCATACCTGTGCTGTCGTAGAAGTGTTCCATGACAATACCAAAATTATCATCACAAAAGTGTCCACTTCCATGACGATAAATAGTGTGTCATGGAAGTGCTTTCGTCAAGGGTAACCAACATGTGGCATCCACCGTAACGGCACGCCGTTAACCCTATCGGATCCGGTTTTGGATCCAATAACCCGTTAATAGCCAGGACCAATGGGGATTTTCCATGTGTAAAATTCTCATTGGCCGAAGGGACCACGTGTCGGCTCCACGTGCGAACAGATGTCAACCAACCACTAGACATGAGGTGCCTATGCTACGTCGACACGTGGCGCGGCCCAACAGTGGTCCATTCAGGTCAAAAGGCCGGCCCGGTTGACTTGGTCAAGGGATAATGGGCCGGCCCATAAAAAGCCTACGAACGGCCTGCTCGCATATAGCCCATTCACGCACGATAACTCACGGCCCATCATGGCCTTTACGATTTCGGCCCACTAGCTTCATCTGGGCCGTCCAATATGATTCCAGCCCATTGTAACTTTCGGCCCATTTACGGTCCATGACGTCTTTCGGCCCATATGAGGCCCTTTATAACTCTTGGCCCATTAACGGCCCATAGTGAAACTGGCCCACAATGAATAGTATATCACTTTATACCATTAACGACCCATTACTCCATTGGGCCGCTCCCAGCCCGTGTTATCTTTCTGCCTTCTAAGGGCTCATTTATTCTTGGGCTGGTTTGAAGCATTCGGTAGCTTACAGTCCGTTACTCGCCTTTTTTGCTTGCGGGTCAAATTCATCCCGTGGTTAAAGTCGGCTCGTTTGTGGCCCGTTGACCCGTTGGGCCATTTCATAGCGTCATCAAATACAGCCAATTAACGACCCATTATGTGTGTCGACGAAATTAAGCCCGTTATACTCGTCGGCCTCTTAAAGGTCTGTTATGGTCAGCCGATGAACGGACGACTGCCAGTCTAGCCCGTTTACGGCCCATAATGCGGTCCGTTATTGGCCTATGTTTGGCCAATCGACCATACGACCCTTAAAAGGCACATTGATTCTACGACCCGTAGAAGGCCCCTAGAAGGCCATGGTGACAACGGTCCGCATGTTGCCCATGGTTATTGTGGCCTAGTTTTAAAAAATAGGTTATTGTGGCCACTAGCAAACCGCGAAAAAAGAACTGCACTATCTACAAGCAACCAAATAAACAAGACAACAAGGAAATAAATAAGCAAGCAACATACGCTAGGCTATTACGCCTATTACACATATTACAACCACTGGGCATCAAAGTTCGCCACTAGTGTAAATGAGGGGAACAAAGCAGCATATTACATACACTGGTTGTCGAAGTTGGTGAACAGTGCAAATAAACGCCGCAGCAAAACAAGTCCAGAACTAAAACCACTTCACAAGAGCTCAAGAAACAATATCCTGGGTATCCACCATGCTGGCAAGACGCTTAGCAAGCTTATTAGCTTTATCTTGTTTGGCGCTTAAATCCTCCAGCACTTGTTGCTGCACCAGAGAGTATGCATCTGAATTATGCGGGGACTTCCTCAGTCCTTTGGCTTCCTGTCGCAGCACATCTGATCGATATTTTCAACTTGAAGTTGAGACTCAAGAAGTTGAACTGATGCAGGCAGCGAGTTCGAAGAGCTTGTGCTAGGAGTAGTGGCCAGTAACTCAAACACTACATCAAGGCATGACTTTGGGGTTGTCTCACTGTCTACAAGATAGTTTTTATCAGCTTTCTTGGAGACCAACAAGGTTGTCTCACTATCTTGATCTGCATTACCTTCTCTACCATTGCATAATGGGGTGCTCTTCTCCAATATTCTGTCGGCATTCTACAAGAGGAACAAGCAGACACGTCACATGTTTACCATGTTGGATATGAAACTCATTTTGGTAAACCAGTTCAGTTGTAAGGTGGATAGGATAACAACATGAAACAAACATATATCTATGTAATATGGTCACTGTATGGTCTATATCATTCTAGTTTATGTTGCCAAATCAAGATAGAGACAGTTCAAATCATATCTGTTTAAGTCAAAGCATCATAGACAGAATATAAGTGTGCGAAACTACACAACACTAACAACACTTGTAATGTGCATGACATGAGAACATAACTGTTTATATAATTGAAACTGAAATCGACATAGAGCAAGAAGTTAGAACAGCAATCCAGCTAAAGAAATATCTACTCTTATAAAAAACAGAGTTGGTGATGATGGTGTGCCTGCCATCCTGCAATATAGGCCGCCCGTTCTATATCTGACTGATAGGAAGGAAACTACGACAATTTTGCAAAAAGATACCCGCACTCCTCTCCACATTTGTAGATAAGGCCTTCCCTCGTTCATCCTTATCTCCCACGGGATATATAAACTACTCATATAAATGCATCTTGTTGTTCTATGCAACGCACGGGCATCTTGCTAGTAGGTTTAAAACATACATGTTGCGCCATTGGAATTTCAATTGGATCCTTCAAATGAGAAATTAGTTGGTATGAGTAAATACAGTGATGTAAGAGCAAATGAGTATGCACCACAGCTATGGAATCTGACCTGACAACAGTTGCTCTTCTGCTTTAAATGTGGAGTTTGGGTTCGATGTAGTGGTCTTTGTGCTTTGGGCACTGCAGTTGCCTTACTAACTGCTCGTGTGGGGGTACTCTATGGTGGACATGGTGTTGTGTCAGCTAGAACGAGGTTACTATCTACTGGGGTTGGGGTTAGATGGGGTGTAGCTGGTTCTCTGTCCAATGGTGTAGGGGTACAATCTGCAAGAGTCTCAGTTATGTGTGGTGGGGCTAGTTCATGGGCCAGTACAACCATGGTTCTATCTGCATCGACGGGTAGTACCATCTTTTGTGAAGAACGTATTTTTACTCCCTTAGATACTGCCATCACCCCCTCCAATTCAAATGGCTAATAAACAAGAAGTAAATGGATGGATACACAGATGCGTTTATTCACATATATGTTTTCTATCCAAACAGGACATCATGACACAATTTCACATATATGATGGCTAATTTAACAGGATAGCATGACACAGTTTCAGATATATCATGGATAACTAAACATGATAGAATGGCATTATTCAACATATGACGAGTATCTAACAAGATGACATGACATAACTATATGATGTCTTTCTAAAATAGGTTGGGATGAAATAATTCACATACATGTTGTCTGAGTATAGAGGATGGCATGACATAATTCACATAATTGATTGATATACTAAGCAGCTGCCACTCACATATATGATCTGTAAACTAAGGAGATGGCATTTGAACATTGTGTATATGATGTCTAAACTAAGCAATGCAGGATAGCATATGCATGATATGAAAAATATAAACATTGCAAGTTAAGAGCATACACCTTAAGTGGGACAAACGACTGGTCATCTTTCTCTGAATCATCCTTTGAGGTTCTACCTGTAACCATCAAGATATATGCTTCAACGGCGGGTATGCCATGCCATGGCTTCATCGGACGAGGCCCATGGTGCGTCCCCATGGTCGGCATGTCAACAGAGGGGTTGCGTGTCCGCCAGTGCGTTCGGATGCCAAACGGACTGCACGGCCTCCTGCGAGGCAGCTACGACATGCCTTGCACTGGATCCATGCGACATTTGGGCGGAGGCAATGGATTCCCGATGGAAGGAGTCCGAGCGCTGCCTCGCACGAGCCTCCTCGTGGGAGCGGTGGAGCGCAAGCCGGACGACCATCTCCTACCCGGGGTCGCGTGGGATGAGCTCGGAGTCGACGGATCTAGAGGTGAAGGACTTGGATCAGCTTCCCGCCATGCTGGAGACGACCAAAAGGAGCCGAAGACAAGGTTGGGTGGCGGAGGAGAGTGGAGGTGAGGGAAGTGAAGTGGCTAGGGTTGGTCCGGCGAGCGAATGGAAAGTAATTTATGTGGGGTTGTGAGTGAGACAGCATGGGCCGGGTCTGACGTGGCGGGCGCGCCCGGGCGTCCCCATATCTGCTTCATATTTGGGCTGGATATGAGGGGTGTCGGTCAACCCGGGTGTTTGAGGGGGTGCCTGGGTCAAAAAATCGTAACCGAACAGTGACTGGGCGCCCGTTCGGATGTATGAGGCGGGTTTGAGGCGCCCGATGATGTCGCTTAAAGCTACGTCGGTTTTTCCCCAAAGAGGAAGGTATGATGCAACACAGCGATGGTAGGTATTCCCCTCAGATGTGAAACCAAGGTTATCGAACCAGTAGGAGAACCAAGCAACATAACGTAAACAACACCTGCACACAAATAACAACACCTCGCAACCCGACATGTTAAAGGGGTTGTCAATCCCTTTCGGGTAACGGACGTGAGAGAGAGATAAATATTGGCAGATCGGTTGATAAATAAGATAAATTGCAGCACAGTATTTTTTAGGTTTTTGGTTTAGTAGACCTGAAAATAAAAGCAAAGGCAAATAGATCGCAAAGGCAAATATATGAGAAAGAAGACCTGGGGGCCGTAGGTTTCAATAGTGGCTTCTCTCGAGAAAAATAGCGAACGGTGGGTAAACAAATTACTGTTGGGCAATTGATAGAACCTCAAATAATTATGACGATGTCCAGTCAATGATCAATACACACGTCCAAGATTAGTAGACCGACTCATGCCTGCATCTACTACTATTACTCCACACATCGACCGCTATCCAGCATGCATATAGTGTATTAAGTTCATGGAAAAACGGAGTAATGCATTAAGAATGATGACATGATGTAGACAAGATCCGTTTATCTATGGCGTTAGATATGGATCTCGTCGTTTTATCCTTAGTGGCAACGATACATACGTGTCGGTTCCCTTTCTGTCACCGGGATCAAGCACCGTAAGATTGAACCCACTACCGGGCACCTCTTCCCATTGCAAGATAAATAGATCAAGTTGGCCAAACAAAACCCAAATATCGGAGAAGAAATACGAGGCTATAAGAGATCATGCATATAAGAGATCAAAGAAACTCAAATAACTATCATGGATATAAAAAGATAGATCTGATCATAAACTCAAAGTTCATCGGATCCTAACAAACACACCGCAAAAAGAGTTACATCATATGGATCTCCAAGAGACCATTGTATTGATAATCAAAAGAGAGATAGGAAGCCATCTAGCTACTAACTAAGGACCCGTAGGTATACAAGGAACTACTCACGCATCATCGGAGAGGCACCAATGGAAGTGGTGAACCCCTCCGTGATGGTATCTAGATTGGATCAGGTGTTTCTGGACTCTGCGGCAGTTGGATGAATATTTTGTCGACTCCCCTAGGGTTTCTGGAATATTGGGGTATTTATAGATCAAAGAGGCGGTCCGGGGGGCACCCGAGGTGGGCACAACCCACCAGGGCGCGCCTGGGCCTCCTGGCGCGCCCTGGTGGGTTATCCCCTCCTAGGGACTCCCCCAGGTGCCACCAGGGCCCATAGTGTTCCTTCTGGCCCAGAAAAAATCTCCAAAAAGTCGCGTGTGGGGACCCCGACTCAGAAGTTGAGATCACCGAATGCACGTGTACAGTGATCGCAGAGATCAATGCTCACTGAACACACAGAAGCTGAATAACAAGAGTCTTACATCCATACATACCGCATTACACAAGTAGGACCATTATGGTCAAGTCTTGAGTATATCATTGTAACGGAAATCCTCAATAACAACTTGGACCCATGCCATCTGCCTTAACCCTACAGGTAATCAATAATGCCCTTTCCCATATAAGGGTAGAGTGGTTGCGCATGTAAGGTTGGGATGGTAAACAAATCTTAAATTTAATCCATCTCTGTAAACAACACTTTCATGAAGCCTCGACACACTACTTCTCCACCAAGTAGTGCCCTAGTTCCTCATCATCTCCCAGGGGCATTAGTGGCACCCATTGGGTTATTTGCTAGTATGTCAAACCACACTTGTTTCTTTCCATGCATAACCCTGACCCATTTTGCGTAGCCAACTACTATAGCATATTTCTTCAACCAACCAACACAACTCTAAACATAATAGAGTCGTGCACAATGCAAGTATCAACGGGGTATGCAACGGAGGCAAGCCTAGCAATGTTGCCATTCAAGTTATATCATGCACTCGATGAAACAATGATAATGCTTTCATGACATAAAAGGGTTCAACATGGTCAAAGGGCTGCTTGCCTTGTCCTTCAGAGTCTTCAAACCTTCTGGTCCATCTCCAAGTACTCCGTCTATTTCGTCAACTAAAGACGGAAACAATCATAATAAGCAACACAACAAGGCAAAAATAAAAGTGCTCTAAAAATAGGAGTTGGACTTTTCTAGGATACCTCTGGTCATATGAAAAATGACCAAGGTGGTTTCATAGGCATTGGATCAATGGATAGTTTGGAACATTTCAATATGATGGAATCAAGGGGTTTAATGGTTCTGTAAGAAGTGTACAGAAGAATTATATTGAAAAATGGGCAAAGGCACCCATTTAACAAGGAATGATTCTATAAGAATCTAGGAGTTGGTTTCACTCGATTTGGAGTTCAAATGATTTTCCTATGATTTTGCAAAGTTGGCTATACATGGGTAAATAGAATAATATTTGTTGTGGCACAGAAAGCATTGGGAAAAATGTTCATAAACTAGGTTAGGATCTTAGAAGTGCCTAGAAATTTGAATCAATGAGTTTGGATCAATTATGAGCTCTCTGTGATTTTCTAAAGTGCATCACAGAAGTGGAAAAATAGCATTTTGATAAATATCTGTGAAGAAAATATTTCTGGAAAAATGTGCAAGTAGCACAAAGTGATAGAGCATGATTTATAGAGTCACTACAAATTTGAATCATCAAATTTGGAATCTATTTGATTTGTTTATGGATTTTTGAAACACACTGGATGAGAAAAGAAAGGGAATAGGTCATTACCTAAATTGCGCACTGGGCGTAGTGTAGCCACTGGGTCGGCCCAGTGGTTTAGCCGTGTGTGGGAGAGGGCCACGTCGGAGGCGTCTTTCCCGTACGGTGTTTTCACCACATGGAGGCGTAAACTAGAGCGGGCGCTTCCGCTTATGCCAGCTAGGCATGGCGCCTCAGTGGCTGACGGGCGGGTCCCGCGAGCAGGTCGCTCGTCCTGCTCTGCGTCGTCTTCAACCCCGCCTCGCCAGGCAGAGGGCGCCGGCCTCGCTCATCACTGGTGCTGCTTCGCCCATCCGCAACGACCGACGGGAAGGGAATGGAGCAGTGGGGCTCGGCTGCGCCCGCAGGATGGGACGGAGGGAGGTAGGGCCCCCTCCTTGCTTCCGCGGAGGCTGACAAGTCCAATGCCCTGCTGCCGCTAGCGCTGGCGACTCCGGCCGCCTCGGGTGCTGCTTGGCGCACCGGCGTGCTCGGGAGACGACTCCGCACCGCATGGGCCTATGCACGCATCTCGGGGAGGGCCAGAGTGAGCAAGGGTTCAACCATGGCGGAGAAGGGCCTCGGTCACCTTGGGCTTCGAGCGCACGAGCATCCCGGGGAAGATTGGCAGAGGTGGGGGACTTCCTGTAGATCATGTGATGGCACTGGAGTGGCCAGGAGGGAGAGAGGGGCTCGGGGTAGCTCGAATTCGAACGGCGGCCATCGGCGAGGCTCCGACCACGGAGGTGGACAGAAGGCTCGAGAGGGAGAGATAGGTTGTCTGGGAGGTTTCTGGAGTAGTGGGAGAGCGAGAAGAGTCAAGAGAGAGCCCAATGGGGCTCTATATGGTGCGCGCATCGGTGCACCGTGGGCGTGGTCTAGGGCGCGCTTGGGCGAGCTCGGAGTGGGGAGAGGAGAGAGGGTCAGGTGGGGGCCGGCAACGTGCCGTGTCCCAGACGTCGAGACGACCTCGGGAGACATGATCCCAATGCCCTAGGTGGTCGGGTGCCTCGGGCAGGACGCGGCTACAGTGCGGGAGTACACTGTAGCGCGCTCCAGAGCGCCCATTTGGCTGGCATGGCCATGCTGCCACGCGCTCTGGACGTGGCCACCTTGTCCATTGGTGTCTAGTGGGTCTGGGGGTGAGTAAACTAAGCACATATGGCCTTGGATTCCCTGGTGACCCAATGGAAGAGAGGTGGGGTTGAGAGAGAGGTGAACAGGGGCTGTCCAGAAGGGTAAAATGAGGGTTTTCACCCCTCAATCATTGATCTTTGGTTGAATGGGTTTTACTGGAGGTAGGTGATGACCAGGCACACCTCTGGTAAGCATTTGAGGCAATGGGGAGTAGTGGAAGTGGACCAAATGGTGATTTTGGCAAAGTGCGAGAAGGTGTTTGATGTGGTTTTGGGCAAGCAAATGATTTCCAATTGACATGAGACTTAACAGGATCAAATGGCATATAGAGATAGCGTATTCCACCAAGTTTGAGCTCATTTGAAGAAAGTTTCTAATGTAACTTTGGTAAACCCTAGAAATCAACAGAAATGACTTTTCCAAGATTTAGTCATGTAAATCATTCCTCCTTGATGCACCACTTGGTGTAGTATCCTCATTTGCGGTTTTGAGCATGCCCACAAAGTTTGAGGTCACAAGTAAAGAGTTGGTAATGTAGAGTTGTTCAAATTTGGATCTGGTCAGAAAGGGTTTTGGGGCGCTTTGATCAAGTTATCATTCTCCAATACTTGTGCCATTTTGCATAGATGCATATTTACATCATTTGAGCATGTGCACCAAGTTTAAGAGCATTTGGACAAGTTTGGCAATGTAAAGTTGCTCAAACTTCAGAATGGACAGAAATGGTTTTGAGGGGATTTGATGATGTTTTCTTGATCTTCAAGGCATGAGGCTTTGTAAGATCATCAAATATGTCATATTTGACATGATATAATTTTCCTGGAATTTTTAGAGGATATTTCTTTTGTAAATATTTCAAAAGCTTGAAATATCCAAAAAGGGTTTTGAAGGATTTACCCAATATTTTGAACATGGCCATGTGTTGAAACTCTTATATATGGACAATATATGTCCTGTGAGCTTCCCTGAAGTTTGAAAAATATTTTTGAAACAGTTAAATAATTTTAACCTATTAAAGACCATTTCTAGCCTAAAGAAAAAGCCTTTAAATAAAATATAAAAATAACTTTTAAAATTATAAATTTGTGGTTTATGGGAGTCCTATACCTAATAGGATTCAAATATACTTTTTGAAAGATTTTTCACACCCTAAATAAGGTACTTGCAGTACAAACCTCAATTCAGGGGGTTTTGGAAAACTAATTTTTAGAAAATACTATTTGGCCAAATTATTTTTATAAGAAAATACTATACTGTTCTATACACATGGCATGATCATTGGGAAAAGGTTTTGGATTAAGGAGATGAAGTATAAGAGTTAGATGATTTATTTGATTTTTAGAGCACTTGCAAACAGCAAACAGAAAACCAATCAAGCAAGGTCAAAAACACTCAAAAGTTTTTGCCAAACCACATTTTAGCATGATTATTAGCTTAAGTGTTGTGGCATGAAAATCAGGGTGTGACATCGCGGTGTTTGGGCTCCGTTTGATATTGTTTTCATGCAATGTAAAAAACATGCAGAAAACAACAACTGGCACTTGGCACTATGTCAATAAGTTAGTACCAAAAAATGATATAAAATGATTGTAAAACATCCAAGAATGATAATATGACAACATGGAACAATAAAAAAATTATAGATACGTTGGAGACGTATCGGCATCCCCAAGCTTAACTCCTACTCGTCCTCGAGTAGGGAAGTGATAAAAACAGAATTTTTGATGTGGAGTGTTGTTTATCAAGTCATATCATATTCTTTTCTTTATAGCATGGACATTTGGACTTTTATATGGTTCAAAGCAATAGTCTAGTTTTGACATAATAATTTAGATACTCAAGCATATCAACAAGCAAGCATGTCTTTCAAAATATCAATGCTAAAATAAGTTATCCCTAGCTCATTATGCTCTATCATTGATCCATTCATGAAACACACTCGCATATTAGTTACACCCAATGCTCAAGTACGATCATAGCGTTTCCTAGTTGGTGCTTGTAAGAGAAGATGGAGACACAAATTCAAAATAAAAATTGCATAAGTAAAAGAAAGGCCCTTCGCAGAGGGAAGTAGCGATTTGTAGAGGTGCCAGAGTTCAAAGCAAAAATTGAGAGATAATTTTTTTTGGGAGGTATACTTTTCCTACCAACGAGAATGACTTGAGGTTCCCAACACTTTCCATGATAGATATATCATAGGCGGTTCCCAAACAGAAAATAAAGTTTATTCCTTTTCCACCAAACTTTCACAAGCCATGGCTAGCCGAATCCACGGTTGCCTTCCATACCAACACTTTCCAAGGAATTTATTATTTGACAACATAAAGTTTTTTTCATTTCGGGACTGGGCATCCCTAATACCTTTGTCGTACTCTCGTGCAATGACAAGTGAATAAACACTCATGGTGATAATAACACATCTAGCATGGAAAATATTGGCCACCCCTCACCGCCTTGCGAGCAGTATGGGCACACAAAAGGGAAATTTATTTTGAAAATTAAAGATGGCACATACAAATTTGCTTAGAACGGCAAGGAAATACTGCATGTATGTAGGTATGGTGGACTCATATGGCAAAACCAGGATAAAGGATTTTGGATGCACAAGTAGAGATCATACTTAGTGCAAAATGAAGGCTAGCAAAAGAGTGGGAAGCGACCAACCATGAAACAAATAATCTCGTAAGCAAACATTGAGCATAAATAACACTGAATAATGCACCACAAGTAGGATATAATTTCATTGTATAATTGTTGACTTTCGTGCTTGCATAGGGAATCACAAACTTTAACACTAACATTCTAACTACAGCACAATTACTCATCAACATAACTCACATATCATATCATCATGTCTCAAAACTATTACAAGGAATCAAGTTTATTTTGTCCAATGATCTTCATTACATTCTTTTGCTTTATCCTTCTTGTATATCTATCACTTTGGGACTAATTTTCATGTGTTGCTTTTCATAAGCTCGAACAAGATAAGTGAAGATCATGAGCATAATTTTTCTTTCTTTCTCTATAAGTGAAGCAAAAGAGAATTTCTTTAAAAATTTACTAACTCTCAAATAAATCTAAGTGAAGAAAGAGAGTATTTCTTCAAAAATACTAAGCACACCATGCTCAAAAGATATAAGTGAAGCACTAGAGCAAGTCCTAGCTCATAAAAATTTAAGTGAAGCATAGAGAGTTATTCTAACAAGTCATGGCATAATTTTGGCTATCTCAAATAGGTGTGTACATCAAGGATTGATGACTTAAAAAGCAAAACAAAACAAGCAAAGACTCATATCATACAAGACGCTCCAAGCAAGAGACATATCATGTGACGAATAGAAATATAGTTTCGAGTGAAATAACGATAGTTGTTGGAAGAAAGCGGGGATGCCACTCGGGGGCATCCCCAAGCTTAGTTGGTTGCTTATTCTTGGATAATAGCTTGGGATTCCGGGGCATCCAAGCTTAGGCTCTGATACGTCTCCAACGTATCTAATTTCCAAACCCTTTTGCCCTTGTTATGGATTCTAACTTGCATGATTTGAATGGAACTAACCCGGACTGACGCTGTTTTCGGCAGAATTTCCATGGTGTTGTTTTTGTGCAGAAATAAAAAGTTCTCGGAATGACCTGAAACTCCACGGAGATTTATTTTGGAAAATATAAAAAATATCTCCAAGAAGATCCATACCAGGGGGCACACACCCTATCCACGAGGGTGGAGGCGCGCCCCCTGCCCAGGGCGCGCCCCCTGCCTCGTGGGCCCCCTGCTGCTCCACCGACATGTCCCCAGATCCTATAAGTTCACTTTCGGGGAGAAAAAAAATTAAGGAGAAAGAATTATCGCGTTTCACGAGACGGAGCCGCCGCCAAGCCCTAATCTCTCTCGGGAGGGCTGATCTGGAGTCCGTTCGGGGCTCCGGAAAGTGGAGATCGTCGCCATCATCGTCATCAACCTTCCTCCATCACCAATTCCATGATGCTCACCGCCGTGCGTGAGTAATTCCATCGTAGGCTTGCTGGATGGTGATGGGTTGGATGGGATCTATCATGTAATCGAGTTAGTTTTGTTAGGGTTTGATCCCTAGTATCCACTATGTTCTGAGATTGATGTTGCTATGACTTTGCTACACTTAATGCTTGTCACTAGGGCCCGAGTGCCAGGATTTCAGATCTGAACCTATTATGTTTTCATGAATATATGTGTGTTCTTGATCCTATCTTGCATGTCTATAGTCACCTACTATGTGTTATGATCCGGCAACCCCGAAGTGACAATAATCGGGACCACTCCCGGTGATGACCATAGTTTGAGGAGTTCATGTATTCACTATGTGTTAATGCTTTCGTCCGGTACTCTATTAAAAGGAGGCCTTAATATCCCTTAGTTTCCAATAGGACCCCGCTGCCACGGGAGGGTAGGACAAAAGATGTCATGCAAGTTCTTTTCCATAAGCACGTATGACTATATTCAGAATACATGCCTACATTGCATTGATAAACTGGAGCTAGTTCTATGTCATCCTAGGTTATAACTTCTACATGATGAATTGCATCCGACATAATTTACCATCACCGATCCAATGCCTACGAGCTTTTCCTATATTGCTGGTTGCTTATTTACTTTTCGGTTGCTACTATTACAAAAACTACAAAAACACTATTGTTACTTTTATTGCCCCTACCACCACTATCATATTACTTTGCTACTAAACTATCTTGCTGCAGATACTAAGTTTCCAGGTGTGGTTGAATTGACAACTCAGCTGCTAATACTTAAGAGTATTCTTTGGCTCCCCTTGTGTCAAATCAACAAATTTGGGTTGAATACTTTGTTGGGGAACGTAGTATTTTAAAATTTTCCTACGATCACACAAGATCTATCTACCAGATGCATAGCAACGAGAGGGAAGAGTGTGTCTACGTACCCTCGTAGACCGGAAGCGGAAGCGTCAAGTGACGCGGTTGATGTAGTCGAACTTCTTCGCGATTCAACCGATCAAGCACCGAACGTACGGCACCTCCGCGTTCAGCACACGTTCAGCTTGATGACGTCCCACGAGCTCTTGATCCAGTTGAGCTTCACGGGAGAGTTTCGTCAGCACGACGGCGTGGTGACGGATATGATGTGTTTACCGGCGCAGGGCTTCGACTAAGCACTGCAACGGTATGACCTAGGTGTGTTTCTGTGGAGGGGGGCACCGCACACGGCTGGAACAATTCAACTTGTGTGTCTTTGGGTGCCCCCCTGCCCCCGTATATAAAGGAGCAAGAGGGGAGGGCCGGCCGGCCTCCTATGGTGCGGCTAGGGCAATCCTACTAGGAATAGGATTGCAATCCTATTCCTAGTAGGAGTCCACCAAGAAGGAAGAGAGGGAAAGGAAAAGAGGGAGAGGTGGCGCCCCCCCAATCCTAGTCCAACTAGGATCCCTAGGTGGGGTGCCGGCCAGCCTCTATGGGCTGCCTCTCTCCTTTCCTCAAGGCCCACTATGGACCATCCCCCTTCGTAGGGGGTTCTGGTAACCCCCTCCGGCAATCCAGTAAAATCCGAAACTTTTCCGGAACACTTCCGGTGTCCGAATATAGTCGTCCAATATATCAATCTTTATGTCTCGGACATTCCGAGACTCCTCGTCATGTCCGTGATCTCATCCGGGACTCCGAACTACCTTCGGTACATCAAAACTCATAAACTCATAATACCGATCGTCATCAAACGTTAAGCGTGCGGACCCTACGGGTTCGAGAACTATGTAGACATGACCGAGACTCATCTCCGGTCAATAACCAATAGCGGAACCTGGATGTTCATATTGGCTCCTACATATTCTACGAAGATCTTTATCGGTCAAACCGCATAACAACATACGTTGTTCCTTTTGTCATCGGTATGTTACTTGTCCGAGATTCGATCGTCGGTATCTCCATACCTAGTTCAATCTCGTTACCGGCAAGTCTCTTTACTCGTTCCGTAACACATCATCTTGTGACTAACTCATTAGTCTTTTGCTTGCAAGCCTTATTGTGATGTGTGTTACCGAGAGGGCCCAGAGATACCTCTCCGACATTCGGAGTGACAAATTCTAATCTTGATCTATGCCAACACCACGAATACTTTCGGAGACACCTGTAGAGCATCTTTATGATCACCCAGTTACGTTGTGACGTTTGATGGCACACAAGGTGTTCCTACGGTATTCGGGAGTTGCATAATCTCATAGTCATAGGAACATGTATAAGTCATGAAGAAAGCAATACAGTAAAACTATACGATCATAGTGCTATGCTAACGGATGGGTCTTGTCCATCACATCATTCTCCTAATGATGTGATCCCGTTGATCAAATGACAACTCATGTCTATGGCTAGGAAACATAACCATCTTTGATCAATGAGCTAGTCTAGTAGAGGCATACCAGGGACATACTGTTTTGTCTATGTATCCACACATGTACTAAGTTTCCGGTTAATACAATTCTAGCATGAATAAAAGACATTTATCATGATATAAGGAAATACAAATAACATCTTTATTATTGCCTCTAGGGCATATTTCCTTCAGCCTCCCACTTGAACTAGAGTCAACAATCTAGATTACAAAGTGATGATCCTCACACCCATGGAGTCCTGGTGCTGATCATGTTTTGCCCGTGGAAGAGGCTTAGTCAATGGGTCTGCAACATTCAGATCCGTATGTATTTTGCAAATCTCTATGTCTCCCTCCTTGACTAGATCGCAGATGGAATTGAAGCGTCTTTTGATGTGTTTTGTTCTCTTGTGAAACCTGGATTCCTTCGCCAAGGCTATTGCTCCAGTGTTGTCACAAAAGATTTTCATTGGACCCGATGCACTAGGTATAACACGTAGATCGGATATGAACTCCTTCATCCAGACTCCTTCATTTGCTACTTCCGAAGCAGCTATGTATTCCGCTTCACACGTAGATCCTGCCACGACGCTCTGCTTGGAACTGCACCAACTGACAGCTCCACCGTTCAATAAAAATACATATCCGGTTTGTGACTTAGAGTCATCCGGATCAGTCTCAAAGCTAGAATCGACGTAACCGTTTACGACGAGCTCTTTGTCACCTCCATACACGAGAAACATATCCTCTGTCCTTTTCAGGTACTTCAGGATGTTCTTGACCGATGTCCAGTGATCCACTCCTGGATTACTTTGGTACCTCCCTGCTAGACTTATAGCAAGGCACACATCAGGTCTGGTACACAACATTGCATACTTGATAGATCCTATGGCTGAGGCATAGGGAATGACTTTCATTTTCTCTCTATCTTCTGCAGTGGTCGGGCATTGAGTCTTACTCAACTTCATACCTTGTAATATAGGCAAGAACCCTTTCTTTGACTGATCCATTTTGAACTTCTTCAAAATCTTATCAAGGTATGTGCTTTGTGAAAGTCCAATTAAGCGTCTTGATCTATCTCTATAGATCTTGATGCCTAATATATAAGCAGCTTCACCGAGGTCTTTCATTGAAAAACTCTTATTCAAGTATCCTTTTATGCTATCCAGAAATTCTATATCATTTCCAATCAACAATATGTCATCCACATATAATGTTAGAAATGCTACAGAGCTCCCACTCACTTTCTTGTAAATACAGGCTTCTCCAAAAGTCTGTATAAAACCATAAGCTTTGATCACCTCATCAAAGCGTATATTCCAAGTCCGAGATGCTTGCACCAGTCCATAGATGGATCGCTGGAGCTTGCATACTTTGTTAGCATCTTTTGGATCGACAAAACCTTCTGGTTGCATCATATACAACTCTTCTTTGAGATATCCATTCAGGAATGCAGTTTTGACATCCATTTGCCAGAATTCATAATCATAAAATGCGGCAATTGCTAACATGATTTGGACAGACTTAAGCATCGCTACAGGTGAGAAAGTCTCATCGTAGTCAACTCCTTGAACTTGTCGAAACCTTTTCGCAACAAGTCGAGCTTTGTAAACAGTAACATTACCGTCTGCGTCGGTCTTCCTCTTGAAGATCCATTTATTTTCGATGGCCTGCCGATCATCGGGCAAGTCAACCAAAGTCCACACTTTGTTCTCATACATGGATCCCATCTCAGATTTCATGGCCTCAAGCCATTTTGCGGAATCTGGGCTCATCATTGCTTCCTCATAGTTCGTAGGTTCATCATGGTCTAGTAACATGATTTCCAGAACTGGGTTACCGTACCACTCTGGTGCGGAACATACTCTGGTTGATCTACGACGTTCAGCAGAAACTTGATCTGAAGTTTCATGATCATCATCATTAACTTCCTCACTGATTGGTGTAGGAATCACTGGAACAATTTTCTGTGATGCACTACTTTCCAATTCGGGAGAAGGTACAATTACCTCATCAAGTTCTACTTTCCTCCCACTCACTTCTTTCGAGAGAAACTCCTTCTCTAGAAAGGATCCATTCTTAGCAACGAATATCTTGCCTTCGGATCTGTGATAGAAGGTGTACCCAACAGTCTCTTTTGGGTATCCTATGAAGACACATTTCTCCGACTTGGGTTCGAGCTTATCAGGTTGAAGCTTTTTCACATAAGCATCTGTTATGCCCAGGATGGGACTATATCTCCTACGTGTCGAGGCACGACTTAAAGATATAAGCCCATCCCAGAATGATCTCAAGTTTGGTATCTTTGCACAACTCATGTAAAAGAGGGATTAAATTGCAAAAGGAGATAGTTGGCTTACACTCGCCACTTCACACAATACTTTACATAAGCAATACATCATTCAAAACATCACAACCCGACTACGGGTAAGAACCAAAAGAAAGATACCAAAACAACATAAAGCCACAGGTCAGGATCGAATCCTAGTAGAAACCACTACTGATCGTCGAAGCGTCACAAGCAAACAGCCACAAACTTCATCGAACTCCCGGGTGAAGAACTTGAACCAGCTCCTGCATCGAGCTCGGCTGAACCTGCATCTGGTGTGGTGAAGTAACTGTGAGCCACAGAGGACTCAGCAATCCCGTTCCCGGGTAACAAGACTATTTAAGCCTTGGGTGAGGACAAGGCTGAAGAAAGAATATGAGGTGAAGGAAAACAAACAAGAGTCTGCAGCAGCAACTAGCACTAACTTACGTAAATAGAGAGCGAGAAGAGAAGTGCATCGGTCGAGAGATGATCACGAAGTGATCCTAACTAAAACCGGTCAAACATAACCCCACCGTGTTCAACTCCCGAATCCCTATTCGGAAATTGACAGTCACGGAACACACGCTGGTAGTGTATTGAAACATTGTGTCAAGTTATCTACAAACGGAATTAACAAGCTCCCATCTGCCACATAACCGCGGGCACGGCTTTCGAAAGTTCAAACCCTGCAGGGGTGTTCCAACTTGACCCATTACAAGCCCACGATCCGCGGAGTCGCAACTCCATAGGTGGGAAGACCCGAGTATTCTCGAAATCCCGTGCTCGAGTTAAACCGAACTAAGGTAAGGCTAATCCAGCAAATCCTCCCGGCGTGTCGACACCCTGATAGTAGCCGCGCGTATCTAGGTCTCAGGACACGACCGGATGGGCGATTCTACAGGTTTTTACCAAACCTTGAGTTTCCTCGAGGTGGCCCCGCAGACTCTCCGTTTCGGACCAACACTCATGTGGAGCACTGGCCCGGGGTTGTAGAATTAAAGAAAAGGGATAGCTAGTCCACATGCAAGTTTTATTAGTTTGTTATTAGGCAAAAAGTACCAATGTTGGGACTTGCTGGAAAAGACTTAGCACTTAGCGGTTTATCAAGGGGGTCCCATACACCCCAACCGTGTTAGGAACGCAAAATCAAGGAACATAACACCGGTTTATACGGTTCCTAACGGCATGAGTGGAACAAAACACCAAGCAAAAGGCTTAGCCTTCCACCCTGCCAGTATATAGATGATTTCATTTAAGCATTTATATAGTGTGATATAACCCAACCAAACTTCAACATGAAGCAAGCATCTTCAATCTTCACCTGCAACTAACAATGCTATAAGAGGGGCTGAGCGAAGCGTACTTAGCCAAACAACGGTTTGCGTAGGTAGGGTGGTTAAACATGGCAATGGTTACAAGTAGGAGGCTGACAAGAAGAACATGGGCATCGAGGCAAAACTAAAGATCGAGACTACTAGCAAGAGGCAAAAATAGTATTGGTATCCGGGTTCGGTCATCTTGCCTGGGATTCCACAAGGGAGAAGAACGGATCCAAGAAGAAGACGGAGCAACACAGTCGAGCGGATCCTCACAACTCCGGAACGAAACCGAAGCTAACAAGAGAAGCAAACCGGAAAGAAAACAAACAACGCGGTAAACACACATATCGTAAACATGGCATAAGATGCACAAACAAGTATGATGCATGTCCGGTTTAAATATGCATGGCATGGCAAAGTGCACAAACAAATACTACAAGTTAAGTGGAGATCAATATGCAACGAGTTGCATATTGACGAAACACCACATTTAATTATTTAGTTGACTCTCATTATTTACAAGACAAGGTTAAATGTTTTTAACATGGCAAGAGGTGAAGCATAAAGAAACTACACTATTAAGACATTTTAAATGAGGCCGGAAATAACAACAACATATCCGGAAAAACCTCATGAGCATGTTTAATAATTATAAGCAACAACAATTCACACATATATAATGTTGTTAACATGATGCGGATGAGATGATCAAGTTTATGCAAGTTTTATTAAAAAGGTTGACTTAAGAGAGATATGAAGCATTGTCACCGTGGTGGATGGAAAGGGTGCCACGGCAACGATCCGAAATGATGCAAAGGCAACAACTCGGTTCCGGTAACTCGTTGAGAGTCCGATGCAAAAGGTAAGATGGCATGAGCGAGCCAAACGAGATGAAAGAGGTGGGGCGATCCCGTTACCGGGTTCCCACGAGTCGGTGACGAGGCAACCGAGGAACAACAAAAGGGACGAAACGGACACGGAGCACACACGGGAGACATTTCATACAACACAAGCATGCATCCACGGGTCACGTCTCGGGGTTATACCTTCGAAGCGTGCGTTTCGGGGCGGTTCGAGACGTAGAGGAAGGAGTCGTTCACGTTTCCGAAGAGGAAGAAGTCGTTCCGTAGAGGGAAGTAGTCGTTCTCGTTTCCGAAGAGGAAGTAGTGGTTCACGTCAACGTGTCGTGGTACTTGGCGAATCCCTCGTTTCCGGGCGACGGTAGTGGTACATGCCGTAGAGGTACTTGAGGGTGCCGACGGATCCGGGCGTCGGTAGGGGTACTTGTTGCATCGTCTTGTGTCGTGTAGGCGTACACGGGGCGTTTTGTAGATGTACTCATATCCGTAGCCGTTCACGAGCTCGTCTTCCCGTAGATGTACACGTTCTCTGTCAAGTCAACAGCAAAAGCCACCAAACAACACAAAAACTACAGCAGCTACAACAAGGGTAGCACGAGGCCACGGCAGCAGCAGAACAACAAAACACGGCAGAAGCAGGCCGCGGGACGGAAGAGCAGCGGCTTCGGCCGGCTTGGCAGGGTGGCTGAGGGAGACCACGACGACGGAGGCAGAGCCCTGGGAGCCAACGGGGCGAGGCGGCAGGGCCTCGGGCGTCGCGGCTGCGCGGCCGGAAGAAGGAAGAAGGAGAGGCCGCGAGGCGCTGGAGAAAGCAGCCGCGGGGTACTCTTGACCGACCGGATCGTCCCGCGGGCGAGACGCTGGGCGGCTTGGGGACGCAGCACGGGAGGAGCTGGAACGGAGGAAGGATGAGGCCGCGGGAGCCTGGGGACGGGGAGGACGAGCGCGCCAGCCTCCTGGCGCTGGCCGGCGGGACGTCGCGAGTGCCAGCCTCGCTGGCTCCTGGCCTACCCGCGGCGAGGAGGCGATGAGGAGAAGGACGGCCGGAGGAGGAGGGGCCCCTGGCCGCTCGCGGGAGGAGGCGGGACTCTGGCGAGGCAAGGCCCTGGAGCGCCGCGCTCGGGGAGCTGTAGACCGCGGCTCGCGGCGCCTCGGTCGAGGGAAACAAGGTGCGGGACGAGACGTGCGAGCGAAGGAGGGGGCGCGGTCGAGAGGCGCTCGGGGAGAGATCGAGCGAGGGACTCGGGGCGAGGGAAACGGGCAGAGAGAGAGATCGAGATCGATGGGGTGGGTGGCGGCGCTCGGCAGGAGGGAGAGAAAGAGGCTCGGGAGCGAGCTAGGGTTAGGGGGGTAAGCGGGCTGGCCTGGTGGAGTTGGGCCGAAGGAGGAGGCGGCTGGGCCAGAAGGAATTGGGCCAGGGAGACCTGGTGTTGCACCTTTTTCTTTTTATTTCCTTAACAGAAATAAAAATAGAAAGAGTGCAAAAGAAAATAAGAAAAGAGGCCAGAACAGAAAAATAAAATATGGAACATTTTTATAAGGCTTTACGGGATACTTCCGACCCCACAAAAATAGTTCCAACAACAAAAGGGAAAAACAAACTAAAATAATTAGTTTGCCTTAAAGGAGTTCAAAAGAAGTCTAGATTTTAGGAGGAGTCTCGATAAAAGGGAAAGAAATATAGGGAAGGTTTTTGATGGAGAACTCGAAGTGAAAAAGACATGGGGAAATTATGCACGTGTGTTGCGGGTAATTCCAAACAAATGGAATATTATTTATATAGCTCCTTAATATATTGAGAGACTTTTATATGTTATAAAGAGAAGTCACCTTCCCTCGATTTAAATGGGCCGAAGGTCCACACGAATTATTAGGTTGAGATGCAAAATAAAAATGACATGATGGCATGATGACATGATGCAATGCAAAAAAATAAAATAACACAAGCAAAATAAAACACACGGGCAACCCGGAACATCTGGAATCTTCGGGCATCTTCGGGAATCTTCTGGGACGTCGGTCTCGGGCGTCACAACTCTCCCACACTAACAGAGGATCTCGACCCGAGATCCTAGAGATAGCACCGGGTAAAAACGGAAGAGGAAGAGGTAAAACAAAGTTGCTTCTTCGAGAAACGAGTGAAACCAGGAACCTTGAGAGGTTGAACAAGTTGAAAGAAAGAATAGAACGGAGATGAACAAATATGAAAAACTCCGTTAGGAAAGGGAACAAGGAACATCACGAGAACCTTGCAGGTTGAAAGACATGAAACAAGAGCTCACGAACCAAAAGAATATGAAACTGCAAGGGTATAGCCAAGGAATAAGAATGACAGAATTTGGACAGCACTCCGTCTGAAAATGGAAGGAATTAACAAGAATTAGAGAAGATGAAGTGATACTTGATGAAAACAACAACATATTGCCTCCGAAAACAATTAAAAGAAAGGCACAATTGGTAAGAAAGATTCGGACAGCACTCCGGTTAAGAAGAGAGGCAAAACTTGATAAGATGACGGAACTAGAAAGAAGAATACCACACTCCGGTTAAATGATAAGCAAGGGAAAGAACATGATCTCGAAAAGAAAACAAGATGATGGTTAAAGAGAGCAACATCACAAAGCCTCCGGAATGAAAGAATAGAATAAAGATCAACGAAAGAAATGAATGGAGAAGAAATATGACAACCTCTCTCAAAATTTAATTTGAAAGAGCATCTTACAAAGAAGGGTTGAACTGAGTTGTTGGAATTTCAACAACGAGAAGAATAAGCTTGATGTGGGCTTATGGAAAACATCTCACAATTAAGAGGTGACAACCAGCCACTAACTTAAACAATTGATTTGATTGAGATCAACAAGGAGACGATAAACTTATTTCCCCGGAATGATAAATGAAGAATTTGGGTCATTTATAAGCACCATAATAACAACAATCCTTAGGGAAAGCTTTTAGGTGAAATACAATCCCAAGATAACTCCAACGAATGAATTGAAGGGTTGGAAAGATCTCCTGAACATGGAAAATGATGGTTTTAAATATGTCATTCTTGAAAACTCGGGAATCATGAAACATGAAGGAAAATTATCAAGAATGACATGACACCATCTGCAAAGATAAGGTAGAAAGGATTGCAATTGGAAGCATGATGAAGAATGCTTGAGCTCCAACAAGAATCTTGATGAAGACTTCAAGGATGAATTAAAACATGATGAACCACCAAGAGAACTCCGGTAATGAAAGCATGAGAAGTGAAAGATGAAAAATAATAAGATTCAAGGCCTGCGATGAATTAGATGGGGCTTGAAATGATATAATAGAAATAACTTGGAGCTCCGGGAAAACAAGATGAACAACTTAGAACTGAGAATATGATATGATGAACAAGCTCCAGACAAAAGAATTAAATCACCTTGAAGGAATAAGAATAAGAATTATGTGATGCATCTCCTTCACCAATTTAAATTGATGACAACCAATGGATTTGGCATACTACTTATTCTCGTTGGAAAGGATTAAAGAGAGTTCTAGCACAAGCTTGGGTAATTCTTCAACGAACCACCGGTAGGATTGTGAAAGGAACAAATGAATTAAAACCAAAACAAGGAAGAGTAAACTTGAATGAACCACCGTAAGAATATGGAGACGAACGAAGAGACATCAATGAAGAATAGTTGGAGGACGAAGTTGAAAACTGAGAACGAAGAAAATCTTCTGAAATGATGGCCTTCGGAGGAACACAAAAGGAAGAATTCATGAAATGCTTTGAAGGGGCATGAAAACAATTCCCACAATCGAAAACAATTATGAGGATGGCATGAAGCTAGAACCACGAATCTTGAATAGAACGGCCAAGATTTAAGAGAAACACTTCTCCGGTCTCCAAATGTTGAGAATGAAGACGAGAAATGTCATAAGAATTGTTGAGCACTCCGGAATGAAGAATTAAAAAGGTTGAACCAATGATGAAAAGAATTTAAAAGCGATATTGGAGAAGGCATGTGACTGATGGAAATCATTCTTACGTCACACTAAGAAAAGAATTTGAGTATAACTCCGAAAAAGAAGTCAGGTAAGATCCTGGGAAAAGACCTGTGGGTTAGGGCCCACTAAAGAAATCACCGTTGGGAAAGATTGCTTAAGAGATATTGCACCGGTTGAATTAAAAGGCTTGAAAAAGATAACAATCCTCAAGAATAGCTTGAACGGGTTAAGAATGGAATTATGAATCTTCAGCACTCCGGATATGAAGAACAAGAGGAGAATGATTAATTGGTGCACCGGAATAAGAAAGCATTGTGAAAAGAGGAAAGGATACGATCAACACCGAAATCTTGAATTACATCCACCGAAAGAATTAGAGAACAAAAGAATGATGAACTAGAAGCTCTTGAGCATCTTCACGATAATACACCGGATAAGAACATTGGAGGAAAAGAATGAAGAAATATCACATGAATAAAATGGATACTTCATTGAGAATTTCTTGCTCCGAGAAAAATAAGGGTGGGAGGGTGGGGAAAACAAAGACAACTTGAGATGAACAAAAGGACACCGGTTGAAAAGAATTAACAAGAAGATCTTGATGGACAAGAAGGATTAGCACTCCCATAGAAATATGAGAACACCAATTAAGAAAGGTATGGAATCAACATTTGACATCGAAGCAACTCGAATACCAGAATCAAAACAAAACAAAGGATAGATGTGTAGTAGCAGGTCTTCACAATATCATCCGAACAAAGGATTGAACGAATGAATTCTGCAGGTACGTCAACTTGACGAGAAGCCACTCGAAGAACAAAAAGTAAATAAAAAGGAACAAGGATCAGATAGAACAAATACAAGATAGAAGTTTCGTTCGACATCTTCGTGCTGAAAGCTCATGGAACGTGTTACAAAAGGGTATTGCAATCCCCGGATCAGCATAGCCAAGGACCCTTTAAGATGCAACTCCCGATCAGAACAAGTCCATAAAACCACTTCACTCAATGTAGAACCCCAAACTTCATGTCGAGCATCCGTTGGAAGAATGCCTAGAACTACTGGATGAACCCACCTATAGATTTCCGAAAGTTTCCAGTTATGCAATCAGGTGTTGGGGATACACGGGAAGCACCGCGCAATCAACTCTAAACCTACATCCAGGTGTATCCATCCTTCAACACATAACCAGTCTTTCTCGGAAACTGTTTACCTCGGACCTTCGAAAACGCATCCACTATAACAAGCTATGGCAATACTCTCGAACTACCTCCCCAGTACTGGGTGATGTCGGGGTTATCTTGCCACTGGCCGTATAGGAGAGATTTTCGATGTCGGCCGTCTTAAGTATTTAGTACTGCCGCGATATGCTTGTGTCAATGATACCTCGAAGCTCAACTCCTCGATAACAGGAGGCATCGAGAACAATATCCTTGTCACAAGAACATCGAAACAATCCCAGAATACTCGCGGGATCCTAAAAAAAAATTTGGTGCAATTTTTGAAAGTAGAAGAGAAAAGAGTAATCGTCAGGAGTCCTCACCAGAGAGAAAGGGGATGAGAAGCAAAGAAATCCTACTCTCCGATATAATATAGGACTCAAAAAGTTTTCAGTGTGTGCCTAGACTCAACCGTCAACGATTCGATCAATCAGTGGGGGCTTCTAGGTCGGAGAAGGCTCTGAATACCAACTTGTTATGCCCAGGATGGGACTATATCTCCTACGTGTCGAGGCACGACTTAAAGATATAAGCCCATCCTAGAATGATCTCAAGTTTGGTATCTTTGCACAACTCATGTAAAAGAGGGATTAAATTGCAAAAGGAGATAGTTGGCTTACACTCGCCACTTCACACAATACTTTACATAAGCAATACATCATTCAAAACATCACAACCCGACTACGGGTAAGAACCAAAAGAAAGATACCAAAACAACATAAAGCCACAGGTCAGGATCGAATCCTAGTAGAAACCACTACTGATCGTCGAAGCGTCACAAGCAAACAGCCACAAACTTCATCGAACTCCCGGGTGAAGAACTTGAACCAGCTCCTGCATCGAGCTCGGCTGAACCTGCATCTGGTGTGGTGAAGTAACTGTGAGCCACAGAGGACTCAGCAATCCCGTTCCCGGGTAACAAGACTATTTAAGCCTTGGGTGAGGACAAGGCTGAAGAAAGAATATGAGGTGAAGGAAAACAAACAAGAGTCTGCAGCAGCAACTAGCACTAACTTACGTAAATAGAGAGCGAGAAGAGAAGTGCATCGGTCGAGAGATGATCACGAAGTGATCCTAACTAAAACCGGTCAAACATAACCCCACCGTGTTCAACTCCCGAATCCCTATTCGGAAATTGACAGTCACGGAACACACGCTGGTAGTGTATTGAAACATTGTGTCAAGTTATCTACAACCGGAATTAACAAGCTCCCATCTGCCACATAACCGCGGGCACGGCTTTCGAAAGTTCAAACCCTGCAGGGGTGTTCCAACTTGACCCATTACAAGCCCACGATCCGCGGAGTCGCAACTCCATAGGTGGGAAGACCCGAGTATTCTCGGAATCCCGTGCTCGAGTTAAACCGAACTAAGGTAAGGCTAATCCAGCAAATCCTCCCGGCGTGTCGACACCCTGATAGTAGCCGCGCGTATCTAGGTCTCAGGACACGACCGGATGGGCGATTCTACAGGTTTTTACCAAACCTTGAGTTTCCTCGAGGTGGCCCCGCAGACTCCCCGTTTCGGACCAACACTCATGTGGAGCACTGGCCCGGGGTTGTAGAATTAAAGAAAAGGGATAGCTAGTCCACATGCAAGTTTTATTAGTTTGTTATTAGGCAAAAAGTACCAATGTTGGGACTTGCTGGAAAAGACTTAGCACTTAGCGGTTTATCAAGGGGGTCCCATACACCCCAACCGTGTTAGGAACGCAAAATCAAGGAACATAACACCGGTTTATACGGTTCCTAACGGCATGAGTGGAACAAAACACCAAGCAAAAGGCTTAGCCTTCCACCCTGCCAGTATATAGATGATTTCATTTAAGCATTTATATAGTGTGATATAACCCAACCAAACTTCAACATGAAGCAAGCATCTTCAATCTTCACCTGCAACTAACAATGCTATAAGAGGGGCTGAGCGAAGCGTACTTAGCCAAACAACGGTTTGCGTAGGTAGGGTGGTTAAACATGGCAATGGTTACAAGTAGGAGGCTGACAAGAAGAACATGGGCATCGAGGCAAAACTAAAGATCGAGACTACTAGCAAGAGGCAAAAATAGTATTGGTATCCGGGTTCGGTCATCTTGCCTGGGATTCCACAAGGGAGAAGAACGGATCCAAGAAGAAGACGGAGCAACACAGTCGAGCGGATCCTCACAACTCCGGAACGAAACCGAAGCTAACAAGAGAAGCAAACCGGAAAGAAAACAAACAACGCGGTAAACACACATATCGTAAACATGGCATAAGATGCACAAACAAGTATGATGCATGTCCGGTTTAAATATGCATGGCATGGCAAAGTGCACAAACAAATACTACAAGTTAAGTGGAGATCAATATGCAACGAGTTGCATATTGACGAAACACCACATTTAATTATTTAGTTGACTCTCATTATTTACAAGACAAGGTTAAATGTTTTTAACATGGCAAGAGGTGAAGCATAAAGAAACTACACTATTAAGACATTTTAAATGAGGCCGGAAATAACAACAACATATCCGGAAAAACCTCATGAGCATGTTTAATAATTATAAGCAACAACAATTCACACATATATAATGTTGTTAACATGATGCGGATGAGATGATCAAGTTTATGCAAGTTTTATTAAAAAGGTTGACTTAAGAGAGATATGAAGCATTGTCACCGTGGTGGATGGAAAGGGTGCCACGGCAACGATCCGAAATGATGCAAAGGCAACAACTCGGTTCCGGTAACTCGTTGAGAGTCCGATGCAAAAGGTAAGATGGCATGAGCGAGCCAAACGAGATGAAAGAGGTGGGGCGATCCCGTTACCGGGTTCCCACGAGTCGGTGACGAGGCAACCGAGGAACAACAAAAGGGACGAAACGGACACGGAGCACACACGGGAGACATTTCATACAACACAAGCATGCATCCACGGGTCACGTCTCGGGGTTATACCTTCGAAGCGTGCGTTTCGGGGCGGTTCGAGACGTAGAGGAAGGAGTCGTTCACGTTTCCGAAGAGGAAGAAGTCGTTCCGTAGAGGGAAGTAGTCGTTCTCGTTTCCGAAGAGGAAGTAGTGGTTCACGTCAACGTGTCGTGGTACTTGGCGAATCCCTCGTTTCCGGGCGACGGTAGTGGTACATGCCGTAGAGGTACTTGAGGGTGCCGACGGATCCGGGCGTCGGTAGGGGTACTTGTCGCATCGTCTTGTGTCGTGTAGGCGTACACGGGGCGTTTTGTAGATGTACTCATATCCGTAGCCGTTCACGAGCTCGTCTTCCCGTAGATGTACACGTTCTCTGTCAAGTCAACAGCAAAAGCCACCAAACAACACAAAAACTACAGCAGCTACAACAAGGGTAGCACGAGGCCACGGCAGCAGCAGAACAACAAAACACGGCAGAAGCAGGCCGCGGGACGGAAGAGCAGCGGCTTCGGCCGGCTTGGCAGGGTGGCTGAGGGAGACCACGGCGACGGAGGCAGAGCCCTGGGAGCCAACGGGGCGAGGCGGCAGGGCCTCGGGCGTCGCGGCTGCGCGGCCGGAAGAAGGAAGAAGGAGAGGCCGCGAGGCGCTAGAGAAAGCAGCCGCGGGGTACTCTTGACCGACCGGATCGTCCCGCGGGCGAGACGCTGGGCGGCTTGGGGACGCAGCACGGGAGGAGCTGGAACGGAGGAAGGATGAGGCCGCGGGAGCCTGGGGACGGGGAGGACGAGCGCGCCAGCCTCCTGGCGCTGGCCGGCGGGACGTCGCGAGTGCCAGCCTCGCTGGCTCCTGGCCTACCCGCGGCGAGGAGGCGATGAGGAGAAGGACGGCCGGAGGAGGAGGGGCCCCTGGCCGCTCGCGGGAGGAGGCGGGACTTTGGCGAGGCAAGGCCCTGGAGCGCCGCGCTCGGGGAGCTGCAGACCGCGGCTCGCGGCGCCTCGGTCGAGGGAAACAAGGTGCGGGACGAGACGTGCGAGCGAAGGAGGGGGCGCGGTCGAGAGGCGCTCGGGGAGAGATCGAGCGAGGGACTCGGGGCGAGGGAAACGGGCAGAGAGAGAGATCGAGATCGATGGGGTGGGTGGCGGCGCTCGGCAGGAGGGAGAGAAAGAGGCTCGGGAGCGAGCTAGGGTTAGGGGGGTAAGCGGGCTGGCCTGGTGGAGTTGGGCCGAAGGAGGAGGCGGCTGGGCCAGGGAGACCTGGTGTTGCACCTTTTTCTTTTTATTTCCTTAACAGAAATAAAAATAGAAAGAGTGCAAAAGAAAATAAGAAAAGAGGCCAGAACAGAAAAATAAAATATGGAACATTTTTATAAGGCTTTAAGGGATACTTCCGACCCCACAAAAATAGTTCCAACAACAAAAGGGAAAAACAAACTAAAATAATTAGTTTGCCTTAAAGGAGTTCAAAAGAAGTCTAGATTTTAGGAGGAGTCTCGATAAAAGGGAAAGAAATATAGGGAAGGTTTTTGATGGAGAACTCGAAGTGAAAAAGACATGGGGAAATTATGCACGTGTGTTGCGGGTAATTCCAAACAAATGGAATATTATTTATATAGCTCCTTAATATATTGAGAGACTTTTATATGTTATAAAGAGAAGTCACCTTCCCTCGATTTAAATGGGCCGAAGGTCCACACGAATTATTAGGTTGAGATGCAAAATAAAAATGACATGATGGCATGATGACATGATGCAATGCAAAAAAATAAAATAACACAAGCAAAATAAAACACACGGGCAACCCGGAACATCTGGAATCTTCGGGCATCTTCTGGAATCTTCTGGGACGTCGGTCTCGGGCGTCACAGCATCGCAGCCCCAAACTTTAAGAAACGACAACTTTGGTTTCTTGCCAAACCATAGTTCATAAGGTGTCGTATCAACGGATTTAGATGGTGCCCTATTTAACGTGAATGCAGCTGTCTCTAAAGCATAACCCCAAAATGATAGTGGTAAATCGGTAAGAGACATCATAGATGGCACCATATCCAATAAAGTACGGTTACGACGTTCGGACACACCATTACGCTGTGGTGTTCCGGGTGGCGTGAGTTGTGAAACTATTCCACATTGTTTCAAATGAAGACCAAACTCGTAACTCAAATATTCTCCTCCACGATCAGATCGTAGAAACTTTATTTTCTTGTTACGATGATTCTCTACTTCACTCTGAAATTCTTTGAACTTTTCAAATGTTTCAGACTTGTGCTTCATTAAGTAGATATACCCATATCTGCTCAAATCATCAGTGAAGGTCAGAAAATAACGATACCCGCCGCGAGCTTCAACACTCATTGGCCCACATACATCAGTATGTATGATTTCCGCTCGCTCCATAGTTCCGGAGAACGGAGTTTTAGTCATCTTGCCCATGAGGCATGGTTCGCAAGCACCAAGTGATTCATAATCAAGTGATTCCAAAAGTCCATCACTATGGAGTTTCTTCATGCGCTTTACACCAATATGACCTAAACGACAGTGCCACAAATAAGTTGCACTATCATTATTAACCTTGCATCTTTTGGTTTCAATATTATGAATATGTGTATCACTACAATCGAGATCCAATAAGAATAGACCACTCTTCAAGGGTGCATGACCATAAAATATATTATTCATAAAAATAGAACAACCATTATTCTCTGATTTAAATGAATAACCGTCTCGCAATAAACAAGATCCAGATATAATGTTCATGCTCAACGCTGGCACCAAATAACAATTATTTAGGTCTACAAACTAATCCCGAAGGTAGATGTAGAGGTAGCGTGCCGACGGCGATCACATCGACTTTGGAACCATTTCCCACGCGCATCGTCACCTCGTCCTTAGCTAATCTTCGTTTAATCCGTAGTCCCTGTTTCGAGTTACAATTATTAGCAACCGAACCAGTATCAAATACACAGGTACTACTACGAGCATTAGTAAGGTACACATCAATAACATGTATATCACATATACCTTTGTTCACCTTGCCATCCTTCTTATCCGCCAAATACTTGGGGCAGTTCCGCTTCCAGTGTCCAGTCCCCTTGCAGTAGAAGCACTCAGTTTCAGGCTTGGATCCAGACTTGGGTTTCTTCGTGGGAGTAGCAACTGTCTTGCTATTCATCTTGAAGTTCCCCTTCTTTCCTTTGCCCTTTTTCTTGAAACTAGTGGTCTTGCTAACCATCAACACTTGATGCTCCTTTTTGATTTCTACCTCCGCAGCCTTAAGCATAGCGAACAGCTCGGGAATTGTCTTTTGCATCCCTTGCATATTATAGTTCATAACAAAGCCTTTATAGCTTGGTGGCAGTGATTGAAGAACTCTATCAATAACACTATCCTCGTCAACTTTGCAACCAAGTTGAGTCATATGATTGTAGTACCCAGACATTCTGAGCAAGTGTTCACTGATAGAACTATTCTCCTCCATCTTGCAGCTGTAGAACTTATTGGAAATCTCATATTTCTCAATCCGGGCATTTGCTTGAAATATTAACTTCAACTCCTGGAACATCTCATATGGTCCATGACGTTCAAAACGTCGTTGAAGTCCCGGTTCCAAGCCGTAAAGCATGGCACACTGAACTATCGTGTAGTCATCAGACCGCGACTGCCAGACGTTCAAAGTGTCTACATTAGCGGGAGGGGGCTTGTCACCTAGCGGTGCTTCAAGGACATAATTCTTCTGTGCAGCAATGAGGATAATCCTCAGGTTACGGACCCAGTCCGTGTAATTGCTACCATCATCTTTCAACTTAGCTTTCTCTAGGAATGCATTAAAATTCAAAGGAACGGTAGCACGGGCCATTGATCTACAACAACATAGATATGCAAAAACTATCAGGACTAAGTTCATGATAAATTAAAGTTCAATTTAATCATATTAAGGAACTCCCACTTAGATAGACATCCCTCCGGTCATCTAAATGATCACGTGATCCAAATCAACTAAACCATGTCCGATTATCACGTGAGATGGAGTAGTTTCAATGGTGAACATCTTATGTTGATCATATCTACTATATGATTCACGCTCGACCTTTCGGTCTCCAGTGTTCCGAGGCCATATCTGCATATGCTAGGCTCGTCAAGTTTAACCCGAGTATTCTGCGTGTGCAAAACTGGCTTACACCCGTTGTATTTGAACGTAGAGCTTATCACACCCGATCATCACGTGGTGTCTCGGCACGACGAACTTTCGTAACGGTGCATACTCAGGGAGAACACTTATACCTTGAAATTTAGTAAGGGATCATCTTATAATGCTACCGTCGTTCTAAGCAAAATAAGAAGCATAATAAGATAAACATCACATGCAATCAAAATATGTGACATGATATGGCCATCATCATCTTGTGCTTTTGATCTCCATCTCCAAAGCACCGTCATGATCACCTTCGTCACCGGCGCGACACCTGGATCTCCATCGTAGCATCGTTGTCGTCTCGCCAACTATTGCTTCTACGACTATCGCTACCGCTTAGTGATAAAGTAAAGCAATTACATGGCGATTGCATTTCATACAATAAAGCGACAACCATATGGCTCCTGCCAGTTGCCGATAACATTACAAAACATGATCATCTCATACAAAACCGTATAACTCATCATGTCTTGACCATATCACATCACAAAATGCCCTGCAAAAACAAGTTAGACGTCCTCTACTTTGTTGTTGCAAGATTTTACGTGGCTGCTACGGGCTTAGCAAGAACCGTTCACAAGGACCGGGCGTAGCCACACTTGATTCAGCTAAAGTGAGAGAGACAGACACCCGCCAGTCACCTTTAAGCATCGAGTGCTCGTAACGGTGAAACTAGTCTCGCGTAAGCGTACGCGTAATGTCGGTCCGGGCCGCTTCATCTCACAATACCGCCGAAGAAAAGTATGACATGCTGGTAAGCAGTATGACTAGTATCGCCCACAACTCATTGTGTTCTACTCGTGCATATCATCTACGCATAGACATGGCTCTGATACCACTGTTGGGGAACGTAGTATTTTAAAATTTTCCTACGATCACACAAGATCTATCTACCAGATGCATAGCAACGAGAGGGAAGAGTGTGTCTACGTACCGTCGTAGACCGGAAGCGGAAGCGTCAAGTGACGCGGTTGATGTAGTCGAACTTCTTCGCGATTCAACCGATCAAGCACCGAACGTACGGCACCTCCGCGTTCAGCACACGTTCAGCTTGATGACGTCCCACGAGTTCTTGATCCAGTTGAGCTTCACGGGAGAGTTTCGTCAGCACGACGGCGTGGTGACGGATATGATGTGTTTACCGGCGCAGGGCTTCGCCTAAGCACTGCAACGGTATGACCGAGGTGTGTTTCTGTGGAGGGGGGCACCGCACACGGCTGGAACAATTCAACTTGTGTGTCTTTGGGTGCCCCCCTGCCCCCGTATATAAAGGAGCAAGAATGGAGGGCCGGCCGGCCTCCTATGGTGCGGCTAGGGCAATCCTACTAGGAATAGGATTGCAATCCTATTCCTAGTAGGAGTCCACCAAGAAGGAAGAGAGGGAAAGGAAAAGAGGGAGAGGTGGCGCCCCCCCAATCCTAGTCCAACTAGGATCCCTAGGTGGGGCGCCGGCCAGCCTCTATGGGCTGCCTCTCTCCTTTCCTCAAGGCCCACTATGGACCATCCCCCTTCGTAGGGGGTTCCGGTAACCCCCTCCGGCAATCCAGTAAAATCCGAAACTTTTCCGGAACACTTCCGGTGTCCGAATATAGTCGTCCAATATATCAATCTTTATGTCTCGGACATTCCGAGACTCCTCGTCATGTCCGTGATCTCATCCGGGACTCCGAACTACCTTTGGTACATCAAAACTCATAAACTCATAATACCGATCGTCATCAAACGTTAAGCGTGCGGACCCTACGGGTTCGAGAACTATGTAGACATGACCGAGACTCATCTCCGGTCAATAACCAATAGTGGAACCTGGATGTTCATATTGGCTCCTACATATTCTACGAAGATCTTTATCGGTCAAACCGCATAACAACATACGTTGTTCCTTTTGTCATCGGTATGTTACTTGTCCGAGATTCGATCGTCGGTATCTCCATACCTAGTTCAATCTCGTTACCGGCAAGTCTCTTTACTCGTTCCGTAACACATCATCTTGTGACTAACTCATTAGTCTTTTGCTTGCAAGCCTTATTGTGATGTGTGTTACCGAGAGGGCCCAGAGATACCTCTCCGACATTCGGAGTGACAAGTTCTAATCTTGATCTATGCCAACACCACGAATACTTTCGGAGACACCTGTAGAGCATCTTTATGATCACCCAGTTACGTTGTGACGTTTCATGGCACACAAGGTGTTCCTACGGTATTCGGGAGTTGCATAATCTCATAGTCATAGGAACATGTATAAGTCATGAAGAAAGCAATAGCAGTAAAACTAAACGATCATAGTGCTATGCTAACGGATGGGTCTTGTCCATCACATCATTCTTCTAATGATGTGATCCTGTTGATCAAATGACAACTCATGTCTATGGCTAGGAAACATAACCATCTTTGATCAATGAGCTAGTCTAGTAGAGGCATACTAGGGACATACTGTTTTGTCTATGTATCCACACATGTACTAAGTTTCCGGTTAATACAATTCTAGCATGAATAAAAGACATTTATCATGATATAAGGAAATACAAATAACATCTTTATTATTGCCTCTAGGGCATATTTCCTTCATACTTTACCCTCAAAAACTGTTGCGATCCCCTACACTTGTGGGCTATCAAGACTATTTTCTGGCGCCGTTGCCGGGGAGCATAGCTCTATTCTTTAAGTCACTTGGGATTTATATCTGTTGATCACTATGAAGAATTTGAAGGACTCAAAAACCAAGATCTTACCCTCAATTACGAGGGGAGGTAAGGAACTGCCATCTAGCTCCGCACTTGATTCTCCTTCTGTTATGAGTAAACTTGCGACACCTACTCCTGCTATTGAATCTGATATGTCATATGTTCTTGATGATGCTACTTCTGCTATGTATGATGAAACTACTTCTATGCCTGATAATACCGTGCCACTAGGCGAATTTCTAGATGAACAAATTGCTAAGGTTAGGGAGAATGCAAATGTTGAAACTGATGATATTTATGAAAGTGATGATGAGGCTACTCCCAATAGATATGAATTGCCTGTTGTTCCTGAGGGTTATGTTATGGATGAATAAACTGCTAGAGACTTTCTTGCTTGCAATGATAGATATGATCTTAAGAAATTATTAGCTAAGCTAAAAGAAAAGTCCTTGAATGCTAGAATGAAACATGACCCTGCTTTTGCTACTTCACCTATCTGTGTTACTGATAAGGATTATGAATTCTCTGTTGATCCTGAGTTAATTACTTTGGTTCAATCTGATCCTTTCCATGGCTATGAGTCTGAAACTGCTGTGGCACATCTTACTAAGTTGAATTATATAGCCACCTTGTTTACCAACGATGAAAAGATTCGTTACTACTATATCCTTAAGCTATTTCCGTTCTCATTAAAGGGTGATGCTAAGACTTGGTTTAATTCTCTTGATCCTGGTTGTGTGCGTAGTGTTGGGGAACGTAGCAGAATTCAAAAAATTTCCTACGCTTCACCAAGATAAATCTAAGGAGTCATCTAGAAACGAGCATAAAGGAGTGCATCTACATACCCTTTGTAGATCGCGTGCGGAAGCGTTCGAAGGAACGTGGATGACGGAGTCGTACTCGTCGTGATCCTCGTCACCGATGATCCCAGCACCGAACGGACGGCACCTCCGCATTCAACACACGTACGGTACATCGGAGTCTCCTCCTTCTTGATCCAGCAAGGGGGGGGAGAGGTTGACGGAGATCCAGCAGCACAACGGCGTGGTGGTGGATGCAACGGGAAAAGCTGCAGGGCTTCGCCGAGACCCCGCGGGAGGAGTTGGAGGTGTAACG
>LR738710.1:772842667-772996438 GCA_902687465.1 Secale cereale
CAGGGGCTGAGGTGCAGCTACCCTCTCTCCCCATACTATATATAGGGGGCTAGGGTGGGGGCGCCGGCCCTAGGAGATCCAATCTCCTAGGGGGGCGGCAGCCAAGGGGGGGGTTTCTTACCCCTCAAGCCAAAGGGGGCGCCCCCACCCCTAGGGTTTTAACTCTAGGCGCATGCGGGGGAGCCCATGAGGGTGAGCCAGCCCACTAGGGGCTGGTCCCCCTCCCCCTACGGCCCACGGGGCCCTCCGGGATGGGTGGCCCCACCCGGTGGACCCCCGGGACCCTTCCGGTGGTCCCGGTACACTACCGGTGACCCCCGGAACGCTCCCGGTGGCCGAAACTGGACTTCCTATATATAATTCTTTACTTCCGGACCATTCCGGAACTCCTCATGATGTCCGGGATCTCATCCGGGACTCCGAACAACATTCAGATTTTCGTGTGCATATATCTCTACAACCCTAGCATCACCGAACCTTAAGTGTGTAGACCCTACGGGTTCGGGAGACACGCAGACATGACCGAGACGACTCTCCGGTCAATAACCAATAGTGGGATCTGGATACCCATGTTGGTTCCCACGTGTTCCTCGATGATCTCATCAGATGAACCACTGTGTCAAGGATTCACTTAATCCCGTATGTAATTCCCTTTGTCTATCGGTACGGTACTTGCCCGAGATTCGATCATTGGTATGCCCGATACCTTGTTTAATCTCGTCATGGCAAGTCTCTTTACTCGTTCCGTAATCCATCATCCCGTGACTAACTCCTTAGTCACATTGAGCTCATTATGATGATGTCTTACCGGGTGGCCCAGAGATACCTCTCCGTCACACGGAATGACAAATCCCAGTCTCGGTTCACGCCAACCCAACAAACACTTTCGGAGATACCCGTTGCGTACCTTTATAGTCACCCAGTTACGTTGTGACGTTTGGCACACCCAAAGTATTCCTACGGTATCCGGGAGTTGCACAACCTCATGGTCTAAGGAACAGATACTTGACACCGGAAAAGCTTAAGCATTACGAACTACACGATCTCGTGCTAGGCTTAGGTTTGGGTCTCGTCCATCACATCATTCTCCTAATGATGTGATCTCGTTATCAATGACATCCAATGTCCATGGTCAGGAAACCGTGACCATCTGTTGATCAACGAGCTAGTAACTAGAGGCTTACCAGGGACACGTTGTGGTCTATGTATTCACACATGTATTGCTGTTTTCGTACAATACAATTCAAGCATGAATAGCAGAAAATTATCATGAACACGGAAATATAATAATAATCCTTTTATTATTGCCTCTAGGGCATATTTCCAACACGTAGTCCCCAGGATATGATCTAATACTTCTCTGCTAAATATTTTCCCGCTCATAAGAAACAAGCTGCCTTACGGGAAATATATAACTTTGTGCAAATTGAAGAAGAGAGTCTCCCACAGTCCTGAAGATATGCAATAGGCGACGAAATCTATGAAAGAAAAAGGTATTAAAGCTAAAGATGTTAATAATTTACTGCCTATTGAAGAAATACATGGTCTTGATAACCTGACACAGGTAGTAAAGGTAAATTCTCTTTATAGATTTGATGAAGGTGATATTCCTCGTTACAAGTCTGCTAGCCAATGCTTTGATGAGTTCGACAATTTTATTGTGAAACAAGAAAACTTCAATGCTTATGTTGGCAGACAATTACAACACAATGCTTATATGATTGAAGGCTTGAGTGATTATCTATCAAGAGCTAAAGGTGAACTGAAACTCATTAGTATACATGCTTCTATGGTCACCACTCAAGTAGAAGAAGTACTTAAGGCTCAAAATTATTTGCTCAATGAATTAAATAGTAAGAATAATGACTATGCCATTAGAGTTGTGACTAGATGTGGTAGAATGACTCAGGAACCTCTGTATCCTGAAGGCCACCCTAAGAGAATTGAGCAAGATTCTCAGAGAGCTAATTTAGATGCACCTAGTTCTTCTAAGAAGAAGAAAAAGAAAAATGATAGAACCTTGCATGCTTCTAGTGAACCTGTAGCTGACACACCTGAGAATCCCAATGATATATCTATTTCTGATGCCGAGACACAATGTGGTAATGAACATGAACCTAGTTATAATATTAATGATGATGTTCATGATGATGCTCAACCTAGCAATGATAATGATGTAGATATTGAACCTGCTGTTGATCTTGATAACCCACAATCAAAGAATCAATGTTATGATAAGAGATACTTTGTTGCTAGGAAGCACGGTATGGAAAGAGAACCATGGGTTCAGAAACCCATGCCTTTTCCTCCAAAACCATCCAAGAAAAAGGATGATGAGGATTTTGAGCGCTTCGCTGAAATGATTAGACCTATCTTTTTGCGTATGCGTTTGACTGATGTGCTTAAAACAAATCCTTATGCTAAGTATATGAAAGATATTATTACCAACAAAAGAAAGATACCCGAAGTACAAATTTCCACCATGCTTGGTAATTACACTTTTTAAGGTGGAATGCCTAAGAAATTAGGAGATCCAGGAGTACCTACTATACCTTGCTCCATTAAGAAAAACTATGTTAAACTGCTTTGTGTGATCTTGGAGCCGGTGTTAGTGTTATGCCTCTCTCTTTATATCGTAGACTTGACTTGAATAAGTTGACACCTACTGAAATATCTTTGCAAATGGCTGATAAATCAACTGCTATACCTGTTGGTATTTGTGAGGATGTGCCTGTTGTAGTTGCAAATGTTACTATTCTAACGGACTTTGTTATACTTGATATTCCCGAGGACGATAGTATGTCTATTATTCTCGGAAGACCCTTTTTGAATACAGTAGGGGCTGTTATTGATTGCAACAAAGGCAATGTCACTTTTCATGTCAATGGTAATGAGCATACGGTTCACTTTCCGAGGAAATAACCTCAGGTCCACAGTATCAATTATATTGGAAAAATTTCAACTATTACTATAGGAGGTTTTGAATTTTCTCTTCCTACTATCAAGAAGACTTATGACATCCTTATTTTTGGGGACATACATATCCCCATTGAGGTAACCTAGTGTTATTTGAAAATTCTCCAGTTTCATGTTACTCAGAAAGAGGTTATTAACAAGACCTGATCAACCTTGTTAATGGATTCCTTTTGATGAGCATGGGATAGGTGAATCTAGATAGCACGAACCTTCTGTACCCTCTTTTTACTTTCCGTTAATTAGGATAAATAAAAGCAAAAATAGTATTTTCTATCTGTTTCCAGACTTAACCGTCTAATAAAAAATACCCCGAAAATAAAAGTTCTCCAAATGCCATGAAAATGAAATATGATTTTTTTCTAGAATATTTGAGGAAATATGGCACAGAACACACATCGAGGGGTGCCAGCACCTGGCCACGAGGGTCCAGGGCACGCCCCCTGCCCAGGGCGCGCCCCCTGCCTCGTGGGCTCCACGTGCCCCCTCCACTTATTCATGCACCCATGCCCTTCTTCTTCCTCCCAAAAAATCACCAACCAGCTCAAACCCGAGTTCTAGCTCATCTTGCTGCCAATTTCGATCTCCTTGCTCAAAGCACCATTCACCAAACTATTAGGGGAGATTGTTCCTTAGTATGTGACACCTCCATTGGTTCAATTAGCTTTTGTTCTAGTGCTTTATTTATTGCAAATTTATCCTGCTGTGGCGACCTTGTTCTTGAGCTTGCATGTCAAATTTTCTTGGTCCTAAGTAGTTCTAATGCATGATATAGTCTCTAGGCACTTATAGGAGTTGTTTCTATCAATCTTGTTGAGTTTGGTTAACTTTTATTGTGAGTTACTAAAATTTCAGAAATTTTCAGAAAAGGAAAATGATAAAAAGATTGTTGAGGGGCTCCTCCAGCAAGAGCTCAGAGGAGAAGAAGAAAGAGGAAAATAAGAAGCCCAAGTATAATCTTCCTCCCATGGCGGAAGTTCGACCGTGCTAATGGCCTTGTAATTATTTCATGATGTCCTCCAGGATTTACGAAGACTTTTATTGGCTGGGAAATAATGCAGGCCTCACCGACTTCCTCCACGACCAGAAAGAACAGTATCTCTTACTCACCAATATTTTCACGCAAAGTTTTCATTTTCATGCTAAGAAAACACCTCCTATGGTGGAGTTTCGTTTATATGATGTGATTGAGGAGATATCACTCTTAGACTTTTGTGAAATATGCAAAGTACCCTTTGGAGGTAGACTTGATGAACCACGTCGTGAAGACGTTGAAGGGTTTATTGACATGATAGCTGTAGGAAAAACTAGACAAGTTTCAGGGGAAAGAATCACTAGTATACACTTCCCTGTTCTGCGCTACTTTGCTTTATTTGCTAGTAGATGTTTAATTGGTCGTGGGAACAGCGGGAACCTTAGTGCCCATGATATTGTCATTTTACGCCATGCGTTGTTTCAAGACACAACTTTTAGCTTGGGTGCCGTCATTGCTAAACGACTGAGTGTGAACCGCTCAAAGGGGCCCGTCTTTGGAGGCATCTTTGCTTCTCGCCTTGTTGAACATTTTAGAATACCTATTAGGCATCATGAGAAGGAAGAAAAATTGCTTGCCCCTGTTTATCTAGACTACAAGAGCATGGTAGCTCATGAATTTATTGTTAAAGACAAGAATAGGTAGCTTAATTATAAATTAAGGATTGTTGAAATATACTGTCAAATTGTTACCTTGCCTGCACCCTCTTTGTTTGATCTATCTACAGGCGTATACCTCATCACACCAGATGCCTTCTACAAGTACCAAGGCCAGGCACAAGCTTCAAAGCATGAGCCAGAGCCACCACTTGATCCTTACCGTCAGTCTGTTTATGGGTGGGAGCTAGATGAGCTCGCCAACCAGTGGAACCCAGAGGACACATCTCAGTACACTGGAGGGAGTAGCTTCGATCCGTGGCCATAGACCAACTTAGGCCAAAAGCCTAAGCATGGGGGAGTATGTGTTTCTCACCGACTTTACATTCATGTTCACACGCTTATTCTAGTTGTGGTGCTCACACTCTTTCAGTGTACCATCCATGCTTAGTTTCAATTTCTTTTTCTTGTGTGCTAGAAAAACCTAGAAAAAAATATATTAGTTGTAGCTTCTAGCTAGTTTACTTTCTTTGCTTGCAGTAGTAGTTAAAATGAAAAACCCTAAAAGATTTCTCGTTCTTCTTTTGCTTGTTGGGAGCTTTCCCGTATAAATAGTTTCTTTTCTTTTCTTTGGGGGTTAAGAGTAGAAGACCATGATTAAAATGCTTAGTGGCTCTCAAATGATTTAACCTTGAGCCATATTACCTTGTCTTCTCTCTTGTATTAAATGTCTGTAGATTCCAGCTTAGTCCAATGCACGTGCACTATTATTATTATCCACGCCGTTTGGTCGTGCGAGTGAAAGGCAATAAGGATGATATATGATGAACTAATTGAGATGAGAAAAGCAGGTATGAACTCGACCTCTCTTGTTTTTGTAAATATGATGGCTCATCGTTCCCGATTCAGCTTGTTATGAATGAAACATGCTTGCAATGACAATTAGAGATCATAGCTGCTTATGCCATGCTTAATCAGCTGAGAGTTTATAATGGACTATCTTGCGTGCCAACATGATATTAAAATGGTTGTGATGTGGTATGATGGGGTGGTATCCTCCTTTGAACGATTTAAGTGATCTAATTTGGCGCATGTTCACGCATGTAGTTGAAACAAATCAACATAGCCTCCACGATATTTATTTTCATGGTGATCTATATCCTACTCATGCTTGCATTCATTGTTGATTAATTTTAATGCATGTTCATGACCGTTGTTGCTCTCTAGCTGGTCGCTTCCCAGTCTCTTTCTAGCCTTCACCTATACTAAGCGGGAATACTGCTTGTGCATCCACTTCCATAAACCCCAAAGTTGTTCCATATGAGTCCACCATACCTTCCTATATGCGGTATTTACCCACCGTTCCAAGTAAATTTGTATGTGCCAAACTCTAAACCTTCAAACGAAATTCTGTTTTGTATGCTCGAACAACTCATGTATCAACTAGGGCTGTCTATATATTCCATGCTAGGTGGGTTATTGTCACGATGAGTGGACTCCGCTCATCATTCATGAGAAAATGGCTGGTAATCGGGATGCCCAGTCCCATGCTCAAAATCATAATAATTAAACAAAACTCCCCCAGGGCTGTTGCTGGTTTGGATGGTACCCGTTGTTTCGGGCTAGCCGTGGAGTGTGCTTGTTGGTGGTTGGGGGAGTATAAACTTTACCATTCTGTTTGGGAACTGCCTATAATGTGCGTAGCATAGGAGATATCGAGATTCTTGGTTGTTATGTTGACAATGAAAGTATACCGCTCAAAATGTTATTCATCTCTATTTAAACATCGAGCTCTGGCACCTCTACAAATCCCTGCTTCCCTCTGCGAAGGGCCTATCCATTTACTTTTATGCAGAGTCATCACCCTCTTATCAAAGAGCACCAGTAGGAGAGCACCTCTGTCGTTGCATGTATTACTATTAATTTGCATTGAGTATGATCATGACTGGATCTCTTTTACCATGAATTACAATGTCTAGTTAGTCCTTGATCTTTAAAGGTGCTCTGCATTTATGTTTTGCGGTCTTAGAAAGGGCTAGCGAGATACCATCTTGTTATATCATATCATGATTGTTTTGTGAAAGTGTTGTCATCCGAGGTTTATTATTATTGCTCGCTAGTTGATTATGCCATTGATGTGAGTAGTCTTGAGACTTGAAAGTTATTGTGAATGTGGTTAGTTCATGATGTTGTTGAAATCTTGAATGCTGGCTTACATATTTACAACAACAAGAGCAAATAGACTTTGTCAAATTTTTTCTTTATCACTTTCAGTTTATCAACTGAATTGCTTGAGGACAAGCAAAGGTTTAGGTTTGGGGGAGTTGATACGTCTCCAACGTATCTACTTTTCCAAACCCTTTTGCCCTTGTTATGGACTCTAACTTGCATGATTTGAATGGAACTAACCCGGACTGACGCTGTTTTCAGCAGAATTGCCATGGTGTTGTTTTTGTGCAGAAATAAAAAGTTCTCAGAATGACCTGAAACTCCACGGAGATTTATTTTGGAAAATATAAGAAATATCAGCAAGAAGATCCATACGAGGGGGCCCACACCCTGTCCACGATGGTGGGGGGCGCGCCCCCTGCCTCGTGGGCCCCTTGGTGCTCCACCGACGTATCCCCAGATCCTATAAGTTCACTTTCGGGGAGAAAAAAACAAGGAGAAAGAATTATCGCGTTTCACGAGACGGAGCCGCCGTCAAGCCCTAATCTCTCTCTGGAGGGCTGATCTGGAGTCCGTTCGGGGCTCCAGAGAGTGGAGATCATCGCCATCGTCATCATCAACCTTCCTCCATCACCAATTCCATGATGCTCACCGCCGTGCGTGAGTAATTCCATCGTAGGCTTGCTGGACGGTGATGCGTTGGATGGGATCTATCATGTAATCGAGTTAGTTTTGTTAGGGTTTGATCCCTAGTATCCACCATGTTCTGAGATTGATGTTGCTATGACTTTGCTATGCTTAATGCTTGTCACTAGGGCCCGAGTGCCATGATTTCAGATCTGAACCTATTATGTTTTCATGAATATATGTGTGTTCTTGATCCTATCTTGCAAGTCTATAGTCACCTACTATGTGTTATGATCCGACAACCCTGAAGTGACAATAATCGGGACCACTCCCGGTGATGACCATAGTTTGAGGAGTTCATGTATTCACTATGTGTTAATGCTTTGGTCCGGCACTCTATTAAAAGGAGGCCTTAATATCCCTTAGTTTCCAATAGGACCCCGCTGCCACGGGAGGGTAGGAAAAAAGATGTCATGCAAGTTCTTTTCCATAAGCACGTATGACTATATTCGGAATACATGCCTACATTGCATTGATGAACTAGAGCTAGTTCTTTGTCATCCTAGGTTATAACTTCTACATGATGAATTGCATCTGACATAATTTCCCATCACCGATCCAATGCCTACGAGCTTTTCCTATATTGCTTGTTGCTTATTTACTTTTCCATTGCTACTATTACAAAAACTACAAAAACACTATCGTTACTTTTATTGCCGCTACCGCCACTATCATATTACTTTGCTACTAAACTATCTTGCTGCAGATACTAAGTTTCCATGTGTGGTTGAATTGACAACTCAACTGCTAATACTTAAGAGTATTCTTTGGCTCCCCTTGCGTCGAATCAACAAATTTGGGTTGAATACTTTACCCTCGAAAACTGTTGCGACCCCCTACACTTGTGGGTTATTAGGATCTTACATCCTTCCTTCATCCATTGTAAGATAACCCAAAACTTGAAAACTTCAATCACACAAAACTTCAACAAAACTTTCATGAGATCCGTTAGTGTAAGAAAGCAAACCACTACTATAAGTGTTGTGTCAAACCAATTCATATTTTGTTTTTGTATTATATCTACTGTATTCCAACATTTCTATGGCAAAAACTCATCAAAGAAAACCATAGAGCCATCAAAATAAGCACACAACACAAAGAAAACTGAATCTGTCAAAAACAGAATAGTCTGTAGTAATCTGGAAGTTTCGAAAAGTTCTAGACCTCTAAAAATCTTGAAACAAATCCGGACACATGAGAAATTTGTATATTAATCTTCTTCAAAAAGAATCAACTAAAAATCACTTTTTTACTAAAAACGAGAATTTTTCTCGCGGGCGCAAAGTTTCTGTCTTTTTCAGCAAGATCAAACAACTATCACCCAAGAAGATCCTATCGGTTCTACTTGGCACAATCGCTAATTAAAACACAAAAACACAATCATACCAGTAGCATAATTGTGTAAACACTCAAGAACAGCAAGCAAAAAGCAAAAATAAATTTTATTCATTGGGTTGCCTCCCAACAAGCGCTATCGTTTTACCAATATTTCAAGTATTTTCATCCTTGTTGGATGTCCCATAAGTTGCCCTCATTATAGATTCATAAGGAAATTTGATCTTGGTTCTAGGGAAGTGATTCATGCCCTTTCTCAAGGGAAATTGGAATTTAATATTCCCTTCTTTCATGTCAATCACCGCGCCAATAGTGCGCAAAAACGGTCTACCAAGTATAATAGGGCAAGACGGATTGCAATTGATATCAAGAACAATAAAGTCTATGGGTACATAGTTCATATTATCAAGAATAAGAACATCATTGATCCTTCCCAAAGGATTTTTAATAGTGGAATCCGCCAAATGCAAATTAAGAGGGCAATCTTCAATATTGGTAAGACCAAGAACATCGCAAAGAGATCTCGGAATAGTGGAAACACTAGCACCCAAATCACACAAAGCAAAACACTCATAATTTTTAATTTTGATCTTGATGGTAGGTTCCCATTCATCATGCAACTTTCTAGGAATTGAAACTATTAATTCCAACTTTTCTTCAAAAGCTTTTATCATAGCATCAACGATATGTTTAGTAAAAGCTTTATTTTGTTCATAAGCATGGGGTGAATTAATCATGGATTGCAACAAAGAAATACAATCAATCTAGGAGCAAATATCATAATTAAAGTATTTGTAATCCAAAATAGTGGGTGCATCACTAGTTAAGGTCTTGACCTCTCTAAACACACTTTTATCAAAAAATTCAACAAGATTTTCACCCTCCGAAATATTAGGACGCCTTCTACCTAAAGTTGACTCTTCTTGAGTACCTTTATCATCAAGTTGAACTTTACTAAATAAAGAATCAATGGAAGAAATACCAATCATTTTAATGTCTTCATCATTTTTATGAAAGCAATCATTAGTAAACGCCTTTTCTAGAAATTCTCGTTTAGCTCTAAGCATGGCGGTTCTTTTCTTACTTTCATCCACGGAAACATAAAAAGCTTTAATTGATTTTTCAACTTTAGGCACATAAATTTTCAACTTGAGATTTTCCACATCATGAGAAATCCTATCAATACTCCTAGACATATCATCAATCTTATTCAATTTTTCTTCTATGGAAGCATTGAAAACCTTTTGAGTATTAATAAATTCTTTAATATTAATCTCTAGATCAGAGGTATTCCTATTATTATTGTAAGATTAGTTTCCATAGGAATTACCATAATTATTAGGGGAATTACTAGGAAAAGGCCTGGGATTAAAATTACCTCTATAAGCATTGTTATTAAAATTATTTCTAGAGATAAAGTTCACATCTATAGCATCACTAGTTTGCTCAATCAAAGTAGATAAAGGCATATCATTGGGATCAATAGGATCACTTTTACTAGCAACCATTTTCATAAGAGCATCAACTTTTTCATTCAAAGAATCAATCTCAACCGCATTTATCTTTTTGCTTGTAGGCACCCTTTCGGTATGCCATTGCAAATAATTCGCAATAATATTATCAAGCAATTTGGTGGCTTCACCCAAAGTGATTTCCATAAAGGTGCCACCATCGGCGGAATCCAAAAGATTTCGAGAAACAAAATTCAATCCCGCGTAAAAAAATTGTATGATCATCCAAAGATTTAACCCATGAGTTGGGCAATTCCTTAGCATCATTTTCATCCTTTCCCAATATTGTGCAACATGCTCATGTTCAAGTTGCTTGAAATTCATGATTTGGATTCTAAGGGATATAATTTTTGCAGGCGGAAAATATTTAGTGATAAAAGCATCTTTGCATTTGTTCCAAGAATCGATGCAATTGCAAGGTAAATAAAAAAAACCAAATTTTTGCATGATCTCGCAAAGAAAATGGAAACAATTTCAATTTCACAATATCATTGTCCACATCTCTTTTCTTTTTCATATCGCATGATTCCACGAAGGTATTGAGATGGGACGCGGTATCCTCATTAGGAGTGCCGGAAAATTGATCTTTCATGATAAGATTCAGCAAAGCAGTATTAATATCACAAGTCTCCGCACTAGTGGTGGGAGGAGCAATCGGAGTGCCAATAAAATCATTGTTGTTGGTATTGGAAAAATCACACAACTTAGTGTTCTCTTGCGTCATTTTTGAGCAATTATAAACAAGAACACAAGTGGCGATATATCCGACCAGAAAAACGGCAAATGGAAAAGAGAGGCGAATAAAAGGACAAATGTTGGTGAAGTGGGGGAGAGGAAAACGAGAGGAAAATGGCAAATAATGTAATTGCGAGGAGATGAGATTTGTGATTAGGAACCTGGTATATGTTGAAAGTGCTCCCCGACAACGGCGCCAGAAATTCCTTTTGATGTCGCTTAAAGCTCTGTCGGTTTTTCCCCACAGAGGAAGGGATGATGCAGCACAACGATGGTAGGTATTTCCCTAAGATGTGAAACCAAGGTTATCAAACTAGTAGGAGAACCAATCAACACAACATAAACAACACCTGCACACAAATACCAACACCTCGCAACCCGACGTGTTAAAGGGGTTGTCAATCCCTTTCGGGTAACGAATGTGAGAGAGAGATACATATTGGTAGATCGGTTGATAAATAAGATAAATTGCAGCAAGGTACTTTTGGGTTTTTGGTTTAGTAGATCTGAAAATAAAAGCAAAGGCAAATAGACCGCAAAGGCAAATATATGAGAAAGAAGACCCGGGGGGCGTAGGTTTCACTAGTGGCTTCTCTCGAGAAAAATAACAAACAGTGGGTAAATAAATTACTGTTGGGCAATTGATAGAACCTCAAATAATTATGACGATATCTATGCAATGGTCAATACATAGGCATCGCGTCCAAGATTAGTAGACTGACTCCTGCCTGCATCTACTACTATTACTCCACACATCGACCGCTATCCAACATGCTGATGTCTACACACGCTTCTACTCTTGTAGACTATGTTGGGCCTCCAAGCGCAGAGGTTTGTAGGACAACAGCAATTTCCCTCAAGTGGATGACCTAAGGTTTATCGAACTCAGGGAAGTAGAGGTTGAAGATGGTCTCTCTCAAGCAACCCTGCAACTAAGATACAAGAAGTCTCTTGTGTCCCCAACACACCTAATACAACTAAGAGTTGTATAGGTGCACTAGTTCGGCGAAGAGATGGTAAAATATGGATGATAGAAGTGGCAAAGCAAAGTAATATAAATCTGTAATAAAAAGTGCAGCAAGCAAACAAGTGGTAAACGTGAGCACAAATGGTATTGCAATGGTGGAAACAAGGCCTAGGGATCATACTTTCACTAGTGGCAACTCCCAACAACATTAACATAATCGAATCACATGATATTTCCCATAAAACATGCAATGGAGACGCACCCGGAGGTCATTCCTTCGTGGTCAAGAGAGGACGAGAATTATGTAGGGCTACAAAAGCACACCTCAAAGTTCGTAGTTCTCAATCTAAGGATTTCCCAATGTCACCGCGGCCATCCAAAGAGAGTCCCACAATCACCACAACATATCTAAAGGATAGTCAAAGACAAGCACCAAGAGATTCTCAATCTTCAATCAACACACAAGAGAGGAAATCACTCATGAAAATATTTTTCTAATCCATGTCCAATAGACCGCTGTCACCTTGGTCTCGGGGATTATACTAGATAAAGACAAGTGAGTACATCAATCCAATACATAGAGGAAGGGGAAATATCATGGGATCACCCTAGATTAACATAGCCTATGATCACAACGAAGATCACATCATGGGAGAGATAACCACATAGCTACACGTACGAGCCCTCGGCCCCGGAGAAGACTACTCACACATGGACATGGTGAGGAGGAGGTTGATGCTGGTGTTGATGGAGAGGTGCAGCCCCGCGAGGAGGAGACGGCCGGCGGCAGCCACGGAGGCGGCGACGGCGGCCCTAGGGGGCAGCGGCTCCTTGGCCCCCCTTCTTCCTTGTGGATGGTGCTGCAATGGTGCTGGTCCTCCCCTCCAAGACGGCGGCTTGGGAGGAGGGAAATTTGTGGCCCTTGGTGACCTAGGTTTCCTCTCTTTATATAGACTCTCGGATTCCCATCATCAGATTTTGGGCCTCAGTAAAACGGGCTTTACTCGGCCGCCCGGACTCCGATTTGGACGAATTTTATATCCAGAAGCATCTCCTTGAAATTCCCCACAACTTTCGCAACTAGACTTTTTCCGTTTGACGTCATCTTCGGGCCGGAATGTGACCATCTTTAAAAAACGTTCTCAGACAAATTTCAGGAAAGTAAGAGTCCTACTCCAATACGACTCCTTTTGCGTTTTTGTCAATTTCCAAGTAATTCCTACACAATAAAGTGTAAAACAAGAACATTGTGCACTTTTGCAACCATTAGTAGGTTAGTCCAAATATGATCAAAAGTGTATGGAAGTGCATAAATATCATAGCAATATCACACAAAAAGGGCATGGAGCAAGCAGAAATTATAGATACGTTTTGGACGTATCACATGCATCTAGTGTATTAATTTCATGGAAAAATGGAGTAATGCATTAAGAACGATGACATGATGTAGATAAGATCCGTTTATCTATGGCGTTAGATATGGATCTCGTCGTTTTATTCTTAGTGGCAACGATACATACGTGTCGGTTCCCTTTCTGTCACTGCGATCAAGCACCGTAAGATCGAACCCACTACCGGGCACCTCTTCCCATTGCAAGATAAATAGATCAAGTTGGCCAAACAAAACCCAAATATCGGAGAAGAAATAGGAGGCTATAAGAGATCATGCATATAAGAGATCAAAGAAACTCAAATAACTTTCATGGATATAAAAAGATAGATCTGATCATAAACTCAAAGTTTATCGGATCCTGATACGTCTCCAACGTATCTACTTTTCCAAACCCTTTTGCCCTTGTTTTGGACTCTAACTTGCATGATTTGAATGGAACTAACCCGGACTGACGCTATTTTCAGCAGAATTGCCATGGTGTTGTTTTTGTGCAGAAATAAAAAGTTCTGGGAATGACCTGAAAATCCACGGAGAATTATTTCGGAAAATATAAAAAATACCTGCAAGAAGATCCAGACCAGGGGGCGTCCATGAGGGTGGGGGGTGCCCCCCCTAGGGCGCGTCCCCCTGCCTCGTGGGCCCCCTGGTGCTCCATCGATGTATCCCCAGATCCTATATGTTCACTTTCGGGGAGAAAAAAATCAGAGAGAAAGAATTATCACGTTTTATGAGACGGAGCCGCCGCCAAGCCCTAATCTCTCTCGGGAGGGCTGATCTGGAGTCCATTCGGGGCTCCAGAGAGTGGAGATCATTGCCATCGTCATCATCAACCTTCCTCCATCACCAATTCCATGATGCTCACTGCTGTGCGTGAATAATTCCATCGTAGGCTTGTTGGACAGTGATGGGTTGGATGGGATCTATCATGTAATCGAGTTAGTTTTGTTAGGGTTTGATCCCTAGTATCCACTATGTTCTGAGATTGATGTTCCTATGACTTTGTTATGCTTAATGCTTGTCACTAGGGCCCGAGTGCCATGATTCAGATCTGAACCTATTATGTTTTCCTGAATATATGTGTGTTCTTGATCCTATCTTGCAAGTCTATAGTCACCTACTATGTGTTATGATCCGGCAACCCCGAAGTGACAATAATCGGGACCACTCCCGGTGATGACCATAGTTTGAGGAGTTCATGTATTCACTATGTGTTAATGCTTTAGTCCGGTACTGTATTAAAAGGAGGCCTTAATATCCCTTAGTTTCCAATAGGACCCCCCTACCACGGGAGGGTAGGACAAAAGATGTCATGCAAGTTCTTTTCAATAAGCACGTATGACTATATTCGGAATACATGCCTACATTGCATTGATGAACTGGAGCTAGTTCTTTGTCACCCTAGGTTATAACTTCTACATGATGAAGTGCATCCAACATAATTTCCCATCACCGATCCAATGCCTACGAGCTTTTCCCATATTGCTTGTTGCTCATTTACTTTTCCGCTACTACTATTACAAAAACTACAAAAACACTATCGTTACTTTTATTGCCGCTACCGCCACTATCATATTACTTTGCTACTAAACTACCTTGCTGCATATACTAAGTTTCCACGTGTGGTTGAATTGACAACTCAGCTGCTAATACTTAAGAGTATTCTTTGGCTCCCATTGTGTCGAATCAACAAATTTGGGTTGAATACTTTACCCTCGAAAACTGTTGCGATCCCCTACACTTGTGGGTTATCAAGACTATTTTCTGGCGCCGTTGCCAGGGAGCATATCTCTATTCTTTAAGTCACTTGGGATTTATATCTGTTGATCACTATGAAGAATTTGAAGGACTCAAAAACCAAGATATTACCCTCAACTATGAGGGGAGGTAAGGAACTGACATCTAGCTCTTCACTTGATTCTGCTTCTGTTATGGGTAAATTTGCGACACCTACTCATGCTATTGAATCTGATATGTCGTATGTTCTTGATGATGCCACTTCTGCTATGTATGATGAAACTACTTCTATGCTTGATAATACTGTGCCACTAGGTGAATTTCTAGATGAACAAATTGCTAGAGTTAGGGAGAATGCAACTGTTGAAACTGATGATATTTATGAAAGTGATGATGAAGCTTCTCCCAATAGATATGAATTGCCTGTTGTTCCTCAGGGTTATGTTATGATCAAGAAACTTCTAGAGACTTTCTTGCTTGCAACGATAGATATGATCTTAAGAAATTATTAGCTAAGTTGAAAGAAAAGTCCTTGAATGCTAGAATGAAACATGACCCTGCTTTTGCCACTTCACCTATCTGTGTTACTAATAAGGATTATGAATTCTCTGTTGATCCTGAGTTAATTACTTTGGTTGAATCTGATCCTTTCCATGGCTATGAGTCTGAAACTGTTGTGGCACATCTTACTAAGTTGAATGATATAGCCACCCTGTTTACCAACGATGAAAAGATTCGTTACTACTATATCCTTAAGCTATTTCCTTTCTCGTTAAAGGGTGATGCTAAGACTTGGTTTAATTCTCTTGATCCTGGTTGTGTGCGTAGTCCCCAGGATATGATGTATTACTTCTCTTCTAAATATTTTCCCGCTCATAAGAAATAAACTGCCTTATGGGAAATATATAACTTTGTGCAAATTAAGAAGAGACTCTCCCACAAGCTTGGGGGAGGCTTCTCCAATTACTTAATGCTTTGGCTGATCATCCTCTTGAGATGCATGATATACTTGATGTCTTTTATAATGGACTAACCAATGCTTCTAGAGACCACCTGGATAGTTTTGCTGGTTGTGTTTTCAGGGAAAGAACAGTTGATCAAGCTGAATTACTATTGAATAATATGATGGCCAATGAAAATAATTGGACACTTCCTGAACCAGCCCTTAAGCCAACTCCGAACAAAAGGGGTGTTCTATTCCTCAGTCCTGAAGATATGCAAGAGGCAAAGAAATCTATGAAAGAAAAAGGTATTAAAGGTGAAGATGTTAAGAATTTACCACCTATTGAAGAAATACATGGTCTTGATAACCCTACACAGGTAGTAAAGGTAAATTCTCTTTATAGATTTGATGAAGGTGATATCCCTCGTTATAAGTCTGCTAGCCAATGCTTAGATGAGTTTGATAATTTTATTGTGAAACAAGAAAAGTTCAATGCTTATGTTGGTAGACAATTGCAAGACAATGCTTATATGATTGAATGCTTGAGTGATTATCTGTCTAGAGCTAAAGGTGAACTGAAACTTATTAGTATACATGCTTCTATGGTCACCACTCAATTAGAACAAGTACTTAAGGCTCAGAATGATTTTCTCAATGAATTAAATAGTAAGAATAATGACTATGCTGTTAGAGTTGCTACTAGAGGTGGTAAGGTGACTCAGGAACCTCTGTATCCTGAAGGCCACCCTAAGAGAATTGAGCAAGATTCTCAGAGAGCTAATTTAGATGCACCTAGTTCTTCTAAGAAGAAGAAAAATAAAAATGATAGAACTTTGCATGATTCTAGTGAACCTGTAGCTGAAACACCTGAGAATCCCAATGATATATCTGTTTATGATGCTGAGACACAATCTGGTAATGAACATGAACCTAGTGATAATATTAATGATGATGTTCATGATGATGCTCAACCTAGCAATGATAATGATGTAGATATTGAACCTGCTGTTGATCTTGATAACCCACAATCAAAGAATCAACGTTATGATAAGAGAGACTTTGTTGCTAGGAAGCACGATAGGGAAAGAGAACCATGGGTTCAGAAACCCATGCATTTTCCTCCTAAACCATCCAAGAAAAAGGATGATGAGGATTTTGAGCGCTTTGCTGAAATGATTAGACCTATCTTTTTGCGTATGCGTTTGACCGATGTGCTCAAAACAAATCCTTATGCTAAGTATATGAAGGATATTATTACCAACAAAAGAAAGATACCTGAAGTAGAAATTTCCACCATGCTTACCAATTACACTTTCAAAGGTGGAATACCTAAGAAACAAGGAGATCCAGGAGTACCTACTATACCTTGCTCCATTAAGAAAAACTATGTTAAAACTGCTTTATGTGATCTTGGAGCCGGTGTTAGTGTTATGCCTCTCTCTTTATATCGTAGACTTGACTTGAGTAAGTTGACACCTACTGAAATATCTTTGCAAATGGTTCATAAATCAACTGCTATAACTATCGGTATTTGTGAGGATGTGCCTCTTGTAGTTGCAAATGTTACTATCCTAACGAACTTTGTTATACTTGATATTCCCGAGGACGATAGCATGTCTATTATCCTTGGTAGAGCCTTTTTGAATACTGCAGGGGCTGTTATTGATTTCAACAAAGGCAATGTCACTTTTCATGTCAATGGTAATGAGCATACGGTACACTTTCCGAGGAAACAACCTCAGGTCCACAGTATCAATTATATTGGAAAAATTTCAACTATCGCTATTGGAGGTCTTGAATTTCCTCTTCCTACAATCAAGAAGATATATGACATTCTTATTGTTGGGGACATACATATCCCCATTGAGGTAACCTAGTGTTATTAAAAAATTCTCCAGTCTCATGTTATTCGGAAAGAGTTTATTAACAAGACCTGATCAACCTTGTTAATGGATTCCTTTTGATGAGCATGGGATAGGTGAATCTAGATAGCACAACCTTCTGTACCCTCCTTTAATTTCTGTTAATTAGGATAAATAAAACAAAAACAATATTTTCTGTCTGTTTTCAGACTTATCCGTGCAATAAAAAATACCCCGAAAATAAAAGTTCTCCAAATGCCATGAAAATGAAATATGATTTTTTTCTAGAATATTTGAGAAAATATGGCATAGAACACACAGCGAGGGGAGCCAGCACCTGGCCACGAGGGTCCAGGGCGCGCCCCCTGCCTCGTGGGCCCCACGTGGCCCCCCTCCACTTATTCCTGCACCCACACTCTTCTTCTTCCTCCCAAAAAATTCACCAACCAGCTCAAACCCGAGTTCTAGCTCATCTTGCTGCCATTTTTGATCTCCATGCTCAAAGCACCATTCACCAAACTATTTGGGGATATTGTTCCTTGGTATGTGACTCCTCCATTGGTCCAATTATTTTTTGTTCTAGTGCTCTATTTATTGCAAATTTATGCTGCTGTGGTGACCTTGTTCTTGAGCTTGCATGTTAAATTTTCTTGGTCCCAAGTAGTTCTAATGCATGATATAGTATCTAGGCACTAGTTGGAGTTGTTGCTATCAATCTTGTTGAGTTTGGTTAACTTTTATTTTGAGTTACTAAAAATTTCAGAAAATTTCAGAAAAATGCATAGGAAAAACTTCCAAGGTGGTTCTTCAAGGAAGCAAGAACCGAGGCTCGCGTTCCATGAGCCGGACGATGAACTACCGAGGGATGCTGACGTGCGGCCTTGCGAATGGCCGTCAGATGACTTTATGGATCAGGTTGGCATCAAGTTTGAATTTTACGCATATGTGCATAACGCTGACCTCGAGGGCTTCATACAAGATAAGTGCCCTCAATACCGTGGCTTAACTGATAGCTTTGTGAGAAGGTTTAAATTTTCATCTTCACATAATTCTCACACTGTCCTATTTGACCTATATGATAAATCTTACACCATGGACTTAGAGGATTTTAATGATGCTTGTAAGCTCCCACAGTGGGGCAGTATGGGTGATCCTCGCAAATCTGAATTTAGAGTCTTCCTTGCTAGTATCACAGTGGGGGAATCTAGGGAAATCACACAGGCTACCATAGGGAGCATCCATTTTCCTGCTATTCATTACTTTTCTCTCTTTATTAGTAGATGCATAAATGGTAAAGATGAAGCTTGTCACATGTGTGTCCCAGATCTTAGTGTTCTCAGGAGTGTTTTACTAGGTGCTAGACAATATAATTTGGGAGCCATTGTTGCACGTAGGCTACACCATAATGGTATGATTGGAGATTTATTTTGTGGGATTTATGCCACTCGCATAGCCCGTCCTCTTGGTGTGCCTGTGCACGAGAATGATGAACCTTTACCTCCTGCTCATTTGGATTGCCATGCTATGACTAGTCACCGTCTTATAGAGAGGGATGCTCAATCCCTCAAATATCGACTAATCTTTAACAGGCAGCATGCCATCCCTATTGTTCTTCCTGCCCCTACTTTGTTTGACTTTCAGGCCAAAGGGAGATACACTATAACTATGGAGGAGGCAAATGCGTATTACAATATGACAGAAGCAGCCCGCCTTCGAGCTACAGCTCAGCATGAAGTAGCTGCTGCATCTAAGTACAACCCCAACTACGACTTTGGATATCCGTCAGGCCAATAATGGCCATAGACCAACTTAGGCCAAAAGCCTAAGCTTGGGGGAGTACGTGTTTCTCACCGACTTTACATTCATGTTCACACACTCATTCTAGTTGTCGGTGCTCACACTCTTTCACTGTACCATTAATGTTTAGTTTCATTTCTTTTTCTGAGTCTTTTTCTCGTGTGCTAGAAAAACCTTAAGAGAAACAAAAAATATATTAGTTGTAGCTTCTAGCTAGTTTACTTTCCTTGTAGTAGTAATTAAAAGAAAACCCAAAAAGATTTCTCGTTCTTCTTTTGCTTGTTGGGAGCTTTCCCGTGTAAAGAGTTTCTTTTCTTTTCTTTGGGGGTTAAGAGTAGAATACCATGATTGAAAATGCTTAGTGGCTCTCATATGCTTTATTGTTGATTTAACCTTGAGCCATATTACCTTGTCTTCTCTCTTGTATTAAATGTCTGCAGATTCCAGCTTAGTCCACTGCACGTGCACTATTATTATTTTCCACACTGTTCGGTCGTGCGAGTGAAAGGCAATAAGGATGATATATGATGAACTAATTGAGATGAGAAAAGCTGGTATGAACTCGACCCCTCTTGTTTTTGTAAATATGATAATTCATCGTTCCTAATTTAGCTTGTTATGAATGAAACATGCTTGCAATGACAATTAGAGATCATAGGTGCTTATGCCATGCTTAATTAGCTGAGAGTTTATAATGGTCTATCTTGCGTCCCAACATGATATTAAAATGGTTGTGATGTAGAATTATGGGGTGGTATCCTCCTTTGAACGATTCAAGTGGTCTGACTTGGCACATGTTCACGCATGTAGTTGAAACAAAATCAACATAGCCTGTACAATATTTATGTTCATGGTGATTTATATCCTACTCATGCTTGCATTCATTGTTGATTAATTCTAATGCATGCTCATGACCGTTGTTGCTCTCTAGATGGTCGCTTCCCAGTCTCTTTCCAGCCTTCACCTGTACTAAGCGGGAATACTGCTTGTGCATCCACTTCCGTAAACCCCAAAGTTATTCCACATGAGTCCACTATACCATCCTATATGCGGTATTTACCTGCCATTCCAAGTAAATTTGTAAGTGCCAAACTCTAAACCTTCAAATGAAATTCTCTTTTGTATGCTCGAACAACTCATGTATCAACTAGGGCTGTCTATATCTTCCATGCTAGGTGGGTTATTCTCACGATGAGTGGACTCCTCTCATCATTTATGATAAAATGGTTGGTAATCGGGATGCCCAGTCCCATGCTCAAAATCATAATAATTAAACAAAACACCCCCAGGGCTGTTGCTGGTTTGGACGGTACCCGTTGTTTCGGGCTAGCCGTGGAGTGTGCTTGTTGGTGGTTGGGGGAGTATAAACTTTACCATTCTGTTTGGGAACCGCCTATAATGTGCGTAGCATGGGAGATATCGAGATTCTTGGTTGTTATGTTGACAATGAAAGTATACCGCTCAAAATGTTATTCTTCTCCATTTAAAAATCGAGCTCTGGCACCTCTACAAATCCCTGCTTCCCTCTGCGAAGGGCCTATCTATTTACTTTTATGCAAAGTTGTCATCCTCTTATAAAAGAGCACCAATAGGAGAGCACCTCTGTCATTTGCATGTATCTATACTTATACTAATTAGGCACTCTCAAGAAATTCCCACGTTAATCAGTAATTAGGAGCCGTTTATCTGGTGGGGCCAAATTATTGCGGTGTAGATCTTCAGAAGAAATTCCCAAGTGGGGCCAAATTATTAGGGTGGAGATCTTCCGAATTTTAACCATCCATCAGATTTTTAGTGGATTAGATTAACCAAGGTGGGATCAGACGACTCCTTCCACACGGTCATGAAATCAATTGTCACACGTTTCTACCCCTCAACTACGTCTCTTTCCTCCTCACAAAAAAACTACTTCTCTCTCCTTCAATGGTACGTTGCCCTATATCACACAGAACTCTATCCATGACGTCCTCCACTACTTTTCCCATTGATCCATGTCAATTCACATCCTCCCCACTGCTCTCGCCATGTTCTGTCCGCACGCCGCCGCCGGCCATCACCTGTCTGGCTGTGCCCCCCGCACAACTATCCTTTCCTCCTATCTTTTCGCTACCCATGGAGAAAACTTCTCCAATCACTGCCTTCTCATGGATCTGGTGGCAGCGACATTGATTCTGCAGTAAATCACGCCTCCTGATCCTCCTCAAGTTTACTTGCCTAGAGTTGTTGTTGGTCTATCCCGTGTGTTTCCGGAAGAAGTGAGACGGAGGATATGGAGAACACCATCGACATCCAGTATTCGTTCTCACTCCAAGACATCATCTTCTAGCCAGCCTTCTCCTACAGCAAGGTCTCCATGCTCATGTTCAAGGTATCAACTCGAACTCATGGAGGCATGGACATGGTAGTATGGTACAACTCAAAGAAGCCAGGCCCTGCCAGCTGGTCGCTGCGGGTGATGGGCATGTCCCCCATTGGAGAATCTGGACTATTTGCTCTGCAGTAAATTGCCCTTCGGTTCTCACCTGTGGCATCTAACGAGCTCCTCCCCGAGTTGTCTTACCTGTACCAAGACGCCTCCATGATCTGAAAGGAGAGAAGATTGAAAGCCCCTCGCTCCTTTTGCTGCAAAGCTAGGTATGCTATGGATCAATCAGTTCCATATATGAAAAGAAGAGTTGCTATAGATACATCAGTTCCATGTGTGCGTCGCTCTGTCCAGGCTTTTGATTCGAGGTAGAACCCCTGCATTGCGTTTCTATGCTATGGGTCAATGCCTGCATTGTTTAATCTATCCGGCCAGTGCACATATGTAGCCTCTGAATTACTAGGTTTACTAAGGCTATCATGTCTGCATGTTGATGCATACCGTATAGCCTCAGAGAATTTATTGATAGATGTGATTATTGTTGTTACATGATGAGTTAAATTTTTGGTTCTTGCTTTGCACAAGTACTCACGCTTCGATCTCAAGTGATCAGCTCGGGGAGCTAACTCTCGGATTGGAAGCCTCCGGCAAGCCCTTCTTGTGGGCGCTGAGGGCCGAGGGGTAATTAAAGTGTGCCTATTTTAACATAGACACTGTTGAACTATTACTCTGTCAGACTGATGTGACAAATTGAGAATGCTTGAGCAGGCAGAAAAAGTACTTGACCTGAGCCTTGATAGATTGGAGCTACCTCTTTATTTTCTACTTCTTTTGCGAGGCGGACAATCTTGCTCTTTACTTTCTATGGTGCTACCTCTTTTCCCAAAAGATAGATTGGAGCGTATAAAAATAAGTTAGTAATAGAATGGTGTCGTATATCAACATTTATCTTCCCCTTATGGGTCGTTCCAAACATGGTTCTTCATTCTTTCATTTCTTTATTTGTTCTACTTTAAGCGCAATCTCATTCAAGCACATGCGCAGACGCACCATATAATAATATTGATGCTAAATCTGCCATCACATAATTTTCAACCTTGGCCTGAACGCGCATGTATAAATATGGAGACTCGTTTGTGGAATCCCTGTGAAGAGAAGGTTACATAATTGAATAAATTGGAAATTTGAGGTTGCAAAATACTGAAATAATATTCAATTGGAGATAATATTTCCTTTCAAATATTTCTCTTTTCTGAATTCTCTCACACCAGCAATCTTACGGTGTTCATAAGTTTCCATCATGCTAAAAGCTATGTGCTTTTGAAACAAAATGCAGAGTTTGTGTTCTCACAAGAAAGTTCTATGGTTCCTTCGATACAATATTGAGAAAGAGAAGTCATGCAAGGTTCGTATCACTGCATCATTGATTGTATTTTCTATGTCACCGGATACTGGTTTTTTTCATCTATAAATATATTCTTCACCCACTTAACATGAACAGAAGAATTTCTTACTATAATAATATTACAATTTTATTAAAAATTAATACTAGCCCGTGCAATTGCATGGGTTGCTGACACCATCTGTAACCTTGAGGATGCCTCAACGAACATTCTTCTTGCTACACACGCCCTTACTCCTAAGCGGAGCAGCGTGGTTTCTTTTTCTTTTCGCAAACAGCAGGGATGTGGTTAAGTATATTACAAAAGGGTCACTTCATGGGAAGGAGGGTCGATGGCGCTTGGATGTGGCCGAAGAGGCGTAAAAAGCATGGCGATCTAAAGGATTTAATATTTAACATGAAGGTGCAGGTCGCTGCCTAATGCCTAGCATTTAATATTTAAATTTTTATGCTCTTAATTTAATTGTTTCCCTGCAGATATTTTGATGAAAACGAATTTAAGTTTTTGCACAGGCCGAAGTAACCATAATCTGACCCAGAAACAGTTGCTCGAGGCAATAAGTGTACTTTGTAGCTCAAACAACAATACATTTACTAGCTGCTTCTTGAGGTTATCTTACAAGCCTTCACCACCATCAACTCTAAACACTATATTATTTGTATTGGTTAAGATATAGATTGGACTACTTCTGCATGCTGACCAATTATGCGAAAAAACAGGATATATATATATATATATATATATATATATATATATATATATATATATATATATATATATATATATATATATATATATATATATATATATATATATATATATATATATATATATATATATATATATATATATATGTGTGTGTGTGTGTGTGTGTGTGTGTGTGTGTGTGTGTGTACATGCTACCTCAAGTTTTATGCGATTTGGTGAACAGTTCGACGGTTGTGGCAAGTAAAGTACTGGTAATTAGTTTATGCACTCCACCATCGGATACATAAGAATTTTCTTAGGGCAAAATCATAAATGTTTTTTTTACCAGAAGAAATTTCTTAGGGCAAAATCATAAATGATTCGGTTAAATGAATCTTGAAAAATTACAATCCCGCGATATCTAATTTGTTTTGTTATTCTTTTTGCATGTATACAATAACAATTATTTATATATATGTGTGTTATGTGGAATCTTAAATACTAGCCCGTGCGAATGCACGGGTTGACGACTAGTTACTATTAATTTGCATTGAGTATGATTATGACCGGATCTCTTTTACCATGAATTACAATGTCTAGCCAGTCCTTGATCTTTAAAGGTGCTCTGCATTTATGTTTTGCGGTCTCAGAAAGGGCTAGCGAGATACCATCTTGTTATATCATATCATGATTGTTTTGAGAAAGTGTTGTCATCCGAGGTTTATTATTGTTGCTCGCTAGTTGATTATGCCATTGATGTGAGTAGACTTGAGACCTGAAAGTTATTGTGAATGTGGTTAGTTCATGATCATTGCTGAAAACCTGAATGATGGCTTACATATTTACAACAACAAGAGCAAACAAAGTTTGTCAAAGTTTTTCCTTATCACTTTCAGTTTATCAACTGAATTGCTTGAGGACAAGCAAAGGTTTAAGCTTGGGGGAGTTGATACGTCTCCAACGTATCTACTTTTCCAAACCCTTTTGTCCTTGTTTTGGACTCTAACTTGCATGATTTGGATGGAACTAACCCGGACTGACGCTGTTTTCAGCAGAATTGCCATGGTGTTGTTTTTGTGCAGAAATAAAAAGTTCTCGGAATGACCTGAAAATCCACGGAAAATTATTTCGGAAAATATAAAAAATACCTGCAAGAAGATCCAGACCAGGGGGCTCACACCCTGTCCACGAGGGTGGGGGGCGCGCCGCCTGCCTCGTGGGCCCCCTGGTGCTCCACCGACGTATCCCCAGATCCTATATGTTCACTTCCGGGGAGAAAAAAATCAGAGAGAAAGAATTATTGCGTTTTACGAGACGGAGCTGCCGCCAAGCCCTTATCTCTCTCGAGAGGGCTGACCTGGAGTCCGTTCGGGGCTCCGGAGAGTGGAGATCGTCGCCATCGTCATCATCAACCTTCCTCCATCACCAATTCAATGATGCTCACCGCCGTGCGTGGGTAATTCCATCGTAGGCTTGCTGGACGGTGATGAGTTGGATGGGATCTATCATGTAATCGATTTAGTTTTGTTAGGGTTTGATCCCTAGTATCCACTATGTTCTGAGATTGATGTTGCTATGACTTTGCTATGCTTAATGCTTGTCACTAGGGCCTGAGTGCCATGATTTCAGATCTGAACCTATTATGTTTTCATGAATATATGTGTGTTCTTGATCCTATCTTGCAAGTCTATTGTCACCTACTATGTGTTATGATCCGGCAACCCCGAAGTGACAATAATCCGGACCACTTCCGGTGATGACCATAGTTTGAGGAGTTCATGTATTCACTATGTGTTAATGCTTTGGTCCAGTACTCTATTAAAAGGAGGCCTTAATATCCCTTAGTTTCCAATAGGACGCCGCTAGTTCTGTGCCTACGAGCTTTCCCCATATTGCATCCAACATGATGAATTGCATCCAACATAATTTCCCATCACCGATCCAATGCCTACGAGCTTTTCCCATATTGCTTGTTGGTTATTTACTTTTCCGCTGCTACTATTACAAAAACTACAAAAACACTATTGTTACTTTTATTGCCGCTACCGCCACTATCATATTACTTTGCTACTAAACTACCTTGTTGCAGATACTAAGTTTCAAGGTGTGGTTGAATTGACAACTAAGCTGGTAATACTTAAGAGTATTCTTTGGCTCCCCTTGTGTCGAATCAACAAATTTGGGTTGAATACTTTACCCTCGAAAACTGTTGCGGTCCCCTATACTTGTGGGTTATCAGATCCCAACAAACACACCACAAAAAGAGTTACATCATATGGATCTCCAAGAGACCATTGTATTGGTAATCAAAAGAGAGAGGAAGCCATCTAGATACTAACTACGGACCCGTAGGTCTACAAGGAACTAACCAAGCATCATCGGAGAGGCACCAATGGAAGTGGTGAACCGCTCCGTGATGGTTTCTAGATTGGATCTTGTCGTGGTTTTGTCACGGGAGATGTCCTAGCAAAAGGACTTAGTCGTGAGGCCATCGCTATGGGTTAGCTTAAAGGGGTTAAAGCGGACAAGGACACAGGGATTTTATACTAGTTCGGCCCCTTCGATGAAGGTAAAGGCCTACGTCTAGTTTGGTGTATATTGCTAGGGTTTCGATGACCAGGGAGCGAATCCGCTTTGCCTGTGTCTCGATCTGTTGTTCTCTGTCCTGAACCGTCGCCGGGTCGTCCCTTTATATAAGAGGTGACGCCTGGTCTGGTTTACAGGATCCCGAGGCCGGCTCATAAACGTGTCCGGCTCGGTCTCTATCCTTTCCTATCTTACATCACAAGTTACACATCGTATGGCGGTTTACAAATCATGGGCCCTAATGCCTCTTGGGCTTTAAGCTTCTTGGACTAAAGCGTCTTGCTCCACGTCTGGCTGGGCTTCAGTAGAAACAATCTCCACAGGCATAAACCGGCCCCTCCTGGGCGGTATATACCTAATAGTAATATCCCTGACATTAGGCCCCAGATTGATTTGAACCTGTTCATGTCAATCTTTAACGTCTTGTATAAATTTCCCTTTCCGCAGCTTCAAAATGCTTCATAAACGGGCATGACATCATCTTCTCAGATCGCTTTAAATCGCCGTGACGTCATCTGCACATTTAATACTTGTACCTATTTTTTATCTTTTATTCATTATTGCTCCGAAGATCGAGGCGACAGTATCGTCCATATCCACTTTTTAGGTTCCTCGATTCCCGCGCCTGCCGTTTTATCCCTTCGGCTTATAAATAGGGTAGAGGGGCATCTCTTTTTCCCCCTTGCCTCTTCTTCTTCCTCCGTCCACTCATGCTCGAGCTCCGCCGCCGTTTCGTTGAGCTCTACATCATCGTCATGTCCGGCCGCTGCATCAACCTGATCGTTCCAGAGATTCGCCAGCACTTCTCCGCACCCGTCGCCTCATGTACATCCTCTTCTTCCCCGTTCATAGATCTTGGTTTTAGGGTTCCCTCATACGAGCTCGCGGATAGGCCCTTGTTCTTTGCAGTTCTTCGCCATAGCCCAGTAGCTTCGCCGTAGATCTAGGTCTCCTAGCTGATAACTATAAGAGTAACCCTGCTTCTTCACCGTGGCTTGATCTTTCCCAATAGGACTAGTTAGATTGCATCTGCTAAGACCTTCATCACGTCCGCTGAATATAATCTTGAATATCTCTGGATTCTCAACATGCCGTAGATCCGTATTTCACTGTTGTCTGAGCGAAAGCTGTTTTTCATAACTTCAAATCTGCGTCTTGTTTACCTTTGTTGGCGGTTTAGCTTTTTCAGACTCTATAATCTGGTAGATGTCATTGTTATAGCTGTTCCAGATATATTAATCCGATAGATACCATTAGGCCCCTGCCTAAACCGCCATTAGACCAGTACTTTTATAGAGCATGCCGGTTTAAACTTGCTTGAATTACAAACCGGCTCTTCATTGTGTTTTCAGCCCTTTCCTTCCGAAAGAATGACCACTCAAGCCAAGCAGTTCCTCTCCTGCAACTGGGTCCAATCCCGGATCACTGAGGAGGATTTGGAGAAAATGGCCTCAATTGGCGGTTTAGGTCCAAAAAACGTCCTTCACTGGAGGGCTCCCGGATCGGAATGTCCTCCAAAGCCCAAATAAGGAGAAATCGGCGTCTTCTTTGATCACTTGGCTCGGGGATTCAAACCTCCCGGGTCAAAAAATTTCCGTGACATGTTAGCAAATTTCCAGCTTCATCCACAAGACATTGGCCCCAACTCAGTGTCAAACATTTGCAACTTCCAAGTTTTTTGTGAAGTTTATCTGCAAGAGGAACCATCAGTGGAGCTATTCCGGGACTTCTTTCACTTAAAACGTCGTACGGAATTTCATGACGGTCCAAACACTGAACTTGGCGGGATGACTATTCAGAAGAGGAAGGATGTTAGTTTTCCTCACGCCACTCTCCACAACAATCCAAAGGACTGGAACCAGACTTGGTTCTATTGCATAGACACTTCCCCAGAAGGTGAAAATCCGTTGCCGGGTTATCGCTCCCACTGTCTTCCAAAAAACCACCCTTTTCCACAGAGGTTAAGTGCCCAGGAGCGAGCCCAGTATGCCCCTCAGCTTCAAAGCTCAGGGCCTTTGTGGCCAACGGTCTGATAGGGGTTGACTTCGTCCGCTGCTGGATTTCTTGGAGTGTTCTCCCGCTAAGCCGGCATTCTGGTTTAATGTGTGACTATACTGGGAATCCCAAAGACCCTTTGCGCCACACAGAGGCGGTGCTACCAGAAAATGAGGTTAATGAATCTGTCAAGAAGCTGCTGAATTTACCTCTAGAAGCTTGCAGTCAGACCGGTCTAGCACCCTTCTGTGCGACCAACAAACCACCATCAGTAAGAATCTCCTCTCTATTATTTTGTTTTGTTTTAATCCGTCTGCAACACTTGTCTTGAAATGTCTTTATTTCTTTTAACAGGACAATGACCCTTTCTGGAAAAGGAAGACCCAAGACAAACCGGCGAAAACAGCTCGCCAAAAGACCCAAGCTGTCAAAAGAAACAAGAAGAAGAACACTGCCGCGTCGGAATCCAATGCGGAAGAAGATGATCTGGCCTCTGAGGTACCACCTAATTCTTTTGATTTCCTTGCCTTTCCTTTGTCTCCATTTTTATTAACAATGACTGTTCCCAGGGTCATGCTGAAGGTAGTAAAGCGGACGATGTTGAGGTAATCACTCTTTCCTCTGATTCAGAACCGCTGCCACTACCAAAAATTCGTCGGACAGTCCGGAAATTTCAATTTTCTCATCCTTATGCTTATTTGGATCCAAACTTTCTTTTGAAGAAGCAGCAACATGAAGCTCGCCGCACCACTCGCCATAGTGGCCATGCGATTGAATCCACCGGATTAACGCACACTCCGGCTCGGAGGCGTCGTTCCGAGGTTTTACTCACTCCAACCACTCTTTACCCCAAAACAGTGTTGGGGAACGTAGTATTTTAAATTTTTCCTACGATCACGCAAGATCTATCTACCAGATGCATAGCAACGAGAGGGAAGAGTGTGTCTACGTACCCTCGTAGACTGGAAGCGGAAGCGTCAAGTGACGCGGTTGATGTAGTCGAACTTCTTCGCGATTCAACCGATCAAGCACCGAACGTACGGCACCTCCGCGTTCAGCACACGTTTAGCTTGATGACGTCCCATGAGCTCTTGATCTAGTTGAGCTTCACGGGAGAGTTTCGTCAGCACGACGGCGTGGTGACGGATATGATGTATTTACCGGCGCAGGGCTTCGCTTAAGCACTGCAACGGTATGACCGAGGTGTGTTTCTGTGGAGGGGGGCACCGCACACGGCTGGAACAATTCAACTTGTGTCTTTGGGTGCCCCCCTGCCCCCGTATATAAAGGAGCAAGAGGGGAGGGCCGGCCGGCCTCCTATGGTGCGGCTAGGGCAATCCTACTAGGAATAGGATTGCAATCCTATTCCTAGTAGGAGTCCACCAAGAAGGAAGAGAGGGAAAGGAAAAGAGGGAGAGGTGGCGCCCCCCCAATCCTAGTCCAACTAGGATCCCTAGGTGGGGCGCCGGCCAGCCTCTATGGGCTGCCTCTCTCCTTTCCTCAAGGCCCACTATGGACCATCCCCCCTCGTAGGGGGTTCCGGTAACCCCCTCCGGCAATCCAGTTAAATCCGAAACTTTTCCGGAACACTTACGGTGTCCGAATATAGTCGTCCAATATATAAATCTTTATGTCTCGGACATTCCGAGACTCCTCGTCATGTCCGTGATCTCATCCGGGACTCCGAACTACCTTCGGTACGTCAAAACTCATAAACTCATAATACCGATCGTCATCAAACGTTAAGCGTGCGGACCCTACGGGTTCGAGAACTATGTAGACATGACCGAGACTCATCTCCGGTCAATAACCAATAGCGGAACCTGGATGTTCATATTGGCTCCTACATATTCTACGAAGATCTTTTATCGGTCAAAACCGCATAACAACATACGTTGTTCCTTTTGTCATCGGTATGTTACTTGCCCGAGATTCGATCGTCGGTATCTCCATACCTAGTTCAATATCGTTACCGGCAAGTCTCTTTACTCGTTCCGTAACACATCATCTCTTGACTAACTCATTAGTCTTTTGCTTGCAAGGCTTATTGTGATGTGTGTTACCGAGAGGGCCCTGAGATACCTCTCCGACACTCGGAGTGACAAATCCTAATCTTGATCTATGCCAACACCACGAATACTTTCGGAGACACCTGTAGAGCATCTTTATGATCACCCAGTTATGTTGTGACGTTTGATAGCACACAAGGTGTTCCTATGGTATTCGGGAGTTGCATAATCTCATAGTCATAGGAACATGTATAAGTCATGAAGAAAGCAATAGCAGTAAAACTAAACGATCATAGTGCTATGCTAACGGATGGGTCTTGTCCATCACATCATTCTCCTAATGATGTGATACCGTTGATCAAATGACAACTCATGTCTATGGCTAGGAAACATAACCATCTTTGATCAATGAGCTAGTCTAGTAGAGGCATACTAGGGACATACTGTTTTGTCTATGTATCCACACATGTACTAAGTTTCCGGTTAATACAATTCTAGCATGAATAAAATACATTTATCATGATATAAGGAAATACAAATAACATCTTTATTATTGCCTCTAGGGCATATTTCCTTCAGTCTCCCACTTGAACTAGAGTCAATAATCTAGATTACAAAGTGATGATCCTCACACCCATGGAGTCCTGGTGCTGATCATGTTTTGCCCGTGGAAGAGGCTTAGTCAACGGGTCTGCAACATTCAGATCCGTATGTATTTTGCAAATATCTATGTCTCCCTCCTTGACTAGATCGCGGATGGAATTGAAGCGTCTTTTGATGTGCTTTGTTCTCTTGTGAAACTTGGATTCCTTCGCCAGTGTTGTCACAAAAGATTTTCATTGGACCCGATGCACTAGGTATTACACCTAGATCGGATATGAACTCCTTCATCCAGACTCCTTCATTTGTTGCTTCCGAAGCAGCTATGTATTCCGCTTCACACGTAGATCCCGCCACGACGCTCTGCTTGGAACTGCACCAACTGACAGCTCCACCGTTCAATAAAAATACATATCCGGTTTGTGACTTAGAGTCATCCGGATCAGTGTCAAAGCTAGAATCGACGTAACCGTTTACGACGAGCTCTTTGTCACCCCCATACACGAGAAACATATCTTTTGTCCTTTTCAGGTACTTCAGGATGTTCTTGACCACTGTCCAGTGATCCACTCCTGGATTACTTTGGTACCTCCCTGCTAGACTTATAGCAAGGCACACATCAGGTCTGGTACACAGCATTGCATACATGATAGATCCTATGGCTGAGGCATAGGGAATGACTTTCATTTTCTCTCTATCTTCTGCAGTGGTCGGGCATTGAGTCTTACTCAACTTCATACCTTGTAATACAGGCAAGAACCCTTTCTTTGACTGATCCATTTTGAACTTCTTCAAAATCTTATCAAGGTATGTGCTTTGTGAAAGTCCAATTAAGCGTCTTGATCTATCTCTATAGATCTTGATGCCTAATATAGCAGCTTCACCGAGGTCTTTCATTGAAAAACTCTTATTCAAGTATCCTTTTATGCTATCCAGAAATTCTATATCATTTCCAATCAACAATATGTCATCCACATATAATATTAGAAATGCTACAGAGCTCCCACTCACTTTCTTGTAAATACAGGCTTCTCCAAAAGTCTGTATAAAACCATATGCTTTGATCACCTCATCAAAGCGTATATTCCAACTCCGAGATGCTTGCACCAGTCCATAGATGGATCGCTGGAGCTTGCATACTTTGTTAGCACCTTTTGGATTGACAAAACCTTCTGGTTGCATCATATACAACTCTTCTTTGAGATATCCATTCAGGAATGCAGTTTTGACATCCATTTGCCAGATTTCATAATCATAAAATGCGGCAATTGCTAACATGATTCGGACAGACTTAAGCATCGCTACAGGTGAGAAAGTCTCATCGTAGTCAACTCCTTGAACTTGTCGAAACCCTTTCGCAACAAGTTGAGCTTTGTAAACAGTAACATTACCATCTGCGTCGGTCTTCCTCTTGAAGATCCATTTATTTTCGATGGCCTGCCGATCACCGGGCAAGTCAACCAAAGTCCACACTTTGTTCTCATACATGGATCCCATCTCAGATTTCATGGCCTCAAGCCATTTTGCGGAATCTGGGCTCATCATCGCTTCCTCATAGTTCGCAGGTTCATCATGGTCTAGTAACATGATTTCCAGAACTGGGTTGCCGTACCACTCTGGTGCGGAACGTACTCTGGTTGATCTACGACGTTCAGCAGAAACTTGATCCGAAGTTTCATGATCATCATCATTAACTTCCTCACTGATTGGTGTAGGAATCACTGGAACAATTTTCTGTGATGTACTATTTTCCAATCCGGGAGAAGGTACAATTACCTCATCAAGTTCTACTTTCCTCCCACTCACTTTTTTCGAGAGAAACTCCTTCTCTAGAAAGGATCCATTCTTAGCAACGAATATCTTGCCTTCGGATCTGTGATAGAAGATGTACCCAACAGTCTCTTATGGGTATCCTATGAAGACACATTTCTCCGACTTGGGTTCGAGCTTATCAGGTTGAAGCTTTTTCATATAAGCATCGCAGCCCCAAACTTTAAGAAACGACAACTTTGGTTTCTTGCCAAACCATAGTTCATAAGGTGTCGTATCAATGAATTTAGATGGTGCCCTATTTAACGTGAATGCAGCTGTCTCTAAAGCATAACCCCAAAACGATAGTGGTAAATCGGTAAGAGACATCATAGATCGCACCATATCCAATAAAGTACGGTTACGACGTTCGGACACACCATTACGCTGTGGTGTTCCGGGTGGCGTGAGTTGTGAAACTATTCCACATTGTTTCAAATGAAGACCAAACTCGTAACTCAAATATTCTCCTCCACGATCAGATCGTAGAAACTTTATTTTCTTGTTACGATGATTCTCTACTTCACTCTGAAATTCTTTGAACTTTTCAAATGTTTTAGACTTGTGCTTCATTAAGTAGATATACCCATATTTGCTCAAATCATCAGTGAAGGTCAGAAAATAACGATACCCGCCGCGAGCTTCAACACTCATTGGCCCACATACATCAGTATGTATGATTTCCAACAAATCTGTTGCTCGCTCCATAGTTCCGGAGAACGGAGGTTTAGTCATCTTGCCCATGAGGCATGGTTCGCAAGCACCAAGTGATTCATAATCAAGTGATTCCAAAAGTCCATCACTATGGAGTTTCTTCATGCGTTTTACACCAATATGACCTAAACGGCAGTGCCACAAATAAGTTGCACTATCATTATTAACCTTGCATCTTTTGGTTTCAATATTATGAATATGTGTATCATTACAATCGAGATCCAATAAGAATAGACCACTCTTCAAGGGTGCATGACCATAAAAGATATTATTCATAAAAATAGAACAACCATTATTCTCTGATTTAAATGAATAACCGTCTCGCAATAAACAAGATCCAGATATAATGTTCATGCTCAACGTTGGCACCAAATAACAATTATTTAGGTCTAAAACTAATCCCGAAGGTAGATGTAGAGGTAGCGTGCCGACGGCGATCACATCGACTTTGGAACCATTTCCCACGCGCATCGTCACCTCGTCCTTAGCCAATCTTCGTTTAATCCGTAGTCCCTGTTTCGAGTTACAAATATTAGCAACCGAACCGGTATCAAATACCCAGGTACTACTACGAGCATTAGTAAGGTACACATCAATAACATGTATATCACATATACCTTTGTTCACCTTGCCATCCTTCTTATCCGCCAAATACTTGGGGCAGTTCCGCTTCCAGTGTCCAGTCCCCTTGCAGTAGAAGCACTCAGTTTCAGGCTTGGCTCCAGACTTGGGTTTCTTCGTGGGAGTAGCAACTGTCTTGCTATTCTTCTTGAAGTTCCCCTTCTTTACCTTGCCCTTTTTCTTGAAACTAGTGGTCTTGTTAACCATCAACACTTGATGCTCCTTTTTGATTTCTACCTCCGCAGCCTTAAGCATAGCGAAGAGCTCGGGAATTGTCTTTTGCATCCCTTGCATATTATAGTTCATCACGAAGCCTTTATAGCTTGGTGGCAGTGATTGAAGAACTCTATCAATAACACTATCCTCGTGAACTTTGCAACCAAGTTGAGTCATATGATTGTAGTACCCAGACATTCTGAGCAAGTGTTCACTGATATAACTATTCTCCTCCATCTTGCAGCTGTAGAACTTATTGGAAATCTCATATTTCTCAATCCGGGCATTTGCTTGAAATATTAACTTCAACTCCTGGAACATCTCATATGGTCCATGATGTTCAAAACGTCGTTGAAGCCCCGGTTCTAAGCCGTAAAGCATGGCACACTGAACTATCGTGTAGTCATCAGACCGCGACTGCCAGACGTTCAAAGCGTCTACATTAGCGGGAGGGGGCTTGTCACCTAGCGGTGCTTCAAGGACATAATTCTTCTGTGCAGCAATGAGGATAATCCTCAAGTTACGGACCCAGTCCGTGTAATGGCTACCATCATCTTTCAACTTAGCTTTCTCTAGGAATGCATTACAATTCAAAGGAACGGTAGCACGGGCCATTGATCTACAACAACATAGATATGCAAAAACTATCAGGACTAAGTTCATGATAAGTTAAAGTTCAATTTAATCATATTAATTAAAGAACTCCCACTTAGATAGACATCCCTTCGGTCATCTAAATGATCACGTGATCCAAATCAACTAAACCATGTCCGATCATCACGTGAGATGGAGTAGTTTCAATGGTGAACATCTTATGTTGATCATATCTACTATATGATTCACGCTCGACCTTTCGGTCTCCAGTGTTCCGAGACCATATCTGCATATGCTAGGCTCGTCAAGTTTAACCCGAGTATTCTGCGTGTGCAAAACTGGCTTACACCCGTTGTATTTGAACGTAGAGCTTATCACACCCGATCATCACGTGGTGTCTCGGCACGACGAACTTTCGCAACGGTGCATACAAGGAGAACACTTATACCTTGAAATTTAGTAAGGGATCATCTTATAATGCTACCGTTGTTCTAAGCAAAATAAGAAGCATAATAAGATAAACATCACATGCAATTACAATATGTGACATGATATAGCCATCATCATCTTGTGCTTTTGATCTCCATCTCCAAAGCACCGTCATGATCACCTTCGTCACCGGCGCGACACCTTGATCTCCATCGTAGCATCGTTGTCGTCTCGCCAACTATTGCTTCTACGACTATCGCTACCGCTTAGTGATAAAGTAAAGCAATTACATGGCGATTGCATTTCATACAATAAAGCGACAACCATATGGCTCCTGCCAGTTGCCGATAACATTACAAAACATGATCATCTCATACAAAACCATATAACTCATCATGTCTTGACCATATCACATCACAACATGCCCTGCAAAAACAAGTTAGACGTCCTCTACTTTGTTGTTGCAAGTTTTACGTGGCTGCTACGGGCTTAGCAAGAACCGTTGTTACCTACGCATACAAAACCACAACGATGTTTCGTCAAGTATGTGCTGTTTTAACCTTCACAAGGACCGGGCGTAGCCACACTTGATTCAGCTAAAGTGAGAGAGACAGACACCCGCCAGTCACCTTTAAGCAACGAGTGCTCTTAACGGTGAAACCAGTCTCGCGTAAGCGTACGCGTAATGTCGGTCCGGGCCGCTTCATCTCACAATACCGCCGAAGCAAAGTATGACATGCTGGTAAGCAGTATGACTAGTATCGCCCACAACTCATTGTGTTCTACTCGTGCATATCATCTACGCATAGACCTGGCTCTGATAACACTGTTGGAGAACGTAGTATTTTAAAATTTTCCTACGATCACGCAAGATCTATCTACCAGATGCATAGCAACGAGAGGGAAGAGTGTGTCTACGTACCCTCGTAGACCGGAAGCGGAAGCGTCAAGTGACGCGGTTGATGTAGTCGAACTTCTTCGCGATTCAACCGATCAAGCACCGAATGTACGGCACCTCTGCGTTCAGCACACGTTCAGCTTGATGACGTCCCACGAGCTCTTGATCTAGTTGAGCTTCACGGGAGAGTTTCGTCAGCACGACGGCGTGGTGACGGATATGATGTATTTACCGGCGCAAGGCTTCGCTTAAGCACTGCAACGGTATGACCGAGGTGTGTTTCTGTGGAGGGGGGCACCGCACACGGCTGGAACAATTCAACTTGTGTGTCTTTGGGTGCCCCCCTGCCCCCGTATATAATGGAGCAAGAATGGAGGGCCGGCCGGCCTCCTATGGTGCGGCTAGGGCAATCCTACTAGGAATAGGATTGCAATCCTATTCCTAGTAGGAGTCCACCAAGAAGGAAGAGAGGGAAAGGAAAAGAGGGAGAGGTGGCGCCCCCCAATCATAGTCCAACTAGGATCCCTAGGTGGGGCGCCGGCCAGCCTCTATGGGCTGCCTCTCTCCTTTCCTCAAGTCCCACTATGGACCATCCCCCTTCGTAGGGGGTTCCGGTAACCCCCTCCGGCAATCCAGTAAAATCCGAAACTTTTCCGGAACACTTCCGGTGTCCGAATATAGTCGTCCAATATATCAATCTTTATGTCTCGGACATTCCGAGACTCCTTGTCATGTCCGTGATCTCATCCGAGACTCCGAACTACCTTCGGTACATCAAAACTCATAAACTCATAATACCGATCGTCATCAAACGTTAAGCGTGCGGACCCTACGGGTTCGAGAACTATGTAGACATGACCGAGACTCATCTCCGGTCAATAACCAATAGCGGAACCTGGATGTTCATATTGGCTCCTACATATTCTACGAAGATCTTTATCGGTCAAACCGCATAACAACATACGTTGTTCCTTTTGTCATCGGTATGTTACTTGCCCGAGATTCGATCGTCGGTATCTCCATACCTAGTTCAATCTCGTTACCGGCAAGTCTCTTTACTCGTTCCGTAACACATCATCTCGTGACTAACTCATTAGTCTTTTGCTTGCAAGGCTTATTGTGATGTGTGTTACCGAGAGGGCCCAGAGATACCTCTCCGACATTCGGAGTGACAAATTCTAATCTTGATCTATGCCAACACCACGAATACTTTCGGAGACACCTGTCGAGCATCTTTATGATCACCCAGTTACGTTGTGACGTTTGATGGCACACAAGGTGTTCCTATGATATTTGGGAGTTGCATAATCTCATAGTCATAGGAACATGTATAAGTCATGAAGAAAGCAATAGCAGTAAAACTAAACGATCATAGTGCTATGCTAACGGATGGGTCTTGTCCATCACATCGTTCTCCTAATGATGTGATCCCGTTGATCAAATGACAACTCATGTCTATGGCAAGGAAACATAACCATCTTTGATCAATGAGCTAGTCTAGTAGAGGCATACTAGGGACATACTATTTTGTCTGTGTATCCACACATGTACTAAGTTTCCGGTTAATACAATTCTAGCATGAATAAAAGACATTTATCATGATATAAGGAAATACAAATAACATCTTTATTATTGCCTCTAGGGCATATTTCCTTCAAACAGGTCTTATTCGACAACCCCTTAACCCGTTTGATTCGAATTATCAGTAAACTCCTCACTCTTCTTCTGGCGATCAACAGCCACTCAGATTCCTCCCCTCAAGACTGTTCCTGGGTAAGCTGCCTCTTTTTTCCGATTTAACACTTGTTTTTGACTCTTCTGATCTTCATTATCTCTAACTTTCACATTAAACCCAAGCCTAGTAAAAAGGCCATACTCAGTAAACCGACAGTTGATAATACTATTCCTGAACCGGCAGAAGATCCTGAACTTGCTGAACCTTCTGAAGATAATGCTGAGATTCCGCATGATGATCCTCCTCCCATGGATCATGATGCCTTTTTTGATCAGGGGAGTGATCCCATGGATCGTGATCTTGAACCGGCCAGCCCTGCCCGGGCTAGTCCTGCTCCTACTAGTCCCCCCAAGCAAGCGGCCGCTTCACCTAGCGATGTTGAAATCACTGGGACCGGCTTTACTACTCCAGTGGAGCCTGTTGCTTTAACCAAGCATACTGCCAAAGAGGAATTTCTCAACAAGGACAAGGGCAAGTGGAGTACTGACTTGTCCAGCTATGCTCAGCTCAGCGCCCAGGAGCTTCATTCTGGATATTTAAACCGGCTACATACCAGCCGTGATTATGAAGCTGTATTGGTAAACTTGATGAAGGAGCGTTATGAGGTAACTTCTTCTCCTTTGTCTTGTCCTCCATTTCTGCTTGTATCTTGTAACTTTATCCTTATGCCCTCGTAGCCCCCAAGTGCCAGTTTAGCCTTTTAAGGTGAACCGGGACTTTAGTAGATCCAGTAGTCAGTTTTGTTTTGCACATGTGTAGCCCCCAAGGGTCGGTTTACTTCCTTTAGGATGAACTGAGACTTCTCCTTGTATTCAGAACAATGTCACATTAGCCCCCAAGTGCCAAGTATATAACTTGTTTATGTGCTTGGGACTTGTCTGAAAAATGCCTGTTTTCACTGCAAATATACATTAGCCCCCAAGTGTCAAGTGCATAACTTGTTATGTGCTTGAGACTTTGACTGAAAATGCTTAAGGTGCTTTTATTTTGGCAGACTAATTTAAACCGGAGAAACTCTGAATTGACGGAGCTCCGGGATACTTTGAAGTTCCAAGAAACTGCTGCTCTTAAAGTCAAGGACGAACTTACACTTGCCTTAGCAAGCATAGAACAGCTGAAAATATATTTTGAAACACAGCGGTCAGTCTGGGATGCTGAAAAGGATGCTTTGGAGAAGAAGGCTAGTGACGCAGAGGCTGCTCTTAATCTGGTAATAGATGAGCTGTCTCGATTGAGGCAGCAAATAAATGACATGACATCCGCCATCTTTGGTAAGTACTGTTAACATAACCCTGATCCTTGCCATCCTGTACCATTCGGTTTAACTCATAACTTTAACACAGGGAGGCGCATCACTCATCTTAGCGATGATGTGTGAAAGAAATTGAAAGCTGCATACACTCTGGTGGAGCAGCTATATTCCGGTGCTCAGAGGGCTATCAGTGCTATCTCGCACAACAAACCGGCTCCTACCACAATCCAGGTTACCTTGGAGAAGCTGTCCATTCTGCCTGCCCGCCTCGTAGAGGTGAAGAAGTCGTCTGCAAGAGCAGGTGCTCTGATGGCTTTGACCCGAGCGAAGGCTTGGGTTCCTGACTTTGATCCGGCGGAGGCGATGAAGCGGCTACCCAAGCATGAAGGAAGACGGATCAGCCTTTTTCAGCGATGACTTGCGTGCCTTAACCAAGGACATGCGGCCTCTGGCTAGCAAACTTGCTGACGAAGCCGATCTATCTCGATATCATCCTGGATATGATGCGGAGAACGTGCGGGCAGAGCGTCCGGCTTATGATATCGAAAATCTTATTCCGCCCGTCCGTAAGCACACCTTTGCTCCTGACATTGATCTGTCAGACCTCATAAATGACGAAGTTTATTTCCGAGCTCTGGCCAAGATTGACTGGACCACTATTGACTTCCAGCAGCTGGAAGAAACCGCCGAAGAACCGGAGCAAGCTGATCCTCAATCTTCACGGCGAGCTGACGCAGAATCTTAAACCAGCGTCGGTTTAACTTTATTTCTCAGTACTTTGAGAAAAAACTGTTATTCTTTTGGGCCTTCCAGCGCCTTGTAATAGGATAATTGAGATACTCTGTGTTCGTCCCATACTGTATTTTGTGAGATTGCTTCCATTGGCAACTTCTTAAATATGTCCTGCTTTCAATGCTTTTGACGGTTTATTCTACCTGTTTTTGCATAAAAACAATTTTGAAAATGTCCTGGCGCTTTATCACCGGACGGGTCATAATGCCCAAACACATGGTCTAAGTTTTGAACTTGAACTGTGTATAAAATATAAAATAAGTATCATACCTGCGATTAAGTGTATTATAATGAACCTTAATCCGGTAGGGAGAAATAATGATCCAAGGTGCAAGTGCTGATGACTTCCTTGATTGTCTGTCGGTTCAGCATGAAAACCGAACCGGGTTATGATGAACTCCGGCTTAGCTGTAGTTAGTACTGGTGTTTGTAACCCAGACTAGAACTCTGTAAACACAGATGTAGTGGCAACTTATAGTCATCCACTCCCTGAATCGATGGACTTGGTTAAAAACCAATGACCTTGAAGATAAATATTTGATAAAACATAAAAAATAAAAAATAAATTTTCGGGCAAATAAGACCATGTAGTCGAGGCTTTTTATGAGCTGCCAGGCTCCAAATTCGAGGCTTTTTATGAGCTGTCAGGCTACTGTCATTAACCATTTTGCAAAGCCTGTTAAGATGGTCCTCAATCCTTAACCAAATCATCAATGTTCAATGCTACCAAGTTCAAAAAATCTATAAAGATTGACTTGTGTAATCACTTGATGATCGTCAATTTAACTTTACCAAGTTCAGGGTGTGTAAAAATTGACTTGTGTGTATGTTCGACGGGTCGTACCAGGTTTACCTGGACGGAGTGACTTACTTGATGCAGGCAAGCTAATCCGAGGTTTTAGGTGTATACACCAAGCTTCCAAGCCGTGTTTACTACAAGGGTTGTCAACTCGTTGATGTCTTGCATAAAGAGCCCCCAGGTAGCATTTGAGCAATGCTCGTCGGGGACTATGTTTGAGTTGTGCTAGGCATCAAAACTCTCTTTTGCCCCTCATCATCATGTGGAAATTGCCGAAGCAACCAGAGCTATGCTCTTATGATGGCCTTGATGTGGTCGCCGGTTTAAGAGGCCATAGGAACTCCCTTGCACATGGAAGCCCCCATGTGACAAACTCTTATGAAAAAAGGCGGCTGATACCCTACTTTATCGGGGGCGCCGGTTTATTATATTGATCATAATATATACATTGTAAAGATATGTAGATAAAGCGGAGCCTATGGCTCAGGAGTAGTAAGGTCGAAGAAGAGCGATGTTCCACGACCGTCTGGTCTCCTCCTTTGCCGTACGTGAGTCCTTATGTTCTCGAACGTCGATGAGGTAGTATGATCCGTTGTGCAGGTTCTTGCTGACCACAAAGGGTCCTTCCCAAGGTGGGGATAGCTTGTGCATGTCTGTCTGGTCTTGCATGAGCTGGAGCACCAGATCTCCTTCTTGAAACGTCCTGGTTTTAACCCGGTGATTGTGGTACCGGCGCAGATCTTGCTGATAAATCGCCGATCGAGCTGCTGCCGTGTCCCGTTCTTCACCCAGCCGGTCCAATGCATCTTGCCTTGCTTTTTCGTTATCCGCTTCGACGTAAGCCGCCACCCGCGGCGAGTCATGACGGATATCACTAGGGAGGACCACCTCAGCTCCATATATCATAAAGAAAGGCGTGTACCCTATGGATCTATTAGGTGTAGTGTTGATTCTCCAAAGCACAGAAGGTAACTCCTCCACCCAACAACCCGGTGTCCTCTACAAAGGAACCACAAGCCGGGGTTTGATGCCTCTCAAGATCTCTTGATTGGCTCTTTTAGCTTGGCCATTAGACTTGGGGTGAGCTACTGATGACACATCAAGACGGATATCCTCTCGTTGACAGAACTCCTCCATAGCTCCCTTGGATAGATTGGTACCATTATCAATTATAATGGTGTGTGGAAAGCCAGACCGGAAAATCACCTTTTTGATGAATTGATCTGACGTTGCTGCATCACACTTACTGACTGGTTCTACTTCAACCCATTTAGTAAACTTGTACATCGCCACCAAAAGGTGGGTCTTCTTATCTTGGGATCTCTTTAAGGGCCCAACCATATCAACCCCCCAAGTCGCAAACGGCCAAGTAATTGGAATCATCCTCAACTCCTGCACTGGTATATGAACACGCCATGAGAATTTCTGGCAAGCATCACATTTTCTGACCAAGTCCTCTGCGTCGGCATGAGCCGTCAACCAGTAGAACCCATGACAAAAAGCTTTAGCCACCAAAGATTTTGAACCGGCATGATGACCACAATCTCCTTCATGGATCTCTTTGAGAATATCACAGCCCTCCTCTGGCGACACACACCGCTGAAACGCCCCAAAAACGCTGCGATGATGAAGTTCTCCATTGACAATAGTCATTGACTTGGATCGCCGGACTATCTGTCTAGCCAAGATTTCGTCCTCTGGTAACTCACCTCGGTTCATGTACGCCAGGTAGGGAAGCGTCCAATCCGGAATAACATGAAGTGCTGCGACCAATTGTGCCTCCGGATCAGGAACATCCAAGTCCTCTTCTGAAGGTAACTGTACCGACGGGTTGTGTAATACATCCAAGAAGGTATTGGGTGTGACCGGCTTACGTTGAGAACCCAGCCGGCTTAACGCATCAGCCGCTTCATTCTTTCGCCGGTCTATATGATCCACCTGATAACCCTTGAAGTGTCCAGCAACAACGTCTACTTCTTGTCGATATGCTACCATAAGTGGATCTTTGGAATCCCACTTTCCAGATACTTGCTGTGCTACTAGGTCTGAATCGCCAAAGCATTTAACCCGGCTTAAATTCATCTCCTTGGCCACCCGTAGACCATGGAGGAGAGCTTCATACTCAGCTGCATTGTTAGTACAGGGGAACATTAAACGGAGGACATAACAAAACTTATCACCTCATGGGGAAGTTAACAGGACTCCAGACCTCGAGCCCTCCAATTGCCTGGATCCATCAAAGTGAATAGTCCAATATGTGTGATCCGGCTTTTCCTCAGGTGCTTGCAACTCTGTCCAATCATTAATGAAATCCACCAATGCTTGGGATTTTATCATAGTACGGGGCACATACTTCAAGCCGTGCGGGCTAAGCTCAATGGCCCACTTTGCAACCCGACCAGTAGCCTCTCTGTTCTGGATTATATCCCCCAACGGAGCTGAACTGACTATAGTGATTGGATGGCCTTGAAAATAATGCTTCAGCTTCCGGTTTGCCGTGAAGACTCCATACACCAATTTCTGTCAATGCGGATATCTCTATTTTGATTCAATGAGCACCTCGCTGATGTAGTAAACCGGCCGTTGAACCGGATATCCCTTGCCTGCATCCTTATGCTCCACCACAATGGCAGCGCTTACTGCACGGGCATTAGCTGCCACACATAACAACAACGGCTCATTGTCAACTGGGGCTGCGAGGACTGGTGGCTCTACCAATTGCTTCTTCAAGTCTTTAAACGCAGCATCAGCATCATCACTCCAGACAAAGCGATCTGTCTTTTTCATCATCTGATAAAGCAGGATAGCCTTCTCCCCCAAACGGCTGATAAACCGGCTTAGCGCCGCAATACGGCCCGCCACACGTTGGACATCATTGATGCACGCCGGTTTAGCCAAGGATGTAATTGCCTTGATCTTCTCCGGATTAGCCTCAATTCCCCTGTTTGATACCAAGAATCCCAGGAGCTTGCCTGCCGGAACACCAAAAACGCACTTATCCGGATTAAGCATCATTTTGTAAATCCGGAGATTATCAACGGTTTCTTTCAAGTCTGTTATCAATGTCTCCTCCTTCCTGGATTTCACCACAATGTCATCCACATATGCATGAACATTCCACCCAATCTGTCCATGAAGGCAGTTCTGCACACAACGCTGATAGGTCGCCTTGGCACTTTTAAGCTCAAATGGCATAGACATATAGCAGAAGGCTCCAAAGGGAGTTATAAAGGCCGTCTTCTCCTGGTCCTTAACTGCCATCTTGATCTGATGATAACCTGAATATGCGTCCAAAAAACTTAGTCACTCACAACCTGCCGTAGCATCAATGATCCGATCAATACGGGGGAGGGCAAAGGGATCAGTTGGGCAAGCTTTGTTCAGATCTGTGTAATCAACACACATCCACCAAGTGCCATTTTTCTTAAGCACTAGCACCGGATTAGCCAACCACTCTGGATGAAAAACCTCAACTATAAAACCTGCCGCCAAGAGCCTAGCCACTTCTTCTCCAATAGCCTTGCGCCTTTCTTCATTGAAGCGGCGCAGAAATTGCTTAACCGGTTTAAACTTAGGATCAATGTTAAGAGTGTGCTCAGCAAGTTCCCTTGGTACACCTGGCATGTCAGAAGGCTTCCATGCTAAAATGTCCCGATTCTCACGGATGAACTCGATGAGCGCGCTTTCCTATTTTGGATCTAGGTTAGCACTGATGGTGAACTGCTTAGATGAATCGCCAGGAACAAAGTCAATCTGTTTGGTCTCTTTAGTTGATTCGAACTTCAAGGCCGGATCATGCTCTGTGGTTGGTTTCTTCAGCGGAGACATATCCGCCGAATCAACATTATCTTAATAAAACTTCAGCTCCTCAGTTGCACAAACCGCTTCAGCATAAGCTGCATCACCTTCCTCGCACTCCAACGCAATCTTGCGACTCCCATGGACCGTAATGGTTCCCTTGTGTCCTGGCATCTTGAGCTGTAGATAAACATAACACGGCCTTGCCATGAACTTGGCGTAAACCGGTCGCCCAAACAAAGCGTGATACGGGCTCTTGATTTTTACCACTTCAAAGGTGAAGGTCTTCGACCTGGAATCATGTTCATCTCCAAAAGTAACCTATTGATCGATCTTGCCAACTGGATACGTCGATTTACCGGGCACTACCCCATGAAAAACTGTGTTGGACTGCCGAAGCTTCTTATCTGTCAGCCCCATGCGCCGGAAAGTCTCATAGTATAAAATGTTGATGCTGCTGCCTCCGTCCATAAGTACCTTGGTAAACTTATAGCCACCCACCTGAGGTGCCACGATTAGAGCCAGCTGACCCGGATTATCAACCCGAGGCGGATAGTCTGCTCGGCTCCACACAAGGGCTATTTTGACCAACGCAGGTAACGCGGCACCGCCGGTTCAACAGAATGTACTGCCCTCTTGTGAACTTTCTGATCACGTTTACACAAGCTCGTGGTGAAGACATGATACTGCCCACTGCTCAGCTCCTTTGGATTATTGTGATATCCGGATTGCTGTTGCTGCTGACGTTGTTGATTTCCCTGATAGTTATAGCCGCCCTGGTCGTGCTGTTGGTTATGCTGATTGTGCCCGTTGTGATTGCCGTTATTGCCTTGGTACCCTGAACCGAATCCACCACCTTGATAACCCGGCCCTTGAAAACCGGGGCCTGACCCACCGGATGGTCCGTGATCGTACCGAGCCCGGTTCATGAATTCCTGCATAATAAAACAGTCCTTCGAGAGGTGTGTAGCTGGCTTTTCTGCTATACCGTGCTTCGGGCAAGGTATGTTCATCTGGCATTCCAGATTAATAGGCGGCCTCCCATTTTGTGGGGGCGGTCTACCCTTGCGGCGCTGTCCGTCCTCCTGAGCATTGGTGTTGGCCAAAAAATCCGAATTACCATCCGCTTTACGCTTACCGTTGTATCCTTGATTCGCCGGGTTAGGTTGCGGCGCCTTACCATTCTTGTTTACCTTCCTTGACTTATCACTATCGGCGTGTGGGTATTTGGCATTATCGGAGTCCGCATACTTCACTAAAGCGCCCATGAGTGTCCCCATGTCATCACAATTACGCTTAAGCCGTCCCAACTTCAATTTCAAAGGTTCAAACCGGCAATTGCCTTCCAAGGTTACCACTGCTGTGCTTGGGTTGATGCTATTGGAGGAATGCAGGATCTCTGACACTCGACGCACCCAACTACTTGTAGACTCATGCTCTTCTTGAACGCAGGCAGCTAGATCGACGACAAACATTGGCTGCTTGCACGTGTCCTTGAAGTTATTGATAAACTGGCGGCGCAATTCGGCCCATGATCCGACAAAATTGGGTGGCAAGCCCTTCAGCCGAGTGTGAGCTGTGCCCTCTAGCATCATTGTGAAATACTTAGTGCATGCTGCATCATCCACATCTAGCATCTCCATTGCCATCTCATAACTCTCAACCCATGCCTCCGGGGACAGATCCGCGGTGTAATTGGGCACCTTGCGTGGTCCTTTGAAATCCTTGGGCAGTTTCACATTCCGCAAAGCGGGAGTAAGACAAGGCACTCCCAGGGAGCTAGATATAACCCCCGGTTCAACTGTGGTAGAGGAACGAACTGGCGTCGCCTGACGGGCTTCGTGTTGTGCTGTTAATTCGGCCTCCCGGCGCTGCCTGCCCTGATCCACTACGTTTTGAGCGTTCGCGTCTCCTCCTGCCGGATCATCCTGCCGCGGCGGATTACGTCTTCGTGCACTACTTGACACGGCCGGTTCATCCAGACGCCTAGTGTAACTCCGGCTTGGGCGAGGAGTTGAATGAATGCTCTCACGGCTGTGAGAATAAGCTTGCTGTTGAGTTAGCACCGTCCCCAAAAACTCCCTGGCCCGTCGTGCCTCTACTGCTATAGGGGATGTTCCTTCAATGGGAAGAGCGGCCAGTCGTGAAGCGGCAGCAACTATGTTATCCAATGGATTAGAGTAATGACCACGAGGGGTGGGCACATGCTGTGATGGTACAACCTGGCGAGTTGGCTCCGCGGCCGGCGGCTGGACTGACGCTCCCGTGCCCTGTGCCCCTCCCCGGTTCACCTCCAGCTGGTTACTGGTTCCCGCTCTTGGCATGCTAAAGAGGTTCCTTGCCTCATAAACCGGTGGCAAGCGAGATCGTTGCCTTCTCATCATCACCTCGTGTGAAGCGGTCTGATCCAACATGAGTCGATAAGCTTGAGCATCAAGCTCAGCCTGCTTTGCAGCCATCTTGGTTTTCTCAGCAGCTAGGTCCAACTTGGCTTGATCTATCCGTCTTTTCACCTTAGCGACCTCCGCATCATGCTGCTCCTTATTGGCCTGGGCTACCTCTGCTGTTAATAGCGCTGTCAAAGTGTCGACCAAGACGGATAAAGTTTCAGACCGCGATGGGTCAAGACCTCTAGCCCTAGCTCCCACCGCGTCTAATGTTAACGCCGTTGTAGTTGAGGACTGCTGCATAGGTTGTGATCCAGCCATAAAGACGGCAACCCGGTTTGGCGGATCGAGGGGGTCCGGAATACTGTCTCCATCAGAACAGCCCTCCGATCGGCCATCCTGCAACAGATATAAAGATTCTGTCTCTCCGGAGGACGATTCGTCACCGGAATAGACAACAGTCTCACTGCCAGAATCCGATCCGTCCTCGGCTTGTACTCCATGCACTGCTCCAACGAAGACGCGCTTCACGGCGGGCCGAACCCGGGCAGGTCTCGCACGCTTAGCTGGCTCGACGATGTTGAGGAAGACGTCCAGCTCAGGGCCCGGTTCACCGATCTTGCCGATGAAGACGTGGATGCCGCCGAAGGGGACCCGGTACCCGTATTTGATTGAATCAGCCTCGGGGCCCCAGCCTGCGTCGTCGATGTAGATCTTGCCGCGGCGACTCTTAGTCATCCGGCCTACTGCGTAGACCTTGAGTCCTTCAAAGTTGCCCTTCAAGAACTCGAAACCATCGCGCGATAGCCCCACGGTGGGCGCCAACTGTCGTGGTTTTGTCACGGCAGATGTCCTAGCAAAAGGACTTAGTCGTGAGGCCATCGCTACGGGTTAGATTAAAGGGGTTAAAGCGGACAAGGACACAGGAATTTTATACTAGTTCGGCCCCTTCAATGAAGGTAAAGGCCTACGTCTAGTTTGGTGTATATTGCTAGGGTTTCGATGACCAGGGAGCGAATCCGCTTTGCCCGTGTCTCGGTCTGTTGTTCTCTGTCCTGAACCGTCGCCGGGTCGTCCCTTTATATAAGAGGTGACGCCTGGTCTGGTTTACAGGATCCCAAGGCCGGCTCATAAACGTGTCCGGCTCGATCTCTATCCTTTCCTATCTTACATCACAAGTTACACATCGTATGGCGGTTTACAAATCATGGGCCCTAATGCCTCTTGGGCTTTAAGCTTCTTGGACCAAAGCGTCTTGCTCCACGTCTAGCTGGGCTTCAGTAGAAACAATCTCCACATGCATAAACCGGCCCCTTCTGGGCGGTTTATACCTAATAGTAATATCCCTGACAGATCTGGTGTTTCTGGACTCTGTTGCGGCTGGATGAATATTTCGTCGACTCCCCTAGGTTTTCTGGAATATTGGGTATTTATAGAGCAAATAGGCGGTCCGGGGGCCACCCGAGGTGGGCACAACCCACCAGGGCGTGCCTAGGCCTCCTGGCGCACCCTGGTGGGTTTTCCCCTCCTCGAGACTCCCCCCAGGTGCCACCAGGGCCCATAGTGTTCCTTATGGCCTAGTAAAAATCTCCAAAAATTTTCCCGGTGTTTGGGCTCCGTTTGATATGGATTTCCTGCGATGTAAAAAACATGCAGAAAACAACAACTGGCACTTGGCACTATGTCAATAGGTTAGTACCAAAAAATGATATAAAATGATTGTAAAACACCCAAGAATGATAATATAACAACACGGAACAATAAAATATTATAAATACGTTGGAGACGTATCACCCAACGGTAGATGTTCTAAGGGAATCTCTTGCCATTGCTGAGGATCTTGGCAATCAACATCTTCACATCGCCCCGGGTTGCTTTGGAGTGGTTGACGACATCCATCAGAGCATCAGTGGGCGTCACGGAGCCATTTTCAAGGAGATTACCAGCCGTTCAATACATTTGTTTCTTGCACTTATATTCATGTGTTAGGACCAGAACCCAGGCGATGCTGAAGTTATACTGAAGACACGAGACATGCACAAGGTTCAGTTAACGAACAGTTAAGATGACAAGAGAAAGTTCAACGACTCAGATCCCTTCACCGTTTCACTCGGGTCATTACTGTACACTGTCCGTTATAACAGTAGTTTTCCTACCATGCTGAGCTGGAAAGCAAGTATATTAGCCCCTCCCGTCGATGGAGGAAGGCAGGTTGTATTTCCCCAATTCCTAGCTTAGATAGAACCTTAGTTCATATTGTAAGTCAGGGTATCTTCGATCCCCATCCACAAATTGTACCAGGTACTACCATGATTTCCCCCTGTTCTTGTTAAATTCGAATATATCGGTGACTTGCTGGTAATCTATCTCTCACAAAGGTATGAGAGGCTAGTTGATTCTCGGCTACAGCAAATCATGATGGAGAATCGAGCAACGGAGATACGCGAGATCCTACGCCCGCTAGCTCGTCGACACGTCGGGGAAATTCATATACCGATGAGGGCGGGCGACGTCCGCGTGGCCGTCGTGCGTACGCGGGGTGCCGTGCCTTCACTGCGCCGCTCGTGAGGCACCAATGGATGCTGACCGGCACGGCAGCGCGCCGCTAATTTGTTGGAGAACATAGTATTTCAAAATTTTCCTACGATCACGCAAGATCTATCTACTAGATGCATAGCAACGAGAGGGGAGAGTGCGTCTACGTACCCTCGTAGAACGAAAGCGGAAGCGTCTAGTGACGCGGTTGATGTAGTCGAACGTCTTCGTGATTCAACCGATCAAGCACTGAACGTACGGCACCTCCGTGTTCAGCACACGTTCAGCTTGATGATGTCCCACGAGCTCTTGATCCAGTTGAGCTTCACGAGAGAGTCTCATCAGCATGATGGCGTGGTGACGGAGATGATGAAGCTACTGGCGCAGGGCTTCGCCTAAGCACTGCAACGGTATGACCGAGGTGTGTTTCTGTGGAGGGGAGCACCGCACACGGCTAAAACAATGTTGCTTGTCTGTTCTAGGGTGCCCCCTGCCGCCGTATATAAAGGAGCAAGGGGAGGAGGCCGGCCGGCCCTAGGCACGCCAAGGAGAGGAGGAGTCCTCTTCCTAGTAGGACTAGGACTCCCCTTTCCTAGTCCTACTAGGAAGGGGAAAGGGGGAAGGAAAGAGAGGGAGAGGGAGAGGGAAAGAGGGGCCGCACCCCCTCCCCTAGTCCAATTCGGACTCCTCATGGGAGGGGGGCGCCACCTCCTGGGCTGCTGCCCTCTCTCTTCCCTAAGGCCCACTAAGGCCCAATACTTCCCCGGGGGTTCCGGTAACCCCTCCGGCACTCCGGTTATCTCCAAAATCACCCGGAACACTTCCAGTGTCCAATTATAGCCGTCCAATATATCAATCTTTATGTCTCATACATTCCGAGACTCCTCGTCATGTTCGTGATCTCATCCGGGACTCCGAACTACCTTCGGTACATCAAAACTCATAATACCGATCGTCATCAAACGTTAAGCGTGCGAACCCTACGAGTTCGAGAACTATGTAGACATGACTGAGACTCATCTCCGGTCAATAACCAATAACGGAACCTGGATGCACATATTGGCTCCTACATATTCTACGAAGATCTTTATCGGTCAAACCGCATAACAACATACCATGTTCCCTTTGTCATCGGTATGTTACTTCCCCGAGATTCGATCGTCGGTATCTCAATACCTAGTTCAATCTCGTTACCGGCAAGTCTCTTTACTCGTTCCATAATACATCATCTCGTGACTAACTCATTAGTCATTTGCTTGCAAGGCTTATTATGATGTGTATTACCGAGAGGGCCCGGAGATACCTCTCCGACATTCGGAGTGACAAATCCTATTCTTGATCTATGCCAACACCACGAACACTTCGGAGACACCTGTAGTGCATCTTTATAATCACCCAGTTATGGTGTGATGTTTGATAGCACACAAGGTGTTCCTCCGGTATTCGGGAGTTGCATAATCTCATAGTCATAGGAACATGTATAAGTCATGAAGAAATCAATAGCAGTAAAACTAAACGATCATAGTGCTAAGCTAACGGATGGGTCTAGTCCATCACATCATTCTCCTAATGATGTGATCTCGTTGATCAAATGACAACTCATGTACATGGTTAGGAAACATAATCATCTTTGATCAATGAGCTAGTCTAGTAGAGGCATACTAGGGACATACTGTTTTGTCTATGTATTCTCACATGTACTAAGTTTCCGGTTAATACAATTCTAGCATGAATAAAAGACATTTATCATGATATAAGGAAATAAAAATAACATCTTTATTATTGCCTCTAGGACATATTTCCTTAAGTCTCCCACTTGAACTAGAGTCAATAATCTAGAGTACAAAGTAATGCACTACAAAAAAAGACACATCCGTGACATTTTGGGCCGAGCAGAACTTTTTTCTGTCATACTTATGACACTTCTATGACAATAATTGCGACAAAACATGGTATCATCTTAGATGTGGTGGGGTCCTACTTCTATGACAACAAATCATGACAGAAAATGGGCTTTTCGTCCTGGGCGGGCCGGAGACGCAGCTGGATGACGGAAAAACCGTGGTAGAAGCGAGGGTGAGGAAAATATCGAGGTGCTCCCGATTATGGTGGGTGGTCGTGGCCGAGTGATGCACGTTTCTCTCGTACACGCACGCGTGTGGGTGCGAGACATTGAGCTCTAACTGAACCGGAGCGAGGCGTTGGGCTCTAACTGAACCTGAGCGATTGCACTGCAGGCTACGCGTTACTAAACCCGAGCAATCGATCGATGGCTATTAACTGAACCCGATTGAGCGATTCCTTCGCTACTGCTGCTAACTGAAGCCGATCGGTGCTGCCTCTACGTGAACAGTGAGCGTTGCTGGATGGGTTTCGAATGAACAGTTCCCGGTGGGGGTGGCTGAATAGGACCCCATGGGTGTTGCCTCTGCATGAACAGGACCCCGTTCGATCGAGCCGGTTGGGGCTGCATGAACAGGACCACCCCGTGGAGGGCTGCATGAACAGTAAATAGTGGAGGGCTGGATGAACAGTAGCCCGTGGAGGGTTGGTTGAACAGGAGCCCGTGGAGAGGGCTGGTTGAACAGTAGCCGGTGGAGTAGCGCGCGGTGGAGGCTGGAGGAGGTCGACGGTGGATGAACAGTAGCCCGTGGAGGCTGGAGGGGTCGGCGGTGGTGATGAACAGTATCCCATGGAGTCCCGTTTTGCGGTACGCCACACCCCTCCCTATGAACAGGACCCCTATTTCGACCGTAGCGCTCCAACACAAGTCTGTTTTCTCCGTTTTGCGGTACGCCACACCCATCCCGATGAACAGGACCCCCGTTTCGACCGTAGCGCTCCAACACAAGTCCATTTCCTCCGTTTTGTGGTACGCCACACCCCTCCCGATCAACATGACCCCCATTTCGATCATAGGAGGTCTGTTTCCTCTGTTTTGCGATATGCCAGACCCCTCTCGATGAACAGGATCCCATTTCGAACGTGGCCGGTCGAACACAAGGCCGTTTCCTTCGTTCTGCGGTACGCCAGGCCCCGTTTCCATCGGCTGTTCTGTCCAAGCCCTCACGATGAACACGACGAGGCATTCCGTTCTGACCCAGCCGGTTGGCTCCCCATGAACACGACGACGACATTGTTTCTCCGTTCCGACCCAGCCATGTACACGAGCCCTGGCCGTACGTATGCGCGAGTAGGCGTTCGATACCCTGCCCGCATGTACGTATGTGGCCATATTTTGTTTCTTGCACACTTGCCGCTATACGTACGTGTACATGCTACGTGCGTGCCTCTACTACGACACGTGCGCGCCTCTACATCGACCAGTATGTACGTACACGTTCGCGACCATAATGACAACGCTACCTTGCCTGCGAAGATGTAGCTGGTGGGTCCCAGCTGTCAACCTCTCCACGTACAGTACTCTTCCGATGAAAGTCATTCCTTGACCATGTTGACCACGCCGCACCGAGAGCACCAGGGCGATGGACGACGGCGAGGCCTAGGAAGGGGACGACATGGAGCCGGGGAAGATGCGGTAGTGGAAGTCCAGGCGGAGAGGAGTACGAGGGTTCACTGGTTCGGCTGCGGTGTGAGGCTGCCATCGTCGCAGGGCCTGGCCAGCGGTGGGAATAGTAGGGGGCGGTGAGGCCTCTGTGGCAGGACAGCCGGCCACGGGAGGCAGGAGCATGCAGCACGACCGGCGCTGCTTTGGGCGGCTGGAGCAAGAAGACCAGAGGTTGAAGAAGCACTACGGCCGTTGGATGGACATCTTACGATCACTGGAGCTAGAATCATTCATATTGACTAAGTTGACAAAGCACCCCGTCCCCGTAAACTTAGTAGGCCCACAAGTCAGCCACCCACCAAGGTGGGTCCCAACTAGCAGGGGGAGTATTCATTTTTTTGTGCGTAATAAGGTGGCACTTCCGGTGGGTCCGAGCTGATAGCGGGGGGAACATTTTTTTTCGCGAAATACGATGGCCCGTCCGGTGGGTCCCAGCAGTCAGGGGGGAAACATTTTTTCGCCAAATATGGTGGCCCATTCGGTGGGTCCCTGCTGTCAGGTAGAGGAATAATTATTTTCCGCGTAATAAGGAGGCACTTCCTTGCGGCTGCCGTGGACCCAGCTGTCAGCCTCTCCATGTACAGTACTCTTCCGATGGAAGTCGTTCCTTGACCACGTTGACCACGCCACGCCGAGAGCACCAGGGCGGTGGACGACAACGAGGCCTAGGAAGGGGACGACGCATAGCCGGGGAAGACGCGGCAGTGGATGCCCACACGTCGAGGAGTATGAGGGTTCACTGGTTCGCTACGGTGTGAGGCTACCATCGCCGCAGAATAACAGGGGGTGTGGGTGAGTAGAGGGATGGCCTGGCCAGCTGTGGGAGTAGTAGGGGCGGTGAGGCCTCCGCCGCATTGCAGCCCGCCATGTGAGGCAGGAGCACGAGGCATGACCGGCGCTGGTTTGGGGGACTGGAGCAAGAAGACCAGAGGTTGAAGAAGCACTATGTACGGACGTTGGATGGACATCGTACGGTCACTGGAGCTAGAATCGTGCATATTGACTAAGTTGACAAAGCCCTCCGTCCCCGTCAACTTAGTAGGCCCACAAGTCAGCCTGCCACTATACTGGGTCCCAACTAGCAGGGGGAGTATTCATTTTTTTGTGCATAATAAGGACGCACTTCCTTGCGTGCGAAGATATAGCTGGTGGGTCCGAGTTGTCAGCCGTGGTAACGTTTTCTTGCAAAATACAGAGGCCCTTCCGGTGGGTCCCAGATGTCAGGTGGAGGAATCATTATTTTGCACGTAATAAGGAGGCATTTCCTTGTGTGCGGCCATGGACCCAACTGTCAGCCTCTCCACGTACAGTCCACTTCAGATGCATGTCGGTCGTTGACCATGTTGACCAGGCCGAACCGAGAGCACCAAGGCGGTGGATGATGGCGAGGCCTAGGAAGGGAACGACATGGAGGCAGGGAAGACTCGACAGTTGTTTCCCACACGGAGGGGAGTACGACTGTACGAGGGTTTACTGGTTCGTCTGCCGTCGCCGAAGAATAACAGCAGGTGTGGTGAGTAGAGGGATGGCTAGGCAGCGATTGGAGTACGGTGGGGCGGTGAGGCCTGCGCGGCAGCACGGCCGGCCGCGGGGAGGAGAGAGCAGACAGTCCCGCCGGCGCTTGTTTGAGCGGCTAGAGCAGGGATAGCAGAGATTGAAGAAGCACGACGGCCGTTGGATGGACATCCAACAGTCACTGCTTTTGCGTCAACCTTTTTTTTAGGAAAGCCTCAAATCTGTGGAAAACATCATACATCCCATCTGCCATTATTTCTAATAATTTACAGCCCATTTGCTAATTCTTAAGGTTTTTTGGAGCCCATATTCTTTTTGTTAGCATAATAGCATTATAGCCCATATTGTGGCCATGGTTAAAAAGTTATACGAAATTTTGCATATTTCGGTGCGGCCCGAACTGTTTTTAATCCCGAAATTTTGAGTCACATTCAAACTGATTTTAAAAATAAATATATATCAATATAAAATCCAACAAATTGTCCACGCATAAAAATCAATGCAATTTAAAATCTCAAAATAAAAAAAAGAAATTTGAAACTAATTGCCGGTTTGATGTGTTTTAAAAATGTACATCCCATTTCTCATTATTGATAGGCCATTTTCTCGGCCAGCCGAATGAAAGCTCTCCCCGTCTTGAAAGATTTGCATCCCAACAGGCCTGACAAAGCGACTTACTTGGCAAATCACAAAAAAACTGGGCTGTGGCCATGGACCCAGCTGTCAGCCTCTCCACATACAGTACTCTTCCGATGGAAGTCGTTCCTTGACCACGTTGACTACGCCGCGCCGAGAGCACCAGGGCGGTGGACGACGGTGAGGCCTAGGAAGGGGACAACGCGGAGCCGGGGAAGACGCGTAGTGGATGCCAACGCGGAGAGGAGTACGAGGGTTCACTGGTTCTGCTGCGGTGTGAGGCTGCCGTCGCCGCAGGGCCTGGCTAGCGGTGGGAGTAGTAGGGGGCGATGAGGCCTCAACGGCAGCACAGCCGGCCACTGGAGGCAGGAGCAGGCGGTCTCGCCGGCGCTGGTTTGGGCGGCTGGTGCAAGAAGAGCAGCGGTTGAAGAAGTAGCAGGACCATTCGATTCAAATCCAACGGTTACTGCTGCTAGAATTGTTTGTTGACTAAGTTGACAAGCCCTACGTACGCGTCAACTTAGTAGGCCCACAGGCCAGCCTCCCAACAGGTGCGTCCCAGATGTCAGTGGGAGGAATAATTTTTTTTCGTGTAATAAGGAGGTAGTTGATTGCGTGCGGCTAGGCCAGCGGAGGGAGTAGGGTGGGCCGGGAAGCCGGCGCGGCATCACAGCGGGTCACAAGAGGAGGGAGCAGGCAGTCCCGCCAGCGCTAGTTTAGGGGGTTGGAGTAAGTAGATCAGAGATTGAAGAAGCACGTCGGCAGTTGGATGGACATCCAACAGTCACTGCTACTAGAATCGTGTGTTGACTGACAAAGCCTTGCGTAAACAAGTCAGCCTCGAAATATGTGGCATGTACAACCCATTTGCTATTATTTTTATATTTTTTACTCATTTTATAATTCATATGGAATTTATTGCAGCCCGTTTTTCATTTTTAGAATTGCTGCCCATTTTCTGGTCAGTACTAGGGTTAAAAAAAACTAAATATGTGGGAAATTATGAAAAATCGCAAATTTTTGCTCGGGAACAAAATATTCTTAATCCAAAAATTAGTAGCCATACTAAAACAAATAGAAAAATAAATTAGTACTATGTCATGTTAAATCCAATGAAATGCATATAAGATATCAGTGAAGATCAAAAACAAAAAAAGAAACTAATATCCCATTTGCTATATGTTTTTTGGAATTTTCAACCCCTTTTGATATTAATTTTAACAGACACTGACCATACTCTTTGGCCAGGCCGGAATGCATCCCTCCTCGTCTTGAAAGATTTGCAGCCCAGTAAGTCAGAGAAAACAAATAGGCCTAGCTTGGGTATTCTTCAAAAAGAAATACTGGGCTACCTATTTTCCCAAAGTAAAAACTGCTGGGCTGGTCATGTTGTTAGACGGCCACAGAGACCGCACAACCCACTTTATAGCTTGCTCCTCCGAATTACTTACTTATGTTTAGGGGACCATGAGCATGTACCTTGGCCGGATTCATGTGAGAGCCTCCCTTCTAGTTAATTATGGGCTTCTCTATTGGGCCTTCATCAGTGGGCTGCATGTTATCAACAAGTGGAAAATGTGTTTCATATGAAAAATAGTATGTGCTACGTACGGTACGGGGCACTAAAGGATCAAACCGTGCAACGACTTCCAAAACATTGTGTTTGTCGTTCTAACAACACATTTATTCAACCAACAAACGAAATATACTACTGATTGTACATTGAAAACAACAGCAACAACAACCAGGGCTGGGGTGCAACAAAAGCAGTAAGCAGGCCAGAAGAGTGAAGACGCAGCTCTCTCTTCCAAACCAAACATCAGCCATCATTACAAAAGGGCTACCAAAAAAGAACAAGTGTATGCATCAAACTAAATAAAGATCCTACTACACAAGAGTACGCATCTAACTAACTCTCTCAGTTAGATGTTACTATTTATTAAGATGTGGAGATTGGCTGACGGCTTGAACCAGATGGGTGCCTGACGGGGGAAACTCCAGCCAGCAGGTCGAAGTCTGATACTTGCGACCCTCTCTCCTACTTTGTGCTGCAGAGCGTGGCGGCACATATCAGGGTATGGTGCATGCAGAGACGCATGGTACGCTGTGTACACACAGTTTTGCTTGATGAACGAACCCGCGCTGCCATCATGATCCTTGCCGTCGGTTATCTCCTGGTTAATCGGATAATTCAGTCCGACAAATAGAGAGTGTGTACCAAGGCTACTTACCAACCTCCAATCAAAAATTCCTGAAGGCCTAGAGAAGCTCGGATCCTGCTCAAAGACCTTGCAGTGATTGTGATTGTATTTCGTGAAACAACACGTCTGGTACGTGCCGTTGTCTGATCGAGCCAGGAACCACCTGCAACTACCATGCCACTTTTCTTTGAAAGGTTCTGGGATTAGGAAGGGTAGGGACACCAAGCGGCCTACAGCATCATATCAAGTTGGAGTCAATAACCCTAAAAAAAGTTGGAGTCAAATAAAAAAGGGCTCTTGATGTAGTCAATCTTAAGAACAAAATGTTATGAGCATGAACATTTTTTCAATAAATGTTGACAGTAATATAAGCAAGCCATCATGATATCATAGGAAAGTAACATACTACCGTAACAACCGTTTGTAGCGATATTGGAGTAGGCCAGCAATACGTCCAAACATAGAAGGAGTCGACAGCGTAAATGAAGCCCTTGTGTTCAATGGCATCAGAGAACCATGGATGATGTATGATCATGTGATGGACGTGCAGATTTATCCACTTACCGCAGTGACCTGTCAGATAGGCGAGACCGCGGTTGAAGAACGCAATTAGCCTGAAGTCTTTATAATTCGCAGATCACTACTGGCCCTTGGCGAAGAACATCAAGTACGAGACATGCTACCCGTTCACCGTGCTGGAGTCGCTGGAGGATCAGCGCTGCCTGCTAGTCTCGGAGGAGGACGACAGCTTCTTCCTCTTGATCGTGGGCACCGGCGAGGCCCGCGCAGGCCACCGCCACATCTCTGTAGTGTGCGCCAGGGGCGACGCCGCTAACGCTGACACTGACACGAGGCCGATGTATGGGTGCGTGCTCACTATTACAACCCCTCAGAGTTACATGGGCGGCGACACTGGCTACGCCAAGCTGACTTGGACTCTGCCGAGCTGGGACCTTCCCGCCGATGTGGACATGGAAGACGCACGGTATTATTTGACCCCCAACAATGTGCACGGGGACTCCAAGGAGGTTCACCTGGACATCTGCATTATCAAGTTAAATGTTGATCATTAGTCTTCGCTCAATGTAATCTGCTGTCTAAGCATGTGGAGATCATTTCCTGCAAAGCACAATAAGAGTTATTTCTTCTCAAGTTTTGGATGCAGGTTGAACAGTTGAACTCTTTTGTTTGCAAAAGATACTTTTTTATCTATTTCACCCGGATGTTTGTGAGCTCTAGAGATGAAATAATATCCGAACAAACCTATCGATACCCGTTACACATGAGATGACCCCCACATCCTTTGTCAAAATAAACAACTCCCCGATCAATGCATTTCACTCTTCCGTGCAACGCACGGGCACCTTACTATAGATTAGTACGACCAAAAATTGAAGTAACATTATATATAGTATGATAAATGATGATGCATGTCACCTAAAATTATATCATTGAAAACTATGTTCAAATACGAATCCAACGATATTGTTTTTCTTGACATGCACTAACATTTTGTCAGTTAAATCTTCAGTCAAATTCAATGGGGGATAAACCACGACCGATGTAGTAGTACTAGTGTAGAGGGCGGCGCTACACGGGAGTCTCACCTCGCTTGTGGCGCGGCAGTAAAGCTGTCATATCACAAAACCCAACCACTCCTAGTAATAAGTGGCCTGGTAAAATAAACGGTCAAGCAACCATCACATCCCTCCGTCTTTTTTGCATTTCATCTCTCTGCATTTACTTTCTCCGGTTCATCTCGCACACTCGATCCCTAGCTACTACTCCTAGTATCCCTAGCTACTACTCCTAGGGCCAGTTCTTTTAGCGGCTTCCCCAGCTTTTCCCATAAGACTAGTCAGAGTGGAGAGTAACATTAAGGCGCCTCACTCATTTATTTGGGCTTCTAAACTAGTACTACTAGTAGTACCTCCGTCTTGGTTTATTCCTCACCATTGTAATTTGTGCTAAATTTTGACCAAAGATTTAACTAATAAAATTTTAGTGCATGTGGCATGCACTAACATTTCATTAGTTAAATTTATGATCAAAATTTGACACATATTACAATGGGGACCAATAAACCAGGACGGAGGTACTTAGTAGTTATGGGATTACTAATCTAGAAGCCTAAATGAACTGGCCCCTGGTAGTCCTACTAGTAGTACTCCCTCCGTCTAGGTGTGTAAGTCACCTAAGGTGGAGTAGCGCGACCTAGGTGGCTGCGGATTGGAAGATGACAAAGAATTGGACCGAAAATTCGTCCAATCACCGCGCCACTTTTTTCCTCCTAAACCAAACGGAGATTAGCAATGAATCCCTAATTAACAGGGCTGCTGTTTCAGCCAACCCATGCAGGCCCATTGACGTGCATGCAAACTGGGGTCAATCCCTCCCCTAATCAACATGTTCCTTCTCTACATGCATAGGTCGCTCATTCTCTCCCGCATTAAGTCCCCCCTCCCCCGCTTGGTTCAGCCAAAAAAATTGCTCGCTGATGAATGAGGCAGTGAGGGGAACGAGGACGGAATTTAATACATTGCGCCTAAGTGTTTTGGGAATATCTGATTTTCGTAAGGTGACTTACACACCTAGACGGAGGGAGTAGTACTCAAGTTGGAATTCCAATTGCACGGCACAACTTGTTAGGCAAAAAATTTGATACAGGGTGTAGGAAGAGGTTTGGGAATTTGCATGCCTTTCCGACCAGTGAGATACTCCGTACAAAGTACGACAGAGAAATAACCACAGAGAAGGAAGCTAAAAGTAAACAATCAAATGAGCATTTTTGCATTTGTTTTGCATTGAATCGTTTCACAAGCTTGACTAGTGCTGTTTTTCTACTTTTACAAAAACCGCATCGTAGTGTTAAAACGTGCACTTGCACATACATAAGTAATAGTACTCCCTCCGTCTAGGTGTATAAGTCTTCCCTCTTTCTTGGTCACGGTGCACAACCAAAGATGACTTATTGACCTGGACGGAGGGAGTAGCACAGTCTGCAAGCATATATAGAGAGAGACGTGTAGTGTGATAGTATATAGTAAAGTTTGTGCTATATGCACGTACTTACAAAATGCGTACGAATACACAAGGTTTCCAAACTTTCCCTTTTACATACTTAATTAAGGACGCTAATAATTCATGAACATTCGGGATTTATCATTTGCTTCCCATAACAAATGATATCGCCTTACAAAACAAAAATTATACTCCTACTAAAAGCCACGACACTCGCAGGAGCGCTTGCGGCGCGCCACGAGTGCCCTGGTGCGCGGCCATTTCCCAGCGCGCCGACACAATGCCTCTTCCTCAACCTCGCAACTCGCGAGGTGCTAATTGGCGGCTTGCCAGCGGGCGACCGCGATCTCACCGGTGTGGTGATCCGGCGACAACAGGTACTCCTCCTGGCTGGAAGCGTGCACCCGGTCCACGTACCGCCAAGCGTAGATGAGGCGCTTGGGCCCGACTGCACTCAGGGCTTTGGCACGGGCGTCCTCCGCCACCCTCACGGCCCTCGCACGAGCCATCTGCCAAAGAGCCAATTGCCTGACTCTCTCGGACGCGACATAGGCCGGCCAGGCAGCTTGTCCCGCGGTGTGCTTCTCTTCCTCGGCCTTCTTCTCTAACTCTATTTTGGCGCGCTCTGCTGGAGGCAAAGCCTCCCACAAGGCGACATCCATTTCTTTCCAATGCTCCTCAAGGCTGGGGGGCTCGACGGGCGACGCGGCATTCTCCTCGTAGCGGGGAGCCGACACGTCCTCCGACGCGTGTGCTGACGAGATTGGGAACGCTGACGCGCCCATCTCGACGCGTCACGGTGAGGAGCGGAACGCCGACACGTCCTCCTCGACTAGTGGCGGCGAGGAGCGGAACGTCGACGCGTCCACCTCGACGTGTCGCGGCGAGGAGCAGAACGCTGACGCGTCCTCCTGGACTAGTGGCTGCGAGGAACGGAATGGCGACACGTGACCGTCCACGCGGTGCAGCGAGGGGCGCCTAGGGCTTGGGAGGGGCGATGCCATGGTGGTCGACGTGAGAGGGAGGGGGAGGAGATAGCGATGAACGTGAGCGTTCTTCCGAATGTCATGGGAGGCACAGTATTTATAGCGAGCAATGGCACACCTACGTAAGATATGTACTGAACTGCACTGACTTAACTGCAGATCCAGTTGCGTCAATGACATGTGGGCCAGATGTTGGTGATCGTAGCAGAAAATCAAAAAATTTCCTATGCCTCACCAAGATCTATCTATGGAGTAATCTAGCAATGAGGGGGAGGGGAGTGCATCTACATACCCTTGTAGATCGTGATGCAGAAGCATTGCAAGAACGCGGATGAAGGAGTCGTACTCGTAGCGATTCAGATCGCGGTTGATTCCGATCTAAGCGCCGAACAACGGCGCCTCCGCGTTCAACACACGTGCAGCCCGGTGACGTCTCCCACGCCTTGATCCAGCAAGGAGAGAGGGAGAGGTTGGGGAAGACTCCATCCAACAGCAACACGATGGCGTGGTGGTGGTGGAGGAGCGCGGGACTCCAGCAGGGCTTCGCCAAGCACTGCGAGAGACGAGGAGGGAGAGAGGTAGGGCTGCGCCATGCGAGAGAGGTCAAAACCGTGTTATGGGCAGCCCCAAACCTCACATATATATAGGGGGAAGGGAGGGGCTGCGCCCCCTTTAGGGTTTCCCACCCCTAGGGGTGCGGCCACCCCAGATCCCATCTAAGGGTGCCGGCCAGAGGAGGAGAGGGAGAGGGGGGCGCACCAGATTGGGCCCTAGGGCCCATCTGCCCTAGGGTTTGCCCCCTTCCCCTCTATGATGCGCCTTGGGCCCTTGTGGGGGGGGGGGGGGGCGCACCAGCCCACCTGGGGCTGGTCCACTCCCACACTTGGCCCACGCAGCCCTCTGGGGCCGGTGGCTCCACCCGGTGGACCCTCGGGACCCTCCCGGTGGTCCCGGTACGCTACCGATAGCGTCCGAAACTTTTCCGGTGACCAAATGGGACTTCCCATATATGAATCTTTACCTCCGAACCATTCTGAAACTCCTCGTGACGTCCGGAATCTCATCCGGGACACCGAACAACATTCGGTAACCGCGTACATACTTTCCCTATAACCCTAGCGTCATCGAACCTTAAGTGTGTAGACCCTACGGGCTCGGGAGTCATGCAGACATGGCCAAGACAACTCTCTGGTCAATAAGCAACAGCGGGATCTAGATACCCATGTTGTGTAACACCCCAAATTTTTGAGTTGGTTTTTCTTTCAAACTTTTGGCCTTTTTGGAAGGGGTTTGTTTGATCTTTTCTTTTGCCCTTCTAAAATCCCTTTTGGCCAAAGTTTGTGTGTCTTCTCAAGCTTGGTTTTTGGCCTTGAAGTTTTTCTCTTGTGTTTGGCTCAAGCACAAGTTGAGTTTCAAGGGAAGTTGTTTGAAGTTCTCCACTTCTTGTTTTAAACTTCTCAAGTTTGACCTTGGACTTATCTCCCCTCCAACCTTCATCTTGCCTTGATCCCAACAGAAATAATTCTCTCCAAGACTCTCTCCACACCTTGTGACAAGTCTCTCATGAATTCCAGTAGGTTGTAAGCTTATTGGGATTTCTCTCCTATTTACTTTACTCCAAAACAAATTCTGTCTTTTATAGTGGACCTTGGTGACTTACAAAGGAGCCACCATTTCCATCTAGTTATTTGACTCCAAACCAACTCTCCTAGATAGTCCTTAGTACCCACAACCTAGACCTATCTTGTTTCACTGGTCCATAGCTCAAAATTTTCAAGTTTCACCTACTGCAAGTTTGGACCAGATTTGCCAAATTTGGTGAAATTCATATTTATCTTCTTCCAAAAATTCTGTGAAAAATCAGGCAACCTCTAGATACATCAAGAGGTCACTCCACCAAAAATCAGCTCCAGAAACATTGCACACATACCAGAATCATTTCATCAAACACCTAGCCTACACTGAACTGTCAGCTGTTAACTGAAACTGTCGACAGTTCATCAGTCCGTCAGTGTCGTCAGTTTCGACAGTTCGTCAGGAGCAGCAACAAAACTCGTCTGTACTTCCTTGGCTCGACGCTGCACTGCAGCTTCTTCTTATCCAGTCGCCGCACGCTCGCTTGGCCGCTTCTGGGCATCGGTGGCACCCTGGCCCGACCGCGCCGGCGCCTGCCACGGCAACAGCGCCGCCCGTGGCGGCTGACAGAAGCAACGCCGCAGCACAACGCCGTTCGGCGCCGCCCAAACCACCCCAGTGCTCCGCGTGTCCATCTCCACAGCCAACGCACGCTTGGCACGCCGTCGCCGTGGCCTGGCACGCGCAGAGCGCCGTTTCTGCCGCCGACGTGCCGCGCGGCCGTTCCGCCGAGGACAGGTCGTAACTCCACCTCTCCTGCTGAGTTAAGCATGGGAATGGAACCCCTACAGATCCTAGATGATGCTCAAGCCCCTAACCCCGCCGCCCGACCACTGCAGCGCCGTAATTGACTCGCCAGACTTATCCGTTCGCGGCAGCCACCTCGAGCCGCCTATAAAAGGCACCCCAGAGCTCGTTCTCGAGCCCACACATCCTCGCTACCTCCCTAGACCGCGCCCAACCTCTGGAAGAGCCTCGAGGGGCCCTTCTTCGCCAGCTCCGGCCAGCTACCTCCGCCTCGGGCTCCAGCTCCGTTCACTCCGGTGAGGGCTTCTCCGCCGCCGTGGACTCGGGCGTAGCATCCTGGCATCCACCTAGGCCTGACCCCCACCTCAATTTCACCCCAGGAACCCTCTCCGACAAGGTCCGCGACCACCCGAGTCGCCGTCCGCCGGAGATAAGGTCGCCGTCGACGTGGGGCTCGCCGACACCCAACTCCACCACCATTCGACGCGGAAGACCACCGTGAAGCCGTAGGTACCACTCCCCTCCCCTAACTCGCCGTGGATCAACGCCGGCGATCACCACAGCACCGGCGCCGGCGCGGCTCTGTTTCCATTTTCAAACCTGACAAGTGGGGTCCCTTGTCAGCCTCTCATATCTCCCCCTCGAACCGTTTTCTGTTGGCGTATTCGGGCAAAGTGCGTTTTCCTCTGCGGTTGACGTACTGCATACCGATTCGCTTTGTTATTTTCTGTTCTAGCCCCTGGATCTTTTCTGTTTCATTACAGATGGGTCCCTGGACCGAAACCTTAATATCTTTTAAACTAAACATGATTTTTAGTTGATTCTTTTTCTGTCCTCTTTAGTTTTCTGCCTAGTTTTTTGTCATATTTATGTGGAAATTTTTGGATTAACTTTATTTGCATGCGCGGTATTTATGTTAGTATGTATTTTGTTTGAATACATAGATACCGAAGGCCGTGACGGGGACGCGAATCACATCGAGTTAGGCTCCGACTTTTCAGAACTAGGCAAGCATGTTTGAACCTTTGATATGATGAGTGTGTTGCATGTTTGCTCGAGCTGTTCTTTGCATAAGGATGGTCATATAAGCATATATGTATGGTTATATTTCATGCAAGTAAGCCTCGGGTGAGTCCCGAAGGAAAATGTTGAACCACCTCGATCATATGGTGATATGATGGGTGGAATGCTGGTATGGTTGGAGCATGCCAGTAGTTGGTTAACTCAGTATCAACAGAGATCATGCCATGATTCCGTTCGTCTCCTTTTCGGTACTATAATAGGCCGTCCATTGGGATTACGGTCTAGTCGGTTGTAAACCACTTCCCGAGTACACACCAAGTAGAGGGGCCGGGATGAGGGTTCCATGGCCCTGGATTAAAGCCTGTCATCCGGTCAGGGGGCATGGGTGTTTCCGGTTGGGTCCGTGAGGGGGGCACCCCTTAGAGCGCGCATATATAAATTTGATCCCATGCTATTCGAGGTTGTAGCCTCCCCGTCTTAAAGTTTTTCGTGAATGTCGTCGCGGGTGATTCCGGACGACAGGATGTTAAATGGGTGTGTACTGGTTAGTTGGGTTTCTACTAAAACACTGTAGACGGGACTAGCCCGCGTGGCTATTAGAACCCGTTGGCTATGAGTTAATAGTACAATCTCTGCAGAGTTAATTTCCTTCAGTAGCCATGTTTATGGTCTAGGGTCAATCTTCATGTCAACCCGGTGACCGTCTCTAGTTCATTCTTGTTGATAACCAGAATAGTATCTTCGTCAAGTTCATTTGGTAGATGAACTCACCCTATCTCTGTGTTGATTTACTTTCAGAAGTATTTCATCATTGTACTGTTGTCATTTATAAGCCCTTTCTGTGATGTCGCTCAGACGTCCGATTGTGGCATTATTTTCATTTATAAGCCCTTTATGTGATGTCGCTCAGATGTCCGACTGTGGCATTATTTTTATTTAAAAGCCCTTTTTGTGATGTCGCTCAGATGTCTGACTATGGCATTCTTTTCTTTTATAAGCCCTTTATGTGATGTCGCTCAGACGTCCGACTGTGGCATTCTTTTATTTATAAGCCCTTTATGTGATGTCGCTCAGACGTCCGACTGAGGCATCCTTGTTATTTATTTTGCTATAAGCCCTTTATGTGGTGTCGCTCAGACGCCCGACTGTGGCCTGTTATCATTTATTATTTTTCCTACGAGGCGTCACCCAGACCCTCGTTTGGTCTCTTTATTATCATCTTTTGGATTTCGGGAGGATTACCGGCCGACTTCCATCTTTACCTTCAGTGCATTCATATTTTATTCCGGTCACATTTTTGCTGGAATACTCCTATGCATCATGTTGGCATTTATTATATCTTAAGTCCGAACTATCTTGCGAGTACATTCAAAGTACTCACCTGGCTTGTTGATTTGGCCAGATGTGGATGAAGGCGATCTCATGGATGAAGAATTCGATAGCGAGTCCGACGCTTAGAGGAGTCCCAGTCAGTCCCTTGCCATCCTGGAGTTGATCACTATTATATAACCGCTTCCGCCTATCACCAAATAAGTTCATTGGGTCTCACTCCGACACCCGATGGACTGTATTATATTGGAAGTCACATCACCCACTTCACTGTGACATATTCCACCACCTTTTATTACGAGTTAGTAGTATGCCACCCTGCCTTGTGTCGTATCCGCCTTTATGTATTATATTGGCGCGCTTGTAATAAAATTGTTGAGCAAACCCCAGCTCAACCTTGTATAATATTCAGTGTACTGGATATTCTGTATCAAGGAATTGTCTGCCGACAAGGAATTATGTTCCCCGCCGGTTTAAAAAAAAGGTCTGTCTTCCGGTAATTATTTTACTGAAGGACCGGTCGTGACAACCTTGGTATCAGAGCCAGGCTGACTGTAGGACGCCACTAGGTGCGCTCTCTAATCTGTTATTAGCGAAAATTTGCTTTTCATCATTTTTACATCTGTAGCAATTTTCTGTTGGTTAGCATATATTCTTGGCCTGACTATTCGGAATTTTTGTCTACTTTTGTAGATGGCCAGCAACGAATGTGATGCACAGGTGTTCACCAACATTCCTGAGGGGTTTGTCAAGCTCCTCTTCGCCATCACTAAAGTCGCGATCGGGCCATCCACGCGTCCCGAGTTTACCCTCTACCGTCACAAGCTCAACGACAGCATGTCTATGCATCAGGCTATGGTGCACTTCAAAGGTGGGCGTTCTGAAGCGCGCCGCCTCCATTTTGTGGGCAGAGCCATGCCTACGGAGAGGCATGCCATGCAGATGGCTGCCCATGAGGCGATAGCTCGCCTCCGGGACATCCTTCCTTCGATGAAGACTCGTCGTTTCCGTTACCTCCCATGTCACGTGCCATATATGTGTCACTATGCATTTGCATGTGCAAATGGGGAGCGTGACGAAGCCATTGAATCAATGGTTGAGTACCTCAAGGCACTTGAGGCAGCCTTTGATAATTTAGTGGACGACCTGGTGGCCACCCGTATGGAGATGGTCTAGAGTGGCTCCGCCAACAAGAGGGAGTTACTCCATACTGCACCACCAATGACATTTGTCTCGTCCGCCGCATCCTATACACCTTCCATCTTAGCCACCGCTCGCTGTCTGCCTACCACTGAGGAGTTTGACCAAGTCATTGCTCCTACTCCAGTCAGAGCTGCACCGCCTGCTGCACCTGCTTCGACACCTCGTACTCATACTCCGTGACTGGAGCCCATCAGTGAGGAGGAAGTTGAGTCTCTAGCACCACTGGGCCTTACCCTCGGCAGGCCGAGGGAAATCTTTAACATCTCCGACTAGCGTGTCATTCCGCGATGCACCGTGCTCGCTTGTAATGTTTGTGTGTTATGTAAAATAGGATGATGGGAGTAGTCTGTTTGCGCATCATGTAGGACCTTGGAGGAGTGCACTAGTTTTAAATAACATGTCAGGATGTCTACGCACACTCTGAGTGTCGTATGTATAATTAGAATCTGCATGTAATATATGTACTAGTAGCCTTCTCCGTGCGCAATCAACCGGTTTATTTCAAAAATCTCTTCGAGCTCGTGTTTGATCGCTGTTGCAAAATCTTGGTTTATTTTGCTGCTCGGTTCTTCTCAGATTTTCTGCTTTGTTACCCCCAGAGTAAGAAATGACTCGTCCCTGGACACGTTCCATGCCAAGTCCGCCGGAAGAAAATTATGGCACACAGACAAACAAAAATTTCTCACAGGGGCAGTCAAGTCAGCAGGGCAGTGAAACAGCATTTTCTCAAGTGTGCCGTCTTTATGAGCAAAGTCAGCAACAACACCAAGAAATGATGAACCATGTCATTAACATGGGAAATCACCGTGAACCATACCAACAGCACTCAAAATTGTCTGAATTTCAGAAGACACGTCCAACAACATTCTCGCATATTTTCGGTAATGCCGTTTGGACTGACCAACACCCCCGCATATTTCGTCCACCTCATGAACAAGGTATTTATGAAATTCATGGACAAATTTGTGGTGGTATTCATTGATGATATCTTGGTATATTCCAAGACCCCTGAAGAACATGTCAAACACCTTCGTATTGTACTGGGAGAATTAAGGAAACACCAACTTTACGCCAAATTCAGCAAATGTGAATTTTGGTTGAGACAAGTGGGTTTCCTAGGACACGTATTAACACAAGAAGGAGTTGCTACGGACCCAGATAAAGTCAAGGCTGTACTCGGCTGGAAGTCGCCAGCCAGTGTAACGGATATACACAGTTTCCTCGGTATGGCCAGATATTACAGAAGGTTTATCGAAGGATTTTCCACCATAGCCAAACCAATGACACAGCTACTCAAGAAAGATAAGAAATTTGTGTGGACCGAAGCATGTGAGGAAAGCTTCCAAGAACTCAAAAAGAGGTTAACAACAGCCCCAGTATTAATTGTACCAGACATACACAAGAGTTTTGAAGTATATTGCGATGCATCCCGGAAGGGCCTCGGATGCGTACTGATGCAAGAAGGCAAAGTAGTCGCCTACGCTTCCCGACAACTGCGAAAACATGAGGAAAATTATCCTACTCATGATTTGGAGTAGGCAGCAGTCATTCATGCACTCAAGGAATGGAGGAACTTTTTGCTTGGAAATCGCTGTGAAATATATACGGACCATAAGAGCCTCAGCTATATTTTCACACAGCCAGATCTTAATTTATGACAAAGACGCTGGCTGGAACTGGTAAAGGATTATGACGTTGGTATCCACTATCACGCAGGGAAAGCAAACGTGGTAGCAGATGCTCTCAGCCGTAACCCCAGCCCGAACAGCGGCAGCATACAAAACCTGAGACCCGAATTTCAGCAAGAATTCGCCAGACTCAACCTAATGATGGTCACAGAAGGCGAAGTATCCAAGCTAGAAATACAGCCTACTCTAATAGAGCAAATAAAGAAGGCTCAGCCTGGACACCCCAGTATCGAAGGGATAAAAAGAAAAGTAAGTCAGGGCAAGGCCTTAGAATTCACCATAGACAGTGAAGGAATATTATGGTTCGGAGACAGACTTTGCGTACCGAATAACAACGACCTTAAGCAGCAAATTCTCGCAGAAAGCCACACCGCTCCATACTCGATCCACCCTGGAGGTACGAAAATGTACAAGGACATTCAGGAAATATTTTGGTGGCACGGCATGAAGAGGGATATAGCCACTTTTATTGCATGCTGCGATTCATGTCAACGCATCAAAGCCGAGCACCAAAAACACGCACGGCTATTACAGCCAAACAAGATACCAGAATGGAAATGGGACGATATTGGAAAGGATTTTATTGTTGGACTACCACGGTCACAACAAGGTAACGATGCCATATGGGTCATCACAGATAGACTGACCAAGGTGGCACATTTCATACCCGTCAAGACAACCCATACCACTCAAAAGCTCGCCAAGCTTTACCTCGCCCGGATAGTATGCCTACATGGTGTTCCCAAGACTATAATATCCGACAGGGTCACTCAGTTCGTCTCAAAATTTTGGGACCAGCTGCAGCAAGCCCTCGGGACACAACTAACGTTCATCACGGCTTACCACCCCCAGACTGGAGGACAAACGGAACGAGTAAATCAAATACTCGAAGACATGCTAAGGGCATGTGTCCTCACCTATGGGGCCAGTTGGGAGGAAAGCTTACCATATGCCGAGTTCGCATATAACAATAGTTACCAAGCTAGCCTGCAGATGGCACCTTTCGAAGCCTTGTACGGACGAAGATGTCGTACTCCATTGAATTGGTCGGAAACAGGGGATAGTCGCATATTCGGCCCAGATATGTTAAAGGAAGCCGAGGAGAGAGTAAAAATGATACGGGATCGACTCAAGACCGCCCAAAGCCGACAAAAGAGCTATTACGATCAGAAGCATCGGGAAATAAGTTTTGAGCCCGGTGACGACGTATACTTACGTGTGTCACCTATGAGAGGACTACAACGATTCAAATTAAAAGGGAAACTAGGACCACGATTCATCGGACCCTTCCGTATAGTTGCACGGAGAGGCACAGTAGCTTATCAGCTGGACCTTCCCAAGGAACTGTCCGACGTTCACGACGTATTCCACGTCTCGCAACTACGGAAGTGTGTATGCAACCCAGAGAAACATGGGTCACATGAAAACCTTGATGTGCAACCAGATCTCACATACCAAGAACACCCAGTGAAGATTTTGGAGGAGTTTGAAAGGAGGACCCGTTAGAAAACTATTAAATTTCTCAAAGTTCAGTGGAGTAATCACATAGAGGATGAGGCAACATGCGAAAGGGAAGATTTCCTTCGGGCAGAACATCCGCACCTATTTGAGGATCAGCTGAAATCTCAGGGACGAGATTTTTCCTAAGGGGGTAGGTGTTGTAACACCCCAAATTTTTGAGTTGGTTTTTCTTTCAAACTTTTGGCCTTTTTGGAAGGGGATTGTTTGATCTTTTCTTTTGCCCTTCTAAAATCCCTTTTGGCCAAAGTTTGTGTGTCTTCTCAAGCTTGGTTTTTGGCCTTGAAGTTTTTCTCTTGTGTTTGGCTCAAGCACAAGTTGAGTTTCAAGGGAAGTTGTTTGAAGTTCTCCACTTCTTGTTTTAAACTTCATAAGTTTGACCTTGGACTTATCTCCCCTCCAACCTTCATCTTGCCTTGATCCCAACAGAAATATATCTCTCCAAGACTCTCTCCGCACCTTGTGACAAGTCTCTCATGAATTCCAGTAGGTTTTTTTTTTTTGACTATATACTGCAGGGCAAAAGCCCCACAGCCCACTTTAGTTATTTATAAAGAATGAAAATACAACAAAGTTAGAGATACTTACAAAGGTTGAGGAAAAGAAGGAGCTAAGGTAAATTAGCTAACCAATACATGAATCTATCCTTATATTTACATTTTATCCTATGAGATAAGAGAGTCATGTCATGAATAAAGCTGTGCCTCCATCGCCTGAAGAGAGGAGTAACATTCCTGAAGACCTTTCCATTCCTGGTAATCCAAATATTCCAGGCAGCAGTAAAAACCACTTCAGTAAAGAAAGGTTGACCAAAGTCAGTCCTTGCTTTGCAGGCCATTTGGTAGGTACTCATACCAGGTGTAGGATCCCATGAGATTTGCAAATAGTTCCAAACTCTTTGGCTGAATATGCAGGAGAAGAAAAGATGGCTGACATCTTCATGTATAAGATGAGGGCAGAGAACACAGGTTAAATCATCCACATGCCAATGTCGACGTTGAAGCATGTCTCTGGTGTTGAGCCTGTCTCTAAGGAGAAGCCAACCAAACATTTTGATCTTCATTGTGCAGGCACTCTTCCATATCCAAGAGAAGATAGGGTCAGAGACAATTTGTTGATGAACCTGAATATAGTATGATTTGGGCCTAAAGGAACCTTTATTAAAAGGCCAGATCCAGCTATCAATGTCCTGTGAAGTACCCTGAGAGATCAAAGCATTTTGCAGATGCTGTAGTTCATCAAAAGCATGTGTGGATAGAGGCATGTGAAAAGATCCCAAGAGATCCTGAGCCAAAACTTGGGCAACAGAAAGATGACCATCAATCACAAAAGAGTATAGCCTGGGGTAATAATTGCTCAATAACTCTCCATTTAGGGCAGACAGCCAAGGATCATGCCAGAAAAGTATGGAGGTTCCATTACCAAGGTGAGGTCTGGCAATGGACAAATATTTGGCAGATAATTTGAAAACATCTCTCCACCAAAAAGATCCACAAAGAATAGTTGAATGAGGCACAGAATCATGATAGTAAGAATCCCAGACCAAGCTAACCCAAGGGATATCATGATGGTTGTAAAACTTATGAAGAAATTTCATCAACAGAGCTTCATTGTGCACTTTGAGGTTAAGCACTCCAAGACCCCCTTTATCCTTTGGTAAACAAACCAATTTCCATGCTGCAAGAGACTGCTTTGGAGTGTCAGTGTTGCCTCTCCACAAACACTGTCTCTGTATCCTTTCAATTTGTTTAAGAATGCCAAGTGGGATGTCCAGAGAGCAAAAGAAGTAGATAGGCATAGAAGATAAAACAGACTGAAGAAGCTGTAGTCTGCAGCCCTGATTAAGGAAACAGGAAGATGCAGAGAGTCTTCTTTCAATTCTATGCACCAAGGGGAGCAAGTCTTGGACTGTAGGCTTAGTTGTACCCATAGGTAAGCCTAAATAAGTAAATGGCATAGTGCCAAGCTGACAGCCCAATAATGTGGATAACCTGTGTGCCTCCTCAGCAGATAAATTGATGGGAATCATCATAGATTTAGCAAAATTTACTGATAGTCCAGTTGAAGCTGCAAAAACATCTAGCATGTCCTTCAGGGCAGTAAGTTGATGATCTATAGCAGGAAGAACAATTAAAGTATCATCTGCATATTGGACAATTGGGTAGTCTGAACAGTTTGTAGGAATTGGTAGAGTTAATATGCCTCTACTGCACATGTCATTCACCACAGATTGTAGTAGGTCAGCAGCAAGAACAAAAAGTAAAGGAGACATGGGATCCCCTTGTCTGACCCCTCTCTTACAGTGAAAGTGACTACCAGGTACCCCATTCAGCAGAATGGATGAAGAACCAGAGGAAAGAATGGTCCTGATCCATGAAATCCACTTCCCATTGAAACCCTTATATCTGAGGATCCTTAAGATAGCTTCATGTTCAATGGTGTCAAAGGCTTTAGTGAAGTCCAACTTCAGAAGCACAATAGGCCTTTTGGATGTTTGGCATTGATGTATATACTCAAAGCACCATGCCAAACAGTCCTGAATGGATCTAGACTTCAAGAATCCATACTGATTCTTATGCAAACAAGAAAGAATGACTCTTTGCAGCCTATTAGCTAAAAGTTTTGTTAGAAACTTTAGGCATGTGTTAGTCAGAGAAATAGGCCTATAGTCATTCATAGTGACAGAACTTAGTTTTTTTGGAATCAAAGTTATCAGGGAAGTGTTAATACATTCCAGGTTCAGGGATCCATCATAGAATTCTTGCACTAACTTCATGAAATCCTCTTTGATGATATTCCAGCATTTCTTCAAGAAAAGACCAGTGAAACCATCAGGTCCAGGAGCTCTATCAGATGGCATCTGCTTAATGACCAGCTCAATTTCCTCTTGAGAAAAGGGTTTAGTTAAATCATCCAAACCCTCCACTTTTGTAATGATGGAATCTAGATCAAAACCCATATTGATACCATTGGAACAACCCATTCTATTTTTGAATTCTTGCAAAAATAGAGCAGACATGGTAGCATGGTCAGAGATAATATCATTATCCACAGTAATACTGGAAATTGTGTTGGACCTGAATCTCTCAGTAGCCATAGCATGAAAGAACTTTGTGTTGTCTTCCCCAACTTTGATGTTTCTAATTGTGCACCTTTGTTTCCAGTAAATGAACTGCAATCTGAGAATATCTTCCAGGTGTAACTTCACAATTCTTCTGAAGTTAGCTTCATGAATGTATAATGGTCTAAGCTCCTCAAGAGTATCCAAATGTAAAATTACCTTGTTGCAGTCTTGGATTAGCCTCTTGATTTTTGAAAGGTTAGTATGCCAAACCTTGAGAGCATATCTGAGATTCTTAAATTTGGCAGATAAGGTGGCAGCAGATGACAGTCTGTGGACTGGTTTAGACCAAGTTTGACTAACACAGTCCATAAAACCAGGCAAGTCAACCCAATAATTCTCAAAACGAAATATCTTTGCCTTTGGAATCATGGTTTTAATGGAGACCACACAAGGTGTATGATCAGATGTAGATCGAGCTAGGGGTATCACCATTGTGTTTGGGAAGAGACAAGTCCAATTAACTGTGGTAAAGAACCAATCAATTTGCTCCAACAGAGGTATAGACTGCATATTTGACCAAGTGAAACGTCTACCTTTCAGAGGAAGCTCAATAAGACCAAGATGTCCAATTACTTCATTAAACAGGAGCATGTCATTAACATTACCACCCGGTTTGTTTCTGTTGTCCATGGACCTAAGAAAATTAAAATCTCCAAGCAAGAGCCAGTTAGCATATGTGGGGATGTCAAGGTTATACAGCCATGAGATAAAAGCATCTCTAGCAGGGTTTTGGCAAGGGCCATAAACTGTAACCAAGGTCCAAACATCAGAACTATGTTTTGATGTAAACTCCACTGTGATACCAAAGCTGAGAGATTCAATCAACTTGCCAGTGAAGACCACAGAATTCCAAAGAACAATCATGCCACCAGAAGCCCCAACCGAGGGGACAAAAATAAAGTGATCAAAACGACGAGGGCAAAACTTTCGGATAAATCGTTGATCCATAAGCTCACATTTAGTTTCCTGCAGACAAATAACAGAGCAGCCACTCTCCTCTATTTTCTGGCGAACAGCACGTTGACGAATTTCAGAATTCAGCCCACGCACATTCCAGCAAAGCACTTTCCAGTCTCTAAAAGATGTATTAGTCATTACAACCCCAAAAAAAAAAGTAGCAAAATAGGCATCACATAATGATGACCCTTCCAGAACCTCAAGTTGCATGTCACTTCAATAACTGAAAAAGAAATCCTAACAAGATAAATGGTTTTAACAGGGGTTAACCATAAACCCAGCAGGAATAAGAACTTAGACATTATTCGCCGAAGAAGAAGCGGACGAAGTTGCCGGATCAGCATTAAGCATGTCGGCCGAAATCTTCTCCGGGGCGATGCCAAGGTGATGTCCAATCTTCTGAAGAACGTGGATTGGCGTGGGCGGTGGAACTGCATCAGCTGCCTCATCAGACGAATGCTCCTGCACCTTCCGCTTCTTCAACGGCTTGGTTGATGGCTTCTTCAAAGGAGCAGGCTTTGGCGAACTATGTCTGAAACCATCGCGGAGAGCAGAGAGGCGAGCACTTCGTCTGACCTGGGTTTCCACAACAGCAGAAAACTTCCTCCTCCGAGTCGTCTTGGATGTTGCAGAAAAGTTAAACGTGTCCATCTCGACCGTGGTCAGCGGATCAGACACTGTCATTGCATCAATAGAAGGCGCAGCTTCATCAAAACAGAGTGAGCGGACGACTTTGGGCTTCTTGGCTGCAGGCTCTGGAGGACAGATTGCAGGCGGTAGAAACACAAGCTCGTTGCAGAGCCTCGAGGTGGAGAAAGAAAGCTCCCAAGTATCCTTTGGCAACACAAACGGCTGAACAGGGCTGAGCTTAGGCATACCTTTAGGAATATGCAGAAGTTCCAAAGAAGGCATCAATTGAGAAAAACAACGGGCCCAGAGCATCTGCGGTGGAATTTCAGGTCCAAAGAAAGTAAGAACTCGGCCAACAAAAATCGGAGGCTGAACCACAGGTGGCTGGTACACAGCGAGGGCATGGGCATGACTGTCACTATCAGAGCTTTGTCCTGGCCCAGAGTTGTCCATCACCACAGACTCCTGCGATACTTCATGCGGATTGTCATCTTGGACCCAGTCATCCACAGCAACCTCATCATTGTGTTGCTGCTGTACAGGGGGCTCGTTCCATGCTAGTTGGGGCTCGTTCCATCCAAGCTGAGGAAATTCAGGCATGACGAAGTTGAAATTATCAAACTGAAGATGCCCTGGCAAAGGATGCGGATTGCCGTTGACCGGCATGGGATCTTCATCTGCAGGTAGAATGTCTGCAAACTCCGCTGAGAGGACGTAAACAGGAGCAGTCCAGGAGATTCTGAGGGCTCCGAAATCACCATATTCTCGATAGACAATGTCCCTCGGAACTAGCTCAGGACAGGGAAAGGAAGCATAAACCAGAGTGCGAACCATGCGAGGATCATCTTGATGCCACTGATGATAACGGCCAAAGGTACTGACAGCATCAGAAATATACTTAGCATTGCGGTAGTCCAATGGAATCCCCAATATCATGAGCCATCCTCTGCGAAAACCTTGGGTGGCCCGATAGTTGATACCATGATTATGCGGGATGAAACGAACAAAGTGCCCATTGGCAAGGTCATATGGAGGATGATCCATGATGGCCTGCCTAGAAGCAGCACTTCTAAACTCAAAAAGCCCAACACCCTCGATCCACTGCTGATCACTAAGAACATCGCGGTGAAGTTGATTCATAACAAAGTCACTAACCAGCTGTCGGAACTGTAGGTTCTGACCAGGCGGTGGAGGAGGCTCCACAATGCCGATTGCATACTGCTCATGGTGTTGATCTGGCGCGACCGCCGGAGAAAGAAACGTCCGCGGCAACCTCGTTGGCCCACCATCAATGACTCCAAAGCCCGGCGGAAGGAATTCCTCAGGGTTAATGGCGAAGTTGGCCATGGTCGATGAAGGCAGCAAGGTGGTGGGCGGTGGAGAAGATGAAGATTGGACAATGGTGGAGGACGGCGGCGATGGGACAGGACTCTGCTAGTGCGCGTGGGAGGTCGTCTCTAAAACCGAGGAGACGCGAGGAGGTAGAATAGGAATAGGACTCGTGGCAGGAACTGATTCCACCTCCTTCAATTTACCAAGATTTTGTGGCACCTTATTTTTGACCTTCCAAACAAGACCGTTATCCAAAGCCCATTGCTTGCATTGAGAGCTGCGGTGGCCCGAACGATTGCAAGCCAAACAGACGGGGCAAGAAACAGACATGTGGCCCTTTTGCAAGCATTTAGAGCACGTTAACACCCGGGCCACCATGTCATCCACCATATCATTAAACTGATCACGTGCCTCTTGCGACGAGGGCAACTCAACAGGCAGAGGGCCGGGTGCAATCGGCCCAGGTGCAGAAGACCCAGATGCAGAGAGCCCAACATGGGCGGCCGGAAGTTCCGGGGCGGACGTTGGAAGAACCCGCAACGTATCGCAGGCATGCAGATCCTGAGGTTGCGAAGAAGCCGGCGCAGTATTAGGAATGAGATCTTTTGATTGAACCGTACCAAAAATGATCGGCGGCGCCGCCACCGTCCAACGAAGATTCACCGGCGGCGAGGGATGAACGAGAACCCTCTCATGGGCAGAAACATCATAGCCCGCTTCAATAATGGTGTCAATCTCAGCCTGTGTTGCAGGGTATCTATAACCTTTGCAAGCATCATAGTTTTGCATGGTAGCAAAAGAAATCCTCTTCTGAACCTTTGCACTTGATCGAAGAGAAGACTTACGTGGTGGATGATGCATGGCAAGCATGCCAAGAGCGGCGCGTCGTTTTGATGGACTAATGAGTATCCACTCAGCATCACACTCAATAGTCCAACGACGAAATTCACGTTCCCAATTAGGACCACCACGACCCCAGAGATTGAAATAACATTTGAAGTTCAAGCAAGTAAAAGAACGAAGATTAAGAACCAGGAAACCAACTTGCTTAGAGGATACATTAAAAGAATAAACCTTGTCATGTATGTATGAAACTCCAAATTCAATAGCAGAACCTCCAATGGCCGCTTCCAAAGCTGCCGCAACAGAATCTTCTGTGAGACGAAAATCATGTCGCCCAAAAGAAACAACCATCGTGAAATGTCCAGAATCATCCGTAGGATGAATTGAGAGACCAGTAGATCTGAAAACCTTATCCGCAAACTCCAAACCCTTGGAGAAGTCCAAACCAAGGGTGGATCCAGTGTAGATCGCCATGAGAAGATGAGATCACCAGAACGAGAAGAAGACGCCGGAGAGATTGATCGGAAAAGAACCTCAGATTAGAGGTGGTGTGGAGAGATCGCCGGAGGAGGTGGGTGGGAGGTGGAAGACGCCATCCCTTCCTGTCCATATATCATCCTTATTGCCTTTCCCCACTCAGCATCTTCCTCTGAATTCCAGTAGGTTGTAAGCTTATTGGGATTTTTCTCCTATTTATTTTACTCCAAAACAAATTATGTGATTTTTATAGTGGACCTTGGTGACTTACAAAATAGCCACCATTTCCATCTAGTTATTTGACTCCAAACCAACTCTCCTAGATAGTCCTTAGTACCCACAACCTAGACCTATCTTGTTTCACTGGTCCATAGCTCAAAATTTTCGAGTTTCACCTACTGCAAGTTTGGACCAGATTTGCAAAATTTGGTGAAATTCATATTTATCTTCTTCCAAAAATTCTGTGAAAAATCAGGCAACCTCTAGATACATCAAGAGGTCACTCCACCAAAAATCAGCTCCAGAAACATTGCACACATACCAGAATCATTTCATCAAACACCTAGCCTACACTGAACTGTCAGCTGTTAACTGAAACTATCGACAGTTCATCAGTCCGTCAGTGTCGTCAGTTTCGACAGTTCGTCAGAAGCAGCGACAAAACTCGTATGTACTTCCTTGGCTCGATGATGCACTGCAGCTTCTTCTTATCCAGTCGCCGCACGCTCGCTTGGCCGCTTCTGGGCGTCGGTGGCGCCCTGGCCCGACCGCGCCGACGACTGCCATGGCAACAGCGCCGCCCGTGGCGGCTGACAGAAGCAACACCGCAGCTCAACGCCGTTCGGCGCCGCCCAAACCACCCCAGTGCTTCGCGTGTCCATCTCCACAGCCAATGCACGCCTGGCACGCCGTCGCCGTGGCCTGGCACGCGCAGAGTGCCGTTTCTGCCGCCGACGTGCCGCGCGGCCGTTCCGCCGAGGACAGGCTGTAACTCCACCTCTCATGCTGAGTTAAGCGCGGGAATGTAACCCCTACAGATCCTAGATGATGCTCAAGCCCCTAACCCCGCCGCCTGACCACTGCAGCGCCGTAATCGACTCGCCGGACTTATCCGTTCGCGGCAGCCACCTCGAGCCGCCTATAAAAGGCACCCCAGAGCTCGTTCTCGAGCCCACACATCCTCACTACCTCCCTAGACCGCGCCCAACCTCTGGAAGAGCCTCGAGGGGCCCTTCTTCCCCAGCTCCGGCCAGCTACCTCCGCCTCGGGCTCCAGCTCCGTTCACTCCGGTGAGGGCTTCTCCGCCGCCGTGGACTCGAGCGTAGCATCCTGGCATCCACCTAGGCCTGACCCCCACCTCAATTTCACCCTAGGAACCCTCTTCGACGAGGTCCGCGACCACGCGAGCCGCCGTCCGCCGGAGATAAGGTCGCCGTCGACATGGGGCTCGCCGACACCCAACTCCACCACCATTCGACGCGGAAGACCACCGTGAAGCCGTAGGTACCACTCCCCTCCCCTAACTCGCGGTGGATCGACGCCGGCGATCACTGCAGCATCGGCGCCGGCGCAGCTCTGTTTCCATTTTCAAACCTGACAAGTGGGGTCCCTTGTCAGCCTCTCATATCTCCCCCTCGAACCGTTTTCTGTTGGCGTATTCGGGCAAAGTGCGTTTTCCTCTGCGGTTGACGTACTGCATTGCGATTCGCTTTGTTATTTTCTGTTCTAGCCCCTGGATCTTTTCTGTTTCATTACAGATGGGTCCCTGGACAGAAACCTTAATATCTTTTAAACTAAACATGATTTTTAGTTGATTCTTTTTCTGTCCTCTTTAGTTTTCTGCCTAGTTTTTTGTCATATTTATGTGGAAATTTTTGGAGCAACTTTATTTGCATGCGCGGTATTTATGTTAGTATGTATTTTGTTTGAATACATAGATACCGGAGTCCGTGACGGGGACGCGAATCACACCGAGTTAGGCTCCGACTTTTCAGAACCAGGCAAGCATGTTTGAACCTTTGATATGATGAGTGTGTTGCATGTTTGCTCGAGCTGTTCTTCGCATAAGCATGGTCATATAAGCATATGTGTATGGTTATATTTCATGCAAGTAAGCCTCGGGTGAGTCCCGAAGGAAAATGTTGAACCACCTCAATCATATGGTGATATGATGGGTGGAATGCTGGTATGGTTGGAGCATGCCAGTAGTTGGTTAACTCAGTATCAACGGAGATCATGCCATGATTCCGTTCGTCTCCTTTTCGATACTATCATAGGCCCTCCATTGGGATTACGGTCTAGTCGGTTGTAAACCACTTCCCGAGTACACACCAAGTAGAGGGGCCGGGATGAGGGTTCCATGGCCCTGGATTAAAGCCCGTCATCCGGTCAGGGGGCATGGGTGTTTCCGGTTGGGACCGAGAGGGGGGCACCCCTTAGAGCGCGCATATATAAATTTGATCCCATGCTATTCGAGGTTGTAGCCTCCCTGTCTTAAAGTTTTTCGTGAATGTCGTCGCGGGTGATTCCGGACGACAGGATGTTAAATGGGTGTGTACTGGTTAGTTGGGTTTCTTCTAAAACACCATAGACGGGACTAGCCCGCGTGGCTAGTAGAACCCGTTGGCTATGAGTTAATAGTACAATCTCTGCAGAGTTAATTTCCTTCAGTAGCCATGTTTATGGCCTAGGGTCAATCTTCATGTCAACCCGGTGACCGTCTCTAGTTCATTCTTGTTGATAACCAGAATAGTATCTTCGTCAAGTTCATTTGGTAGATGAACTCACCCCTATCTCTGTGTTGATTTACTTTCAGAAGTATTTCATCATAGTACTGTTGTCATTTATAAGCCCTTTCTGTGATGTCGCTCAGATGTCCGACTGTGGCATTATTTTCATTTATAAGCCCTTTATGTGATGTCGCTCAGACGTCCGACTGTGGCATTATTTTATTTAAAAGCCCTTTTTGTGATGTCGCTCAGACGTCCGACTGTGGCATTCTTTTCTTTTATAAGCCCTTTATGTGATGTCGCTCAGACGTCCGACTGTGGCATTCTTTTATTTATAAGCCCTTTATGTGATGTCGCTCAGACGTCCGACTGAGGCATCCTTGTTATTTATTTTGCTATAAGCCCTTTATGTGGTGTCGCTCAGACGCCCGACTGTGGCATGTTATCATTTATTATTTTTCCTACGAGGCGTCACCCAGACCCTCGTTTGGTCTCTTTATTATCATCTTTTGGATTTCGGGAGGATTACCGCCCGACTTCCATCTTTACCTTCAGCGCATTCATAGTTTATTCCGGTCACATTTTTGCTGGAATACTCCTATGCATCATGTTGGCATTTATTATATCTTAAGTCCGAACTGTCTTGTGAGTACATTCAAAGTACTCACCTGGCTTGTTGATTTGGCCAGATGTGGACGAAGGCGATCTCATGGATGAAGAATTCGATAGAGAGTCCGACGCTTAGAGGAGTCCCAGTCAGTCCCTTGCGATCCTGGAGTTGATCATTGTTATATAACCGCTTCCGCCTATCACCAAATAAATTCATTGGGTCTCACTCCGACACCCGATGGACTGTATTATATTGGAAGTCACATCACCCACTTCACTGTGACATATTCCACCACCTTTTATTACGAGTTAGTAGTATGCCACCCTGCCTTGTGTCGTATCCGCCTTTATGTATTATATTGGCGTGCTTGTAATAAAATTGTTGAGCAAACCCCAGCTCAACCTTGTATAATATTCAGTGTACTGGAAATTCTGTATCAAGGAATTGTCTGCCGGCAAGGAATTATATTCCCCGCCGGTTTAATAAAAAGGTTGGTCTTCCGGTAATTATTTTACTGAAGGACCGGTCGTGACATTTTGGCTCCCACAAGCTCCATGATGATCTCATCGGATGAACCACGATGTGAAGGATTCAATCAATCCCGTATACATTCCCTTTGTCTATCGGTACAATACTTGCCCGAGATTCGATCGTCGGTATCCCGATACCTTGTTCAATCTCGTTACCGGCAAGTCTCTTTACTCGTTCCGTAACACATCATCCCGTGATCAACTCCTTGATCACATTGTGCACATTATGATGATGTCCTACCGAGTGGGCCCAGAGATACCTCTCCATCACACGGAGTGACAAATCCCAGTCTTGATTCGTGCCAACCCAACAGACACTTTCGGAGATACATGTAGTGCACCTTTATAGCCACCCAGTTACGTTGTGACGTTTGGTACACCCAAAGCATTCCTACGGTATCCGAGAGTTGCACAATCTCATGGTCAAAGGAAAAGATACTTGACATTTAGAAAAGCTTTAGCATACGAACTACACGATCTGTGCTAGGCTTAGGATTGGGTCTTGTCTATCACATCATTCTCCTAATGATGTGATCCCGTTATCAACGACATCCAATGTCCATGGTCAGGAAACCGTGACCATCTGTTGATCAACGAGCTAGTCAACTAGAGGCTTACTAGGGACATGGTATTTGTCTATGTATCCACACATGTATCTGAGTTTCCTATCAATACAATTCCAGCATGGATAATAAACAATTATCATTAACAAGGAAATATAATAATAACCAATTTATTATTGCCTCTATGGCATATTTCCAACAGTCTCCCACTTGCACTAGAGTCAATAATCTAGTTTACATCGCCATGTGATTAACACTCATAGGTCACATCGCCATGTGACCAACATCCAAAGAGTTTACTAGAGTCAGTAATCTAGTTCACATCAATATGTGATTAACACTCAATGAGTTCTGGGTTTGATCATGTTATGCTTGTGAGAGAGGTTGTAGTCAACGGGTCTGCAACATTCAGATCCCTATGTACTTCGCAAAACTTTATGTCATATCGTAGATGCTGCTACCATGTTCCACTTGGAGCTATTCCAAACTGTTGCTCCATTATACATAACCGGTATCTCTACTCAGAGTTATCCGGATAGGTGTTAAGCTTGCATCGACTTAACTCTTTACGTCGAACTCTTTATCACCTCCATAACCTAGAAACATTTCCTTATTCCTCTAAGGATAATTTTGACCGCTATCTAGTGATCCACTCCTGGATTACTTTTGTACCCTCTTGCCAGACATGTGGCAAGGCACACATCAGGTGTGGTACTCAGCATGGCATACCGTATAGAGCCTATGACAAAAGCATAGGGGACGACCTTCGTCCTTCCTCTTCCTTCTGCCGCGGTCAAGCTTTGAGTCTTACTCAACTTCAAACCTTACAACTCAGGTAAGAATTCCTTCTTTAACTGATCTATTTTGAACTCCTTCAAAATCATGTCAAAGGTGTGTGTCCTTTTGAAAGTATCATCGGGCGTCTTGATCTATCTCTATAGATCTTGATGCCCAATATGTAAGCAGCCTTATCCAGGTCTTCCTTTGAAAAATTCTTTTCAAACAACCCTTTATGCTTTCCAGAAAATTCACATCATTTCGAATCAACAATATGTCATTCACATATACTTATCAGAAATGTTGTAGTGCTCCCACTCACTTTATTGTAGATACAAGTTTCTAACAAACTTTGTATACCCAAAAACTTTGATCACTCCATCAAAGCATATATTCCAACTCCGAGATGCTTGCTCCAGTCCATGGAAGGATCGCTGGAGCTAGCATACCTTTTAGCATCCTTAGGATCGTCAAAACTTTTCTGATTATATCACATACAACCTTTCCTTACGAAAACTGGTAAGGATTCTTATTTTGACATCCATCTGCCAGATTTCATAAATGCAGCTAATGCTAACATGATTCCGACGGACTTAAGCATCGCTACGGGTGAGAAAATCTCATCGTAGTCAACTCCTTGAACTTGTGAAAAAACTCTTCGCCACAAGTCGAGCTTCACAGACGATGACATTACCGTCCACGTCCGTCTTCATCTTAAAGATCCATTTATCTCAATGGCTTGCCAATCATCGGGCAAGTCCACCAAAGTCCATACTTTGTTTTGATACATGGATCCTATCTCGGATTTCTCGGCTTCTGACCATTTGTCAGAATACGGGCCCACCATCACTTCTCCATAGTTCGTAGGTTCATTGTTGTCCAACAACATGACCTCTAAGACAGGATCACCGTACCACTCAGGAGTAGTACATATCCTTGTTGACCTACGAGGTTCGATAGCAACTTGATCCGAAGCTTCATGATCACTATCATTAGTTTCCTCTTCAATAGTCGTAGGTTCCACAGAAACATCTTTCTATGTTGCACTGCTCTCCGGTTGAAGTGAGGGTTCGACAACCTCATCAAGTTCTATCTTCCTCCCACTCAATTCTTTCGAGAGAAACTCCTTCTCGAGAAAGGACCCGTTCACAGCGACAAACATTTTTTGTCCTTGGATCTGAGATAGAAGGTATACCCAACTATTACCTTTGGGTATTCTATGAAGATGTATTTGTCCGCTTTGGGTCCGAGCTTTTTCCGGCTGAAGCCATAAGCATCGAAGCCCCAAACATTAAGAAACGACAACTTTGGTTTCTTGCCAAACCAAAGTTCATACAGCGTCGTCTCAATGGACTTATATGGTGCCCTATCAAAAGTGAATGCAGCTGTCTGTAATGCATAACCTCAAAATAATAGCGGTAGATCGGTAAGAGACATCATAGATCGCACCATATCTCATAAGGTTCGATTACGACGTCCGGACACACCATTACGCTGTGGTGTTCCAGGTGGCTTCAACTGTGAAACATTTCCACAATGTCTTAAGTGATTGCCAAACTCATAATTCAGAAAATCTCCCCTTGATCAGATCGTAGGAACATGATCTTCTTGTTATGATGATTCTTAACTTCACTCTGAAATTGCTTGAACTTTTCAAACGTTTCAGACTTTTTGCTTCATTAAGTGAATATACCCATATCTACTCAAATCGTCAGTGAAGATGAGAAAATAACGATATCCACCACACGCCTTAATTATCATTGGATCACACACATCAGCATGTATGATTTCCAACAAGTCACTTTCCTGTTTCATTGTACCTAAACACGGGATCTTAGTCATCCTACTCATGAGGCATGGCTCGCATATGTCAAGCGATTCAAAATCAAGTGACTCCAAACATCCATCAGCATGGAGTTTCTTCATGCATTTTATGCCAAAATGACCTAAGCAGCAGTGCCACAAGAAAGTGGTACTATCATTATTAACTCTACATCTTTTGGCGTTAATATTATTATCATGTGTATTAGTATGATCGAGATTCAATAAACCATTGGGTGCATGACCATAAAGGTATTATTCATGTAAACAGAATAACCATTATTCTCTAACTTAAATGAATAAATGTATTGCAATGAACATGATCTAATCATATTCATGCTCAACGTAGACACCTGATAACATTTATCTAGGTTCAACACTAATCCCGAAGGTAGAGGGAGCGTGCGATGGTGATCTTATCAACCTTGGAAACACTTCCAACACACATTGTCACCTCGCCCTTAGCTAGTCTCCATTCAGTCCGTAGCCATTTGCTTCAAGTCACTAATAATAGCAACTGAACCGGTATCCAATACCCAGGTGCTACAAGGAGTACTAGTAAGGTACACATCAATAACACGTATATCAAACATACTTTGTTGAAGTTGCCAGCTTTCTTATCTACCATGTATTTGGGGTAGTTCCACTACCATGTGACGTTCCCCTTACAATAGAAGCACTTAGTCTAAAGGTTTGGGTTCAACCTTGGGTTCCTTCATTAGTGCGACAACTGGTTTGCCATTCATGAAGTTTACCTTCTTGCCCTTGCCCTTTTGAAACCAGTGGTCTTGTTAAACCATCAACACTTGATGCTCCTTCTTGATTTCTACTTTTGTGGTCTTAAGAACCTCTAATAGCTCCGGGATCATCTCCATTCTTTGCATGTCATAGTTCATCACGAAGTTCTAGTAGCTTGGTGATAGTGTCTAGAGAATTCCGTCAACCACTATCTCATCTGGAAGATTAACTCCCACTGGGTTCAAGTGATTTTAGCACCCAGACATTCTGAACACATGCTCACTAGTTGAGCTATTCTCCTCCATCTTGTTGGGAAAAAAAACTTGTCAGAGGTCTCATACCTCTCAGCACGGGCATGAGCCGGAAATCCCAGTTTCAGCTCTTGGAACATCTCATATGTCCTATGGCGTTCAAAACGTCATTGGTAAACCCGTTTCTAAGCCGTAAAGTATGGTGCACTAAACTATCAAGTAGTCATCAGGACGTGTCTGTCAGGTGTTCACAACATCCACAGACAACGTTGTAGGGGTTTGCACATCGAGCGGTGCATCAAAGACGTAAGCTTTCTGTGCAGCAATGAGGACACTCCTTGGACTACGGACCCAGTCTGCATCATTGCTTACAATATATTTCAACTTAGTCTTTCTCTATGATCGTATTAAACAGGGAGCTACAACGCAAGCTTTTGGTCTACAACATAATTTGTGAAGACAACTTAGACTATTGTTCATGACAATAAAGTTCATCTAATGAACTCCCACTCAGATAGACATCTCTCTAGTCATCTAAGTGATACATGATCCGAATCGACTAGGCCGTGTCCGATCATCACGTAGGCGGACTAGTCATCAACGGTGAACATCTTCATGTTGATCGTATCTTCTATACGACTCATGTTCGACCTTTCGGTCTTCCGTGTTCCGAGGCCATGTCTGTACATGCTAGGCTCGTCAAGTTAACCCTAAGTGTATTGCGTGTGTAAATTTGGGTTACACCCATTGTATGCGAACGTTAAAGCCTATCACACCCGATCATCACGTGGTGCTTCGGAACAACGAACCTTAGCAACGGTGCACAGTTAGGGGGAACACAATTCTTGAAATTTTAGTGAGAGATCATCTTATTTACTACCGTCATTCTAAGCAAATAAGATGTAAAACATGATAAACATCACATGCAATCAGATAGTGACATGATATGGCCAATATCATCTTGCTCCTTTTATCTTCATCTTCGGGGCTCCATGATCATCATCGTCACCGGCATGACACCATGATCTCCATCATCATGATCTCCATCATCGTGTCTTCATGAAGTCGTCTCGCCAAATATTACTTCTACTACTATGGCTAACGGTTCACAATAAAGTAAAGTAATTACATGGCGTTTTCAATGACACGCAGGTCATACAATAAAATAAGACAACTCCTATGGCTCCTGCCGGTTGTCATATTCATCGACATGCAAGTCGTGATTCCTATTACAAGAACATGATCAATCTCATACATCACATATATCATTCATCACATCCTTTTGGCCATATCACATCACACGACACATGCTGCAAGAACAAGTTAGACGTCCTCTAATTGTTGTTGCAAGTTTTACGTGGCTGCTATAGGTTTCTAGCAAGAACGTTTCTTACCTACGCCAAAACCACAACGCGATATGCCAATTTCTATTTACCCTTCATAAGGACCCTTTTCATCGAATCCGATCCGACTAAAGTGGGAGAGACAGACACCCGCTAGCCACCTTATGCAACTAGTGCATGTCAGTCGGTGGAACCAGTCTCACGTAAGAGTACGTGTAAGGTCGGTCCGGGCAGCTTCATCCCACGATGCCACCGAATCAAGATAAGACTAGTAACGGCAAGTAAATTGACAAATCGACGCCCACAACTACTTTGTGTTCTACTCGTGCAAGAAACTACGCATAGACCTAGCTCTGATACCACTGTTGGGTATCGTAGTAGAAAATCAAAAAAATTCCAACGCATCACCAAGATCTATCTATGGAGTAATCTAGCAATGAGGGGGAGGGGAGTGCATCTACATACCCTTGTAGATCGCGATGCAGAAGCGTTGCAAGAACGCGGATGAAGGAGTCGTACTCGTAGCGATTCAGCTCGCGGTTGATTCCGATCTAAGCGCCAAACAACGGCGCCTCCGCGTTCAACACACGTGCAGCCCGGTGACGTCTCCCACGCCTTGATCCAGCAAGGAGAGAGGGAGAGGTTGGGGAAGACTCCATCCAACAGCAACACGACGGTGTGGTGGTGGTGGAGGAGCGCGGGACTCCAGCAGGGCTTCGCCAAGCACTGCGAGAGACGAGGAGGGAGAGAGGTAGGGTTGCGCCCAGCGAGAGAGGTCAAAACTGTGTTATGGGCAGCCCCAAACCTCACATATATATAGGGGGAAGGGAGGGGCTGCGCCCCCTTTAGGGTTTCCCACCTCTAGGGGTGCAGCCACCCCAGATCCCATCTAAGGGTGGCGGCTAGAGGGGGAGAGGGAGAGGGGGGCGCACCAGATTGGGCCCTAGGGCCCATCTGCCCTAGGGTTTGCCCCCTTCCCCTCTATGATGCGCCTTGGGCCCTTGTGGGGGGGGGCGCACCAGCCCACCTGGGGCTGGTCCCCTCCCACACTTGTCCCACGCAGCCCTCTGGGGCCGGTGGCCCCACCCGATGGACCCCCGGGACCCTCCCGGTGGTCCCGGTACGCTACCGATAGCGCCCGAAACTTTTCCGGTGACCAAAATGGGACTTCCCATATATGAATCTTTACCTCTGGACCATTCCAGAACTCCTCGTGACGTCCGAGATCTCATCCGGGACTCCGAACAACATTCGGTAACCGCGTACATACTTTCCCTATAATCCTAGCGTCATCGAACCTTAAGTGTGTAGACCCTACGGGCTCGGGGGTCATGCAGACATGGCCGAGACAACTCTCCGGTCAATAACCAACAGTGGGATCTGGATACCCATGTTGGCTCCCACATGCTCCATGATGATCTCATTGGATGAACCACGATGTCAAGGATTCAATCAATCCCGTAACATTCCCTTTGTCTATCGGTACAATACTTTCCCGAGATTCGATCGTCGGTATCCCGATACCTTGTTCAATCTCGTTACCGGCAAGTCTCTTTACTCATTCCGTAACACATCATCCCATGATCAACTCCTTGATCACATTGTGCACATTATGATGATGTCCTACCGAGTGGGCCCAGAGATACCTCTCCGTCACATGGAGTGACAAATCCCAGTCTCGATTCGTGCCAACCCAACAGACACTTTCGGAGATACTTGTAGTGCACCTTTATAGCCACCCAGTTACGTTGTGACGTTTGGTACACCCAAAGCATTCCTACGGTATCCGGGAGTTGCACAATCTCATGGTCTAAGGAAAAGATACTTGACATTTAGAAAAGCTTTAGCATACGAACTACACGATCTGTGCTAGGCTTAGGATTGGGTCTTGTCCATCACATCATTCTCCTAATGATGTGATCTCGTTATCAACGACATCCAATGTCCATGGTCAAGAAACCGTGACCATCTGTTGATCAACGAGCTAGTCAACTAGAGGCTTACTAGGGACATGGTGTTTGTCTATGTATCCACACATGTATCTGAGTTTCCTATCAATACAATTCCAGCATGGATAATAAACAATTATCATTAACAAGGAAATATAATAATAACCAATTTATTATTGCCTCTAGGGCATATTTCCAACACCAGACCCCTATTGGGACCATATGTCAGTGACCCAATGCACCTGAAGTTAAGTAACTGAAGCAGCGTCCTGGGTGGAGTGGTGGGACCGCCGGAGGGAGAAGGAGAGTCTGGCAGGCATATTATTTCCACACATGGAGAGAAAAAGATTTGGAGACGAACGGGCTTCCTGCATGTATGGGGAACGGTGCATAAAGTCTGATCTTGCATGCCGGGCTAGGTATAGTCTCGAGTCATTAAAAACATACAAGCCACTGCTGGTACTCCCTCCGATCCTTTATACTCTGCGCATAACTTTTTTTGTTTTTTCCCAAATGCTCTGCGCGATCCCCTTGAGTAGCGCACCTTTCCCAGCCTGCCCCTGCCTTTCCGCTTCGCTACCAATTAATCTCTTTAATTGGCGCAACTTCCTAGTTTGCATGCAGAGACATAAGCGGAGGAGCGAGAGATTACGTGCGACATGCATGGAGGGATTCGAGGCGACTAGTACTCTAATCCACGCAAAAGCAAGGGCAAACTTGTCCAGAAAATTTCGAACGGGCCTCTCCTTGGTATTCGAGCTACGAGTTATGCGAAAGTAAAAAGAAACGAAGGGAATAAAGAAGAAGCTGGTAGCTCATGGGGCATTGCTTCATTTTAGGTGAACTGCACCAAAAGGTCCCATGAATTGAATCATCCATGCTGGTGACTGGTGTCATCCCTTCTACGATGTCGTTGACTGCAGATATGGTTCCCATCACGAGGTATGTTCCTTTTTGGTCTGAATGTTTGCCAAAGATCATGCACGTTGATCGTGGGAGGCACGGCGGGAATAGCAAACAAGTCGGCATGGCGTGCTAACATGCCGAAGGTCGTGGGAGGCGCGACGGTTGACGGAATTAATTGAAGTTACACACAAGGCGACATGGCGTGCGAACAGGCAGAAGCTATACCGTCGGGCCTACGATATGGGTCTAGTAGACATGACATCTAGTGGGTCCCGCATAGTTCTCGAGAACTCTTTGGGGGCTTGTAGCCGTTTATCCACCGGGCAAGCCAGCAACCCCACGCCGTTCGCACGCCCTACTCATCCTCGTCTTCTACTAGTACAGTACCTTACAACAGTTCGCTCCTAGTCGTCCCGTCAATCCTAACGCTCCTCCCAAATCCATGGCATCCCAAATCTCCATGATCCTCGGCGAGTACAAGGTTAGAACCATCACCGGCGATGAGTTCGACGTCATCTACACCCGTTCTTCCGCAACGGTGAAAGAATGCCTTGCTCGCTTCAAACGCATGTTCGAAAACTCAAATGATGAGTGGGTCGCTGGGCTAGATGTTGAGTACACCACAGTCCTGGGAAGCAAGAAGAAACTAAAGGAGGCAGAGAAGAAGAAGCGCGCCGTGATCCAGGTTTGCGTGCATGACTTCTGCTTGGTCTACCACATATGCCATGCCGACGTTGAGTGCGAGGAATTTAAGAACTTCCTCAAGGGCGGCCGAGTCAAATTCGTTACTGTAGACTTTAGGAACGACAAGGAAATCCTGGGTCGGATAGCCCTCGTTGTAGGCCAGCCCTTCGATCTACAGAAGGAGAGCCCGGTGTCCTCCTCTCAGCCTTCAATGTTGACCCTGGCAGCAGCCATGATTGATCGTTCGTATGCTAAACTGAAGAAACCTCACCATGAGTTTCATCATGCATGGGAGTCGAAGACATTAGATGAAGATCACATCATGTACGCAGCAATGGATGCCTACCTTTGTTTAAATATCTACAAGGGTTGGATGAAGAAGGAGAGCCCAGTGTCCGGTTCAAGCAAAGAAGCGTCAGAGAAGAGGAAGAGGAAGAGGGACGAGGATGAAGTCGAGGACGTGGACTCGGACTCCGAGTAGGTGGCAGTGCCATCGCTCATGCTAGTTCTACTGCAGTGTCAAGCGGACTAGTTGCTTAGTTTATTTTCAAGGGTGTGTTGTGCTGAGGCCCCATCAGAACTATGTTTATGTTCTCTCTCGTTATTTGAACTCTTTAGTATGTACAGTAGTACTAGTACTATATCTTATTGTTGTTCTTCTTGCAGTTGGTACTACTGCTCGTATCTTCGTGTTCCTACTGTAGTTAATACGTTCGTACTAGTAGTACAATTTGGGTCAGTCGATTTGTGAAAGAAGTTCGACGGAGTGAAGGAAGAAGACGGCAGGGTGCCCATGATCTATCTTATGAGTGTTGGGTGTGGAATGCAGTTCGCCGGAAAAAATGGATTGTGCTCTGGGTTAAACGGATGGCGGGGGTGGGGGAGCATGGCAGTGGCAGGCGGTTCAGGGGAGGGTGCGGTGGCGGCAGCAGGTGGTTAGGCGTGTGGCGGGTTGAGAAGATGAATCGTGCATCTATTTCGAAGGTTGGAGAAGCCCTTCTAGCCATCCATGTTGCATCAAACGGCTCACAAGAGTTGACTGACCCAAATTGCTCCTTCAGATTGCAGGATCCACGTGGCATTCAAGGTCTCGAAGGTAGATTGCGTGTCCGCAACCGGTTTGCGGGATCGACGCGCGCGCGACCGGCTTCCGCCGTGATAGCCACCATGCGCGCCTCCTCCGCACGGGCGGAGACAACAATGACACACTAGTTCCTCCTCGCCGGCGTGCTGGAGCACACGCTCGTCCTCCTCTTCGTACGCTGCGTGCATAGACGCGGCTCCACCAGCTGCTCGCGTGCTTGGCAGCGCAGCGGCATCGCAAGGAGGGACTGCAGACGACGTGAGCGGGCGAGCCTTCGGCTTGGCGACGGCACAGCGGTGATGGGCGAGAAATTGTTGGCCAGAGCATGCGGACGCCGGCATGCGCAACGGCGGCGGCGGCATATTGATGAGTGCGTGAATGGGAGCTTAGTTTAGTTTTATATAGGGTTGGTCAAACTTAAAAGAAAACTGTACTAGTACACGTAAACATTAGAATTAGACAGCGCTTTTATTAGTTACCACAACCACGATAAAGAATCCTATGCAAACGCGTGAACCGCGGCCGCGCGGTCAATCCAACGGTGCATCACCGTGTCGCGCTCGAAGGACATGCACCGAACCTTTTTGTGTATGTGAAAACAATCCCCGAATATTACTCAACTTTTTTTTCGGGAAAAATTCTTGATGCTACAATATTTCCATATATTTGAATTTAGCTCTAGTTTGTGTTTATTTGGATTTGGACGTTTTAAGTGCGCCCTAGTTTTTTTAATACTGATTTTGTGTGTGTGACTGAGAGAGAATGTGTGTATGTGTCCATATGTGTGTTGTGGCAGAAGGGCAATGTGGAGACGGTGTGCGTGTGATAGAGACATAGAGAGGTGTGAATGTGAAAATGATCATGCATGAGTGAGACATAGACAGATGCTGATACGTTGTGTATACATGAGAGAACGGTCTTCCATTTTACTTGTGTGTGTGTGTGTGTGTGTGTGTGTGTGAGAGAGAGAGAGAGGAGCATCCGTAACACAACAACCATCTCTCTCGATTCGTCCGTCCCTCGCACGATCGCATGTAACACATGCATCAACGCGCACATTTTGACACCCTCACCCGGCCCCTGCCCACCTCAAGGCCGGCACATCGCTCTCTATCTTGCACGCACAATCTCTTGGTGAATACCCTGTTTAGCAAGTAGTTTTCCGTCACATAGACACACATTTCTCTTCTTAGGTTTGTTTTCTCTCAATATCTGACACACACACACAGCACACACACACACCCCTCCCCCGAGCACACAATTCATCCCCATCCAAGGTTATATGGTGACCACTCTCGCTTGTGCTTCTCTGCACCCCAGCATACACAACACCTCAATCTTCAAAGAGGGCATCGAGGAGATCGAAGACGGCGACCACATCGCGCTAGAGAATGCGGGGCCATTTGGAAGCAGGATGATGTGACGACGGCTGACCGACTCCTCCCCCACCCTCTCTCTCTCGCACAAAATTACCAATCCCTCTCTCCCCCGCACAAATTTATCAATCCTCAACCCACGAGATCCTTCCCCTCTCGTCCATGTTTTTCCAGCTCTCTCATCAAACCTGTTGTCTCTTCTCCTTCCATGCGGACAGAATCCAGATGCACACGCATCTCACGTATTTTACATGTCTCCATCTTTCTCACAGACCTAACTTCTTCCTCTCTCTTTCTCTCTCTAGCTATCTCCCTCTCGCTGTTTCGTTAGGTTTGTCTCCTACTCTCTTGTCCACATACATACAATCTTTCCCGCCCTATCTGCTCCATCTTTGCAAGCTCTCTCTGCACGTTTCATTCACACATTGGGATATGTTCGAAATGTTGCTTTTATAATGGCTGATGTAGAGTTATTGTTGGTTTTGTTGCATCTTACAAAGTAATAACTATGAAATGCATTTTGATTGTCATTTGATTGGGATTATGTGCATTTGAGCATGCTGTGAAGTACTATAGACCTCGTATACATCTTGGAATTCGACAATGATTGTAACTATTGAATTGTATAGACCATTACATTCGAAGTCAGTAGCCTAATATATTTATTTCACAATTTCAACAAATGACTAATTCACTACATACTAGGAAAACAAATGTGTACACCCTCCGTTTTTATTTATGTACGCGTATTAGCATTGGTCAAAGTGAAGTTTTGTAAACTCTCATAAAGTTTATAACAAAAAATATTAACATATACAATAAAAAATAAATACCATTAGATTCATTATTGAATGTACTTTCACATCATACATATCTGTTATGGTAAATGTTTATATTTTTCTATAAACTTGGTTAAACTTTAGGAAGTTTGACTTCGGTCAAACCTAATATGCAGAGTTTACTAGTACTACTCGCTAGTTGCTTAGCCGAATCACCCAACACGCCACACGGGGAGTTCAGTGTCACAAAATTTTGAGGTCGGCGGGGAAATCTCCCACGACCCTGATTCGAGCAGTGGGAAGTTACCATCATAGCCTTCGGAATAGGCCGACAGATGATGGTTGGTAGGGGGCTGTTTTCATAACTTCAGGTTCACCCTACCCAGCCAACCCCACCCCGGCACCCAGAGTAGTTCACCTGAATACTCCCCATTTTCTATCCCCACCGTAAAATAGACTTCTCCACGGCACTGCAGCCTTCGTGCTCGTCCCCTTCTACATTGCGCACTCGTCCACCATAGCGCATATGCCTCATCGACGACCTCGTACGCCGCACTGGAACCGGTCCACCATCGTCGTCGTACACGGAGCCTCTTCCCCGACACCATCATCCACGGTCTCGGATCTGCTTCCTGGAAGTCGACGCCAAGCGCAGAAGCACCACCATCGTGGACAATGAACTGACTCCCGTTGCCGACCATGACTCACAGAGGCCGCCGCGACCATCGTTCTCCTCCTCGATTGGTAATGTGTGTATTAAATCACTTAGCAGTACATGTGCAGTTCCAATTTTGTTCATACCTACCCATCAAATTTCCTGGGTGCTATTGTTCCCGTAAAAGTAGTTGGTTATAGCCTCCATTGTCCAACAAAATATCAGCTTGTAATTGTGCGTCGCTCCTATATCACGCTGTGCTTGGGTAGGTATTTCATCTGCAACCAGCAGTGTGGCAAATGATGGATAATTTTATAGAAGTAGCAAGATGTCCATGCGTTGCACGCATCAAGATGCATTTGTATGAGTAGTTTATCTTGTGGGAGAAAAGGATGAACGAGGGAATGCCTTATTTGCAAATGCGGAGAGGGGTGTGGGGGTATCTTTTTCAAAATTGCCACAATTTCCCAGCTACCCGTCGGATATAAATCGGATGGCCTATATTGCAGGATGGCAGGAACACCATCATCACCAACTCTATTTTTTTAGAAGATTAGGGAAAAAGTAGAGAGAAAAAATAGAGAGTAGAGAAGTAGAGATAAAAATTAAATATAAAATAAATATAATAGTAGAGAAGAGAGTAGAGATAGCACAGACGTCGGGAAAAGATTGCGCGCGCGGGAAAAAGCGGCCGGGCGTGCGCTAGTTTTGGCGCCCGGCATCCAGCGCACTTTATAAAATCCAACGCCCTCCCACTGCTCTGTGCCTTGCCACCCTCTCTCCCCGCTCTGTGCCTCGCCACCGCTCTCTCCCCACTCTTTCTTGCCTCGCCGCCGCCGCACCACCATGCCGCCGCATCGCCAGGAAACTTGGGGATACCGCGGCGTCCACGCGCGCCCCTACGGCGGCTTCTCCGCCGAGATCCGGTTCCGCGGGATGCGCCTCGGCCTCCGCAATTTCGACATTGCCAACAAGGCTGCCCGCGCGTACGACGCGGCGGCGTGGCGCCTTTGGTGGCCTCATAGAACATAGAACTTCCCCAACGTGCCAATGCGGGAGCGGGCACAGGAGCTCACGCCTCTGCCGCGGCTTATCACCGACGAGGATCGTCGCGACCACCGGAGGCGGGAGCACCATCTCGCCATCGCCGAGATGGACGAGGAAGCCATGGCGTTGTGGCGCCAACGCTTCCTGTAGGATATCATGAACGAGCGCGAGTTCTACGAGCAAAGGAGGGCGGAGAGGGATAAGAGGAGGGCGGAGCGAGCCGCCTATCGCGAGGACAAGCGTAGGCAAAAAGCGGACGCTCAATTCAACATGAGGCTAGGAGCAGCGTCGCCCTGGGAATCCGACGACGATCGGTATCTTCAGGCCTACAGTCAGACGTCAGAGAAGGACATCACCGAGGAGGAGTCAGACTACGAGGAGTAGTTGAATAATCTATTTTTATCTATCTATGATGAGAACTATCCTCTACTCTCTATCTCTACTTCTCGATCTCAGCACTGTAAAAGCTTTTTTAAAGCGCCACGCGTTGCGATTCTGTTGGAGATGCTCTAACATGGCAGACGAGTGCTTTAGTGTTGCACATAAGATGCGCGAGTATTACTAGTACTATATTTTTATTGCCATGTTGAGATTTTAAAACCACGAGTGCGAACATGCAGAGGAGCAATGAAGACCAAACACGGATATTGGGGACATCTTCAAGGAGCGTGGCAAGTTAAAGAGGAGCTGCACCGAACCTGTCAAACGAGCTTTGGTAAGTAACACCCTTTCAATTACTTTCATTTAGCCTCGTGTTCTTCGATGTGTATATGTTGTAGTTTCTGTTTCTCTTAAGCCTCATGTTCTTCGATGTGTCATAAGAAGAGTCTTAATCGTCCTAATGCTTTCGTTTTTAGCTTGATGTAGGAAGTGGGTGTTCTCACCTTGCAGTCTGTTTTTATATATTTTTTCCTTTTGAATTCACTTCTCCCAGTTCTGTTTATCTGGCTTCTACTAAATGGATCTGGGTTGCTCAAGTAACTTCATGTCAGGATGCAGTTCCTGCGAGGAGGGAAGTATGGTCAACCTCGAGATCATGTTTCCAGAATGAGGCTGGATTACACACAAGGTGCCAGTTCCCTAATGATGTTGGATTAGACACAAGGTGCAAATTCCCAGATGATGCTGGATTACACACAAGCTAGGTGGAGTCTTCAACTGTTCGTGTCCTCATGGCTCTAGCAAAGGCTGAAAGAAAGCATGCAACATCCCTTGAGAATGTAGCTGAGTTCCTCAAGAAGCGAAAAGAGCAATCAGGTGCTCTCTTCACCCATGCCAAAGAAGAGATGGAAGAAGCCAGAAATAAGCTAGCAGAGGCAGAGCAGGCTAGGCGTCTCCTGCTATCTAAAACTGTTGTCAATACAAAATTTCCTTCATAGTAGCTAGGTTAAAATGTTTATACAGTCAGCATGCCTATTGTGATGTCCGTGCATCTACTGATGTGGCACAAAATTTTTTTTGGGGTCATGTAATAAGAGCAATTACTTTCCAAACAATAATAGACGAAGCATTGGACATGGTATAGTTCACGCGCAAGCCCGACATTCCAAGTTCAACTTCCACATCAAACTCATGTTCACAGATATCTCCACATTCATACATAATGTCCACAGCCATGATTCACGTCAAAGCCAAAAAAATTGAGGAGAGTTATGAATAAAGAAATACCTCTAGTTCATGCTACCAGTGCGAGCACAACAAGTCAAGACCATGCGTAATTAATTATAGTTTGGTCATTTTTTGTGTTCTAAAATGCCGGCCGGATCGCAGAAGGACGTGTTGCCGGCACACGCGTGGATTCATTGAAGGCAGGCGGGGCAGTCTGAAGCCGGTTGCATGCGGCGAGGAGGCGTGTTCAGCCAGGCCTGCAGCGAATGGGGCCCTCTTGGCCGGCGCGTCGGTTCAATGCCTGCGCTATGAGAGGTCGTGTCCGTGTCAGAGCAATCACTCCCTCCAGTCCTTTTTTGTTTGTGTATAACAAAATCTCGTTTTCCATTCACATTTTACAAGTAAAATTCGTGGACAAACTTTAACCCAAAATAGGATGTGGGCTAGTAAACCAGAACGAAGGCAGTAGTTTTTTTTTCTAATCAAAGACAAGCGTGCCCTGCAGACATGGTTCCCCCTTCCTCTCCACCTCCATTTCCCCATTCGTACTCCGTGGGCGCCAAAACACCCTCTCCACCTGGCCTCCTCGGTCCGCCACCCCATCCACCGCCGTCCTCCTCCACCATGCCGGAGATGATACCCCAATGCCACCGTCCATTACAAGAGATCGTCCTCTCTCATACATAGCTTCGGACCGGGATCCTTGCATCCCGTCCTCTCGCTTCATCCCCTCCGTTGTCCACCTTGCCGGCACCGCTCCTACGACCGTCTCGTCCACCCGCCCCGCCACCGTCTACCCTCCTAGATCTGCTTCCACGCCGCCGACAGCCATCGCTACTGCAGCACCGTCAAATTCTCACCAGATGCATACACGGCGCCGCACCATAGGCGATACTCTTTCGTATCTGCTCAACTTATTTATCGCAGCAAGAAAATAGATTGCCACTGCTTTACTCTAATATCTGCTCAACTTGCTAGTTGAGAGCAAACATTGGTTGCGAAGTTGCCTTTATCTGGTTTGCACCTTCAGATCCGCCATGGCACGCTCAACACTATACTCCCAATGCTTATGGTTTCCCCTTTTATATTCCACACTAGTTAAATCACAGTAGAATAAATTTCAAAATTGGGTCAGTCGATTTTTCAGAGCTCGCCGGAGTTTGTCGGTGCGAACGAAGGGGCTCAGGTGAGGACTTTGGTTGTGGGGGGTGGTGGGGCCTCGCAGAATGAAGAAAACTCGACGCGGGTGGGGGTGGGGGTGGGGGTGCGGTTGGCGGAGGAACACAGGCGGTGGGAGCCGGTGGTCCGACCGGCGGCCCGTGCGGTGTTCTGTATGGGAAGAATCAGAGACGAGGAAGAAGAAGGGTTAGGAGATGTAGGATCTTCATCCAACCGCCTGAAATGGTCGACTGACCCAAATGAAAAAAGTCAGGCGACTTGCATGCAGACATGCCTTTATATTCAGTACCATCATCGTACCTGCTTAGCACTGCTCATGAATCCATCAAGCCAAACAATGTGCCACTCATAATTCCAAACTTGTTGCTCAAGTACAAATCTGATATGATTCTGATATTACTAAAACAAATAACATTCAATTGGTCAGCTAATGTTCCTACTTTACTTTCGAAAAAGCACGTGCACCACATATAGAGAGACAGCAGGGAGTTGCTTTCTTAATGCGCTTTGGTTCATCATGTATGGGCACTGCGCAACGAACATTTTATTATCCAATATCTGCTTGCTCTTCTTTAGCATGTTCCTCTTCCGTTCTTCTTTAATAAGTACTCTCTCCATTCCTAAATACAAGTCTTTGTATAGATTCCACCATGGACTACATATGGAGCAAAATGAGTGAATCTACACGCTAAAATGTATCTGGATACATCTGTATGTGATCCATAGTGGAAATCTCTACCAAGACTTATATTTTGGAACAGAAGGAGTATGATAGTAGTACAATATGTAGTGAAGATGAGTAGGGACATTGGCAGTGTAGAGGTCTATACGGTCAGTTGGTATGGACACTTTGAACTCTTCGGGCCTCTTTGATTCGTAGGGATTTTGTAAACATGGGAATAGGATTTGTAGTGGCCTGCCCACTTGAATCCTATAAGAATGGCAAGGAAATGCGGGGAGCTGTGTCGCCTTTGAGAGTTACACTGATATTGACAGTACCGCACCTTCAGTTGAAGAGAGCTGGTATCCGAAGCCTTTCTAGCCGTACCGACAATACTAGCACATACATTCTAGCAAGTTCCACTTTGCTGATTTTACTCCGATGCTTACGGTTTTCCCGTTATATCTACACTATGATCTGTGTAGCTGCTTTGTGTCGCACTAGCAGCAGCCCACTCTTGAAGCTAAACACCGCAATGACTTACAAAATTGGCACCAAGGCACTGAGCGCCATTCTCGATGCAATGAAACTCATACGCTCCCCACCTGTTGACTCTTGTTCAGAATATGATCCTAATGACTCTTGTTCAAAATTGCCACATATAGAGAGACAGCATGGAATTGCATTTCTTTGGGCGCTGTGATTCATCATGAGTGGGCAACCAACATTGTATGCAATTAAGCGGAACCTCATGAATATGCTTCCTCTTCTGTTCTTTAACATGTTCCTCTTTTTTTCTTCTGTACTTAGTACGTACAGTATGTTCCTTGTCAGGAAGGGGGGCAGGGACATCTGTAGTCAACAGCTGATAGAGCTGGCATGTACTTGATTGATAGGCTTTCAATTACTAGCGGCAATACAACACCGTATTTTCAAGCCAGTTCCACTTTCCCGATTTATATATCGTGGTTATGGTGTACCCCTTTTATGTACACTATGATCTGCTTAGTTGCTGTGTGCTCTTGTTATCATGGTTTGGCAATGAACTCTCTATACAGTATATTTTGAACCTATCATCTGCCAACTATCCTTACTTCTAGAGCCTATTTTTTGTGTACTTGTGCCAGATTATATAAATGCACGCACCATATTACAGCACACATGAGCTCTCTCATCAGAATCCAGTGATAGCACACAAGTGTTTACAGGGGCGCCCCTATATTAGAATATCCTCTACATTACAAAGATAATCTCATAACTATTTATGTTTTCATGGTTCTTAGATATTATACATAATTACAGTGAATATCGGAATCTGCGCATTAGAAGAATATTGTGGAACACTTCAATGACTTACAAAATTGGCACCAAGGCATTGAGTGCCATTCTGGATGCAATGAAACTCATACGCTCCCCCACCTATAGATTCTTGTTCAGAATATGATTCTAATGACTATTCTAACCTCGAGGAGTCTAAGGCAGATGGCCTGTCATGTTCAACCATCAAGGTGCCTACTCTAATTTGTCAAGGTTTTATTGATTGCGCGTATCTTGCATATATTGTCTTGCATTTCTTCTACTTTGTTGCACCGCCATCTGCTTAGTTTACTCATCATATATGTCGAGATGCCATGCCCATCCATTATCAATACATATTCCATCTGTCATCATACCATGTTTTTTCACTCAAATGATGTTCTTGTGCATCAGACATCAAAAAGGAAGAGGGTGATTGCCGAACCTGAAGGAGCACCAGCAAAATCCTTGAAAAACGTGGTTGTGCCGGAGAAATCACACAGCACCCCACTTATATTGGTTGTACAACCAGTGACACAAAACGTAGGACTGACTCCAGCAGATTGTACCCATACTTCACTGGCCACACCACTAGCCCCACCACACAAGACCTGCACTCCAGCAAAAGGTATGCCGATTTTAGTTGCCATAGCACCAGACGTACCACAGAAAAATCCCACTCCAGGAAAAAGTATAGCAAGTCCACCGGCCGAAGACCTATCCCAACTGCAGAGACGACCAATTCTAGCGGATTGGAACCCCATTCCAGTTATTCCCAGTTTAAAAGACAATGCTTTCAATGTTGTTAGGGACTACGTGCATATATTCCCATCATTGGAAGGTTATAGTGAAGACAAACACCATTTTCACATCTTCCTGTCCCACTTACGTGTAAGTGCTATTATTCATGGTGATTATTTTCCTGTTTTCTGCTGATTGAACACATCAATGATTTACATTACATTGTTGTAAGTAGGCGAGGGTCAATCTGGATAGTCATGACGAGCAAAGCTTGCTTGCGCTTTTCAAGGAAGCATTGCAGCAGTATTGGTGTTACTTGAGGAAATCACACTTTGATGGCAAGTCTATAAAAGACAATGCTTTCAATGTTGTTAGGGACTACGTGCATATATTCCCATCATTGGAAGATTATAGTGAAGACAAACACCATTTTCACATCTTCCTGTCCCACTTACGTGTAAGTGCTATTATTCATGGTGATTATTTTCCTGTTTTCTGCTGATTGAACACATCAATGATTTACATTACATTGTTGTAAGTAGGCGAGGGTCAATCTGGATAGTCATGACGAGTAAAGCTTGCTTGCGCTTTTCAAGGAAGCATTGCAGCAGTATTGGTGTTACTTGAGGAAATCACACTTTGATGGCAAGTCTATAAACGAATTTCTGGTGAAGTCTCCTGTGCTAAATTTAGAAGACATTGAACGGAAAAACCTTGTTATGCACTGGTCTCGTTCCGAGGATGAGGTACTGTCTATGATATCGCATGATAATTTGAACTTCTACTTTTCCGCATGTGCCTTACAGATCATTTTTGCAGGAAATCTGCTCGAAAAAGAATTCCGGTTTGAAAAGAACGACAGGATATCGCAAATATGCTGCCCGCTGCTTTGCTCTTCTTAGTACCCGTTGTCCTGTATCACTATACTTGTATACATACCTGGTTCATTATGTGACAGCAGTATGCATGATAGCTTGCTTATCAATTGTTCGCTCCAAATTATCTCATCTGTATGAATGGTTACATTAGTGTAGAATATATCCAATGCCAATGAATTTTTTTAGCTATGCATTGTTCTTGTAAGTACCTGCTGTCCTTTATCAGTGTACTTATATTGACAGGTAGTTGTTCATGTACCATCACTCTGCAGCTTATTTTCCTTTGCCCTCCATTTTCTACACATAAGATCTATATTTACTCTTACCATAAGGTTGGATAACACCGATGGTACTGAAGAAGTTTAGCTCTGCATTGCTCTTGACTATACCTTTTGCCTGTATCGTTGTACTTACATTTATAGCTACTTGGTTATGTAGCATCACTCTTCATCTTATCTTAAATATTCTCCATTTTTTCTTATATTGTCACATCTATATTTACTCTTAACAAAATGTAGAATAAAGGCAATGCTTATGAAGAAGATTTTGTGGTCAACTTCTTGAATTGCCCCCCCCCCCCATCAGAATGGACAAGGGCTTTATAGAGCCTGCCTTCACCAATAATGTAAGTTTGTCCTTCTCAAGCCCTCAAACTTTGTTGTGTATATTTGGTTAGGCATGACTGCAACACTTATTTTTGGTGTTTGCATCATATTGCATGTTTAAAGTTTATTATGTACTGCAGTTCATAAACAAAAGTTTGTCCTTCTCAATTTAAGTTTTCAGTTGTACAACCAAGTTCCTTCTTCATACCATGTAAATTAAACTATACAGAGCAAGTGATCTTATTTTGCCAATCTGAAATGGGATAAACAGACAGCACACTAACCATTGATACTTATGAGTTATTGATCTGTAATCCAGTGGTGTCGTGAAGCTGCCAACTCTTCACAATGTCATTTCCTGCCATGTCTTGACCTGAACAATACCATATTGTGTTAATGCTATTTTAAACCGTGTTAGTTTATTCGTCAGTAAGAAATGTGATGAATTGTCAGCACTGATACTTATATGTGCAAAACATGTCATCCGTCTGCTTGTTTATCTTTCAGAGTGAGGAGGATATACGTGTCAAACAAGTGCAGTCTCACCAGCTTGCTCAGTTGCTTGCGGTGCAGCTCCCGTGGAGGGCTAACCTTTCTTGAATTCTATTGAAGTGTTGTCGGTTTTTTATATTATTTTGTCGGCGTGTTTAGTTGCACTGGTGGCGATCTTTGATGCCCAGTGTATGTAATCTGATGTCTGCTTGTGCTTTATTATCATAGTGCCGAACTTTGATGCCCAGTGGATGTAATATGTCGTAATTTCTTTATTATATAGTCTAGGTTTTTTTCTTATTCACGATGTTGCAGTTATTTTACTGTATATATATCCCGTCTTCGTAGTAAACCGGCCAGACCGTAAAATTACGGTACATAATCGGGCCGTCATGCAAATCACCATGTATGGTCCGCATCATGGGCCCCGTCATCTTGGTCCGTTAACATGCCTAAATGTAAACTGGCCCACTAGTAGATTCAGGCCTTTAATAGGCCGAGTAAACCACCGGCCCTATTTTCCTAAGAAAACTCAATGGGCCTTTAGGAGGCTGAAAAGTAAGTTGGGCCTGAAACGTGCCGAACAACTCATGGGCCGGTAGTAGGCCGAAATAGACCCCGGCCCATGAATGTGCCAATCAAATCAAGGGCTTATAACATGCCAAAATTGTCTCGGTCCTTGTTTGGTCCAATCAGATTATCGGCTGCGAGCAGGCCGGATGCAAACTGGCCCGTAGTTAGGCCCAACTATATTACGGGCTTTTAACAGGACGAAATTAATATAGGGCCGAAATGTTAAACGGACCCTTAACATGCGGAACTAATACCAGGCCGAATTACTAAATGGGCCTTTAGCAAGTGGGCCCAAAAGCATAGCGTCCAGTTGACGGGCCGAATCTGATATGGGCCATAATTTAGCCCAAAGCCTCTTAAAGGGCAGGACCTGATCTGGGCCGTAATTTGGCCTAGAACATGGTAGGCTTTTAACGGGCCGGATCTCATATGGGCCATTATTAGGCCCGGAACGTGGCACCCATTAATGGACCGGATCAAATATGGGCCGACATTTGGCCCAAAACATGGCAGCCAGTTAATGGGCCGGCCTACTAGGGTCCTCAAAATCTTGTGGGCCTATAGCTGGGCTGGCCCATTAATGTCGGCGAAATCTTGTGGGCCTTTAGCTAGGCCGGCCCATTATGGTCCACAAAAATTTTGCAGGCCTTCACCTGGGCCGGCCCATTATGGCCCGCAAAAATCTTGTGGGCCTTTACTTGGGCTGGCCCATTATGGCCCGCAAAATCTTGTGGGCCTTTAGCTGGGTCGGCCCATTATGGTCCGCAAAATCTTGTGGGCCTTTAGTTGGGCCAGCCCATTATGGTCCGCAATATCTTGCGGGCCTTTAGTTGGGCCGGCCCATTTAAACTTTATGGGCCACTTTTGGGCCGCTCCACGTGTCAACATATCATAGGCGCATCTTGCCCATTGGATGAGTGACACCTGTGCCAACGCGGAGCTGACACGTGTTTCCGTCAGCCAATCAGAATTTTACACGTGGAAAATCCCCATTGGTCCGGGCTGTTAACGGGTTATAAGATCCAAAATCAGACCCGATAGCTTAACGGCGTTCCCTTACAGTGGATGCCATGTGTCTGTCACCCTTGACGAAAGCACTTCTGTGACGCGCGATTTATCGTCATGGAAGTGGACACTTCCGTGATGATAATTTTGGTAATGTCATCGAACACTTCTACGACAACACAGGTATGACTATCTTCATTGTGTCATAAAATTGTCATGGATGTACATGCATGACAGAAAACGTGACCTACTGTGACAAACACATACCATCACGAAAGTGTATTTTTTTGTAGTGATGATTCTAACACCCATGGAGTTTTGGTGTTGATCAAGTTTTGCCCGTGGAAGAGGCTTAGTCAACGGGTATGCGACATTCAGATCCGTATGTATGTTGCAAATTTCTATGTCTCCCTCCTTGACTTGATCGCGAATGGAATTGAAGCGTCTTTTGATGTGCTTTGTTCTCATGTGAAACCTGGATTCCTTCGCCAAGGCTATTGCTCCAGTGTTGTCACAAAAGATTTTCATTCGATCCGATGCACTGGGTATTACACCTAGATCGGATATGAACTCCTTCATCCAGACTCCTTCATTTGTTGCTTCCGAAGCAGCTATGTATTCTTCTTCACACGTAGATCCCGCCATGACGCTCTGCTTGGAACTGCACCAACTGACAGCTCCACCGTTCAATAAAAATACATATCCGGTTTGTGACTTAGAGTCATACGGATTAGTGTCAAAGCTTGAATCGACGTAACCGTTTACGACGAGCTCTATGTCACCTCCATAAATGAGAAACATATCCTTTGTCCTTTTCAGGTACTTCAGGATGTTCTTGACCGCTGTCCAGTGATCCACTCCTGGATTACTTTGGTACCTCCCCGCTAAACTTATAGCAAGGCACACATCAGGTCTGGTACACAACATTGCATACATGATAGATCCTATGGCTGAGGCATAATGAATGACTTTCATTGTCTCTCTATCTTCTGCAGTGGTCGGGCATTGAGTCTTACTCAACTTCACACCTTGTAACACAGGCAAGAACTCTTTCTTCGACTGATCCATTTTGAACTTCTTCAAAACTTTATCAAGGTATGTGCTTTGTGAAAGTCCAATTAAGCGTCTTGATCTATTTCTATAGATCTTGGTGCCCAATATGTAAGCAGCTTCACCGAGGTCTTTCATTGAAAAATTCTTATTCAAATATCCTTATATGCTATCCATAAATTCTATATTATTTCCAATCAATAATATGTCATCCACATACAATATCAGAAATGCTACAGAGCTCCCACTCACTTTCTTGTAAATACAGGCTTCTCCAAAAGTCTGTATAAAACCATATGCTTTGATCACCTCATCAAAGTGTATATTCCAACTCCGAGATGCTTGCACCAGTCCATAGATGGATCGCTGGAGCTTTCACACTTTGTTAGCACCTTTAGGATCGACAAAACCTTATGGTTGCATCATATACAACTCCTCTTTGAGATATCCATTCAGGAATGCAGTTTTGACATCCATTTGCCAGATTTCTTAATCATAAAATGCGGCAATTGCTAACATGATTCGGACAGACTTAAGCATCGCTACGGGTGAGAAAGTCTCATCGTAGTCAACTCCTTGAACTTGTCGAAAACCTTTCGCAACAAGTCGAGCTTTGTAAACAGTAATATTACCGTCAGCGTCGGTCTTCCTCTCGAAGATCCATTTATTTTTGATGGCTTGCCCATCATCGAGCAAGTCAACCAAAGTCCACACTTTGTTCTCATACATGGATCCCATCTCAGATTTCATGGCCTCAAGCCATTTTGCAGAATCTGGGCTCATCATCGCTTCCTCATAGTTCGTAGGTTCATCATGGTCTAGTAACATGACTTCCAGAACCGGGTTGTCGTACCACTCTGGCGCGGAACGTACTCTGGTTGATCTATGAAGTTCAGCAGTAACTTGATCTGAAGGTTCATGATCATCATCATTAGCTTCCTCACTAATTGGTGTAGGAATCACTAGAACTAGTTTCTGTGATGTACTACTTTCCAATTCGGGAGAAGGTACAATTACCTCATCAAGTTCCACTTTTCTCCCACTCACTTCTTTCGAGAGACACTCCTTCTCTAGAAAGGATCCATTCTTAGCAACTAATATCTTGCCTTCAGATCTATGATAGAAGGTGTACCCAACAGTCTCCTTTGGGTATCCTATGAAGACACATTTCTCCGACTTAGGTTCGATCTTATCAGGTTGAAGCTTTTTCACATAAGCATCGCAGCCCCAAACTTTAAGAAACGACAACTTTGGTTTCTTGCCAAACCACAGTTCATAAGGCGTCGTCTCAACGGATTTAGATGGTTCCCTATTTGACGTGAATGCAGCTGTCTCTAAAGCATAACCCCAAAATGATAGTGGTAAATCGGTAAGAGACATCATAGACCGCACCGTATCCAATAAAGTATGATTATGACGTTCAGACACACCATTACGCTGTGGTGTTCCACGTGGCGTGAGTTGTGAACCTATTCCACATTGTATCAAATGAAGACCAAACTCGTAACTCAAATATTCACCTCCACGATCAGATCGTAGAAACTTTATTTTCTTGTTACGATGATTCTCTACTTCACTCTGAAATTCTTTGAACTTTTCAAGTGTTTCAGACTTGTGCTTCATCAAGTAGATATACCCATATCTGCTCAAATCATCAGTGAAGGTCAGAAAATAACGATACCTGCTGCGAGATTCAACACTCATCAGTCCACATACATCAGTATGTATGATTTCCAGCAAATTTGTTGCTCGCTCCATTGCTCCGGAGAACGGAGTTTTAGCCATCTTGCCCATGAGGCATGGTTCGCAAGCACCAAGTGATTCACAATCAAGTGATTCCAAAAGTCCATCACTATGGAGTTTCTTCATGCGCTTTACACCAATATGACCTAAACGGCAGTGCCACAAATAAGTTGCACTATCATTATTAACCTTGCATCTTTTGGCTTCAATATTATGAATAGGTGTATCACTACGATTGAGATCCAACAGGAATAGACCACTCTTCAAGGGTGCATGACCATAAAAGATATTACTCATATAAATAGAACAACCTTTATTCTCATATTTAAATGAATAACCATCTCGCAATAAACAAGATCCAGATATAATGTTCATGCTTAACGCTGGCACCAAATAACAATTATTCAGGTCTAAAACTAATCCTAAAGGTAGATGTAGAGGTAGCGTGCCGACGGTGATCACATCGACTTTGGAACAATTTCCCACGTGCATCGTCACCTCGTCCTTAGCCAATCTTCGTTTAATCCGTAGCCCCTGTTTTGAGTTACAAATATTAGCAACCGAACCGGTATCAAATACCTAGGTGATACTATGAGCATTAGTAAGGTACACATCAATAACATGTATATCATATATACCTTTGTTCATCTTTCCATCCTTCTTATGCGAAAAATACTTGGGGCAGTTCCGCTTCCAGTGTCCAATCCCTTTGCAGTAGAAGCACTCAGTTTCAGGCTTGGTTGCAGACTAGGGTTTCTTCGTGAGAGTAGCAACTATCTTTCTATTCTTCTAGAAGTTCCCCTTCTTTCCCTTGCCTTTTTTTCTTGAAACTAGTGGTCTTGTTAACTATCAACACTTGATGCTCCTTTTTGATTTCTACCTCCGCAGCTTTGAGCATAGCGAAGAGCTCGGGAATTGTCTTCTGCATCCCTTGCATGTTAAGTTCATCATGAAGCCTTTATAGCTTGGTGGCAGTGATTGAAGAACTCTATCAATAACACTATCTTCGTAAACTTTGCATCCAAGTTGAGTCATATGATTGCAGTACCCAGACATTCTCAGCAAGTGTTCACTGATAGAACTATTCTCCTCCATCTTGCAGTTGTAGAACTTATTGGAAATCTCATATTTTTCAATCTGGGCATTTGCTTGTAATATTAACTTCAACTCCTGGAACATCTCATATGCTCCATGATGTTCGGACTGTCGTTGAAGTCCCAGTTCTAAGCCGTAAAGCATGGCACACTGAACTATCGTGTAGTCATCAGACCGCGTCTGCCAGACGTTCAAAGCGTGTACATTAGCGGGAGGGGGCTTGTCACTTAGCGGTGCTTCAAGGACATAATTCTTCTGTGCAGCAATGAGGATAATCCTCAAGTTACGGACCCAGTCCGTGTAATTGCTACCATCATCTTTCAACTTAGCTTTCTCTAGGAACGCATTAAAATTCAAGGGAACAATAGCACGAGCCATTGATCTACAACAACATAGATATGCAAAAACTACGAGGACTAAGTTCATGATAAATTAAAGTTCAATTAATCATATTACTAAAGAACTCCCACTTAGATAGACATCCCTCTAGTCATCTAAATGATCGCGTGATCCAAATCAACTAAACCATGTCCGATCATCACGTGAGATGGAGTAGTTTTCAATGGTGAACATCTTATGTTGATCATATCTACTATATGATTCACGCTCGACCTTTCGGTCTCCAGCGTCCCGAGGCCATGTCTGTACATGCTAGGCTCGTCAAGTTTAACCCGAGTATTTCGCGTGTGCAAAACTAGCTTGCACCCGTTGTATGTGAACGTAGAGCTTATCTCACCTGGTCATCACGTGTTGTCTCGGCACAACGAACTTTCGCAATGGTGCACACTCAGGGAGAACACTTGTACCTTCAAATTTTTGTAAGGGATCATCTTATAATGTTACCGCCGTACTAAGCAAAATAAGAAGCATAATAAGATAAACATCACATGCAATCAAAATATGTGACATGATATGGCCATCATCATCTTGTGCTTTTGATCTCCATCTCCAAGGCACCGTCATGATCACCATCGTCACCGGCGCGACACCTTGATCTCCATCGTAGCATCGTTGTCGTCTCGCCAACTATTGCTTCCACGACTATCGCTACCGCTTAGTGATAAAGTAAAGCAATTACATGGCGATTGTATTTCATACAATAAAGCGACAACCATATGGCTCCTGCCAGTTGCCGATAACTTTACAAAACATGATCATCTCATACAATAACGTATAACTCATCATGTCTTGACCATATCACATCACAGCATGCCCTGCAAAAACAAGTTAGACGTCCTCTACTTTGTTGTTGCAAGTTTTACGTGGCTGCTATGGGCTTAGCAAGAATCGTTCTTACCTACGCATACAAAACCACAACGATTTTTCGTCAAGTATGTGATGTTTTAACCTTCACAAGGACCGGACGTAGCCACACTCGATTCAACTAAAGTTGGAGAAACTGACACCCGCCAGCCACCTGTGTGCGAAGCACGTTAGTAGAACCAGTCTCGCGTAAGTGTACGCGTAATGTCGGTCCGGGCCGCTTCATCCAACAATACCGTCGAATCAAAGTATGACATGCTGGTAAGCAGTATGACTAGTATCGTCCAAACTCACTTGTGTTCTACTCATGCATATCATCTACGCATAGACCTGGTTCATGATGCCACTATTGGAGAAAGCAGTATTTCAAAATTTTCCTACGATCACACAAGATCTATCTACTAGATGCATAGCAACAAGAGGGGAGAGTGTGTCTACGTACCCTCGTAGACCGAAAGCGGAAGCGTCCAGTGGCGCGGTTGATGTAGTCGAACGTTGATACGTCCAAAACGTATCTATAATTTCTGCTTGCTCCATACCTCTTTTGTGTGATATTGCTATGATATTTATGCACTTCCATACACTTTTGATCATATTTGGACTAACATATTAACTCAGTGCACCCCAGTGCCAGTTTCTGTTTTCTGCTGTTTTTCTATTTCAGGTTTTCCCATTACTTAAATTGCCATAAAAATTCCGGGAAAAATATATAAAAAATCAGCGCTCCGGAAGCTTCCACGCGCCTGAAGTGGGGCCAGAGGGGGGCCAGAGGGGCCCCAGGCGCCCTGAGGGGGCGGCCCCCCTCCTGGCCGCGCCGAGGGGGCGCCTGGGCCCCCCTTACCTCCTCTGGTGACCCCCTTTGGCATATATTTACACCGCGTCCCGAAACCCTCGAGGACGGAACCCTTTTTTGTGATCTCATCTCTGTTCCGCCGCCGCCGCGCTTCCAAGATCGGGAGCACCAGGAGAACTCTTCCCGGCACCCTGCCGGAGGGGAGAACCACCACCGGGAGCTTCTCCACCACCATGGACGCCTCCCGGATGAGTTGTGAGTAGTCTCCCTTGGACCATGGGTCCATGACCAGTAGCTATGTGATGTTCTCCTCCCCTCTTTGTTCTTCACCGATTAGACCTTGTGAGCTGCCCTACATGATCGAGGCACATATGTAATCCTTATGTTGTTGCTATGATGAGTTTGCTGGGATCCGATGGATTATGAGATTATGTTCAGATTGTGTGTGAGTAATATATTTGATTCACCTCTTTTATATTTATGTTCTTGAGTAATTCTTGCATGTTCTCCGTTGCTGTTTATTGCTTTGGCCGAGTAGTAGGTAGTAACTCCAAGAGGGAACGTTATGCTTGATTGTGGGTTCATGCCCCTCGATGACTAGCTTGAGTGACAGAAACATGAGTCTAGGGGATGTGCTATTGCCACAAGGGGGAAAACAACGGTGCTTGTACTTGCGGGTGCAAGGATTGTTTACTTTACGCAAAGTTCTTTTAATGCAGTTGTCTGTTGCTTTAAGTTTACACTATGGGTGGGACTCGCAACTTAATACCAGTGAGATGTTCTGGATAGATATCTCAAGGTGGATGATTAGTAGTAGATGTAGATGGATTTCGGTCTACTTGCCTTGGCGTACCGCCCATGCTTTTGAGCCTCTACCTTTCTTACAGCATAGTTAGCATTGGTTTGCGCACATAATCCTGTCAATTGCCCAGCTGTAATTTGTTTACCTCGCTTAGCTGTTTTATCGTCTTTTGGGAGAGAGACATCACTAGTGAACATCATGGGACCCCGGTCCATATTACCATCACTGATCACACCCGCTATTTACTTAATGTTCTTATTTCCTAATTGCAGTCATACCTATCACTATTATCTCTTGTGTTTGATCCTTTGTAAACGACAAGGCCGGAGGGATTGACAACCTCTTTGTACTCGTTGGGAGCAAAGTTATTTGTATCTGTGTGCAGGTCCTGTCAAGCAAAAGTCTGGTGCTATTGACACCTTCTTGTTGACCCTCGGAGTCTCACGGGATTCGATCCTTGGTATCTTTGCCAAGGGAAAACTACCGCTATGCTACATCTCAAACCTTCCACTTGGGGTAACCAACGAGGGGCGAGAAGCCATCAAGCAAAGTTTTCTGGCGCCGTTGCCGGGGACTCCACTCTTCAAGATAGGGGAGTTGCACGCTATCTTTTATCTTTGCTTTTTAGTCTTGTTAGTTTACCTTTCAGTTTTGCTTTAGTTCCCTTTATCAAAAATCACAAAAATAGTTATCTCATTCTTTAGGTGGCATTATGTCTGGTCCTTTTGCCTTTGGTGAGGCAGAAGCTCTCACCTTTAAACAAAGAAGTGGGGAAAGTCTAAAAGATGCTTGGTATAGAATTAATGATTCTCATAAAAGAGCCACCAAGAAGCAATCTACTACTATCCTGCTTAGAATTTTTTATGTTGGAATTACTTCTTGGAATAGGTTTATTCTAGATTCTGCTATCAATGGAAATTTCCTAGAAGCCCCAGTTTAGGAATCTCTTAGTATTATTGAAAATCTTGTTGGAAATCCCCCTGTTGTTAGCATTCAAGAGGACATTACCCTAGCTCACATTCTGAAAAAACTAGAAAAGATAGAGCTAGAGATGCCAAACATTAATAAGATAAATGAGTTGGATCGTAAGATCCAAGGGAATTTGAATAGGCTTGATAGCTCCATGTATAAAATTCTCAAAACTTTGGAGACCATCAAATCCCATGACTTGGATTCTTCTAGGATAGACAAGATTGAGGAAATCTTTGATACTTTAGGAACTACTTTCTCCTCAATCAAAACCAAAAACGTAGAAACTCCGGCAAAGAAGGAGCCTAAGTTCGTTTACGTTCCAAAGGCTCCTCATTCCAAAAGTAATCCACCTATTGCCAAAGGGGTTGAAACTATGAAGACTTTGGAAGAAACACCTCTCTTTGATAAATTTATAAATGAAGCTTCCATTGACTTTTTACCTTTTGGTCTTCTCCCTAGAAGTATCTCTATTAGGCCTTTATTTGAAAGTCCTCTTAAGACTAGTTGTACTATTGAAGAGCTTTTTGATGATCTTGATGATGGTTCAATTGATACAACTTGATCTTTTTGCATTATGCCTAGCTTAAAGGCATAAAAGAAAGCGCTTTTGGGAGGCAGCCCACAATGAATAAAATTATATTTTGCTTTTGTTGTGTCTTGATGTTTGTTACTACAGTAGCATCATCATTGTATCTTTACTTTTCAGCTTTGTGCCAAGTTTAGCCTCTGATTGCAAGAAAGTCCAAAAGTTGTGACGTGTTGTCCAGGAAACAGATTCTGTCCTTGGACAGAAAAATTCGTATAAAATCACCAGATCATCTTTTTGGTCTGAATTTTTTCGACAGCGTGCTCTATACAATTGGCTTTCGGGAGTCTATTCTGAGTTTTTTGATTTTAGTTGCAGAAGTGCCCCGAAAAAATTATTTACTACCTGCTGGTCTGTTTTTCACAGATTCTGTCCTGTTTTGCCTTTTCTTCGTTTTGCTAACCTTGAGCTTGCTTTTTCTTTGCAAAAACCTTTTGGCAATCTTGAGAAACAGTAGATCTTCGAGATTGTCCTTATTTCCAGCAAGGAAAAATTATTTTATTATGGGTACTAACCTCGCTAATCAGATTATGATGAGTTATGTATGAAGGGAGTTTTCAAGTGTGCGAGGAAGGATGATAAAAAGATTCAGGAGGGTCAAACGCTCAAGCTTGGGGATGCCCCCGTGCACCCCCAAGAAATATTCAAGAAGACTCAAGCGTCTAAGCTTGGGGATGCCCCCGTGCATCCCCTTCTCCATCAACAATTATCAGTTCGTCCTTCGTTCCACTATATTTTAATCACTTCATGCGTTATGTGCTATGCTTGGAGCGTCTTGCTTTTAGTTTCCTTTTTACTTTTCTTTAGCTTTGCTTGCTGTTCATAACGAGTTAGAACCCAGATTTCTTTGTGTGGGAGAGATACACGCTCCACTTCAACCTAGAACACAACATAGGATTTTCATGTTTATCTTTGGTCTGTATGTTCTTTGTCTCTCAATAGCTACTGTCATGTTTAGCTCTTAGTTTTCATGCTTTTCTTTTTAAAGAGCTTTTGTTTAGTTGGTTGCTTCTGGAACTCTCTTGAGTTATCATGCTTATCTTGTTAAGAGAGTTGGCTTATGTGGCACTGGTTGATATGTCTATGATCAAAATGCTATGTGCATAATGGTGCTTAGTAGTTCATGTTTTCTTATGGTTAGTCTCAAATAGCTGGGGGTTCTTAATGTGTTATTGGAGTACCAGCATGATTTGTTTGCCTATGATGTGGTATGGTTTAGTGATATCTTCCTCCAAGAATTTATTTTGATTGACTTGGCATATGCTCACGCATATTTAAGACTGTAAAGAAAGTCTATCAAGCCTTGATGATCTTTAATTTCTGAGTAGCGATATAACTTCCATGCCCGATACAATGTTGCTTTGTCGCTCTGCATGATTATGGCCGTCATTGCTCTCTTAGTTGGTCGCTCCCAGTCTTTTGCTAGCCTTCACCTGTACTAAGCGGACTGACTGCTTGTGCATCCAAAATCCTTTAAACCAGTTATGCCATATGAGTCCACCATACCTTCCTATACATGGTATTTACTTGCCATTCCTAACGAAGACTTTCTTGTACCATCTCGAAATTATTCAAAAGCATTTCTCTTTTGTGCCTCTGTTTTAGCTCATGAGGAAGTAGTAGTTAATTCATGATCTTTTTAAGTTGGACAAGTTTTACCCCGGGATTGCATGTCTAATCTGCAAACCCCAAATACGAGAAGGAACTGGCATGAGTGCGCCCGGCTCATAAGAAAATACAACAAACAAACCCTCCTTCACGCTTTGTTCATGAGAAATCAGAAAACTTTTGGCAGTGATAAACAAAGGAGATTAAGGGGATGTGATCGTCCCCGTGCGGGAGCCGTTCCTCGAAACTTGTCCAGCTCGAGAAGTAATTGAGTTATCTACTAGCATTCGTTGTCGAAATATGCATCTCCCAAAAATCATTTTTACCTCTGTTTTTAAAAACCAAGAGCTCTGGTACATGTTTAGTCTTTGCTTCCAACCACGGGTTTTCAACCTTGCCATCAAAATCCATGGTTCGAGAGTCTCCACCTTCTTTCTTCAAAGCATCAACTATTGAGAGCATGATTGTCATTCTGAGTGTAATGTGCATTGTCCCAAAGTACCATTGTCTTCTGCATGATTATGATATCGCTTATTCTGAAATCATTGTATCTAGTCATCACTTAAACTTCGAAGGAACTCCTGCATTTATGTTTTTCTTCACTAAAGGGGGCAAGCGAGGTATCACTTTGTCATGTTTGCACACCATGCTCACTACAAATCTATTGGGTGTTTCAGTATCATATTGTAAAACTTTCAGTTCTTTGTGATATTCTCATGAGGCAACTTAATTACTAAAGATTCATTATCTCAGTAAGCATTTGTCATGTGACTGTGAAAAGTTCTTATATGGTTGGTAGCATGTAAACATAGAAATTATGCTTGTTATCATTTACCTACTCGAGGACGAGCAGGAATTAAACTTGGGGATGTTGATACGTCCAAAACGTATCTATAATTTCTGCTTGCTCCATGCCTCTTTTGTGTGATATTGCTATGATATTTATGCACTTCCATACACTTTTGATCATATTTGGACTAACCTATTAACTCAGTGCACCCCAATGCCAGTTTTTGTTTTCTGCTGTTTTTCTATTTCAGGTTTTCCCATTACTTAAATTGCCAGAAAAATTCTAGGAAAAATATATAAAAAATCAGCGCTCCGGAAGCTTCCACGCGCCAGAAGTGGGGCCAGAGGGGGGCCAGAGGGGCCCCAGGCGCCCTGAGGGGGCGGCCCCCCTCCTGGCCGCGCCGGGGGGGCGCCTGGGCCCCCCTTACCTCCTCTGGTGACCCCTTTGGCATATATTTACACCGCGTCCCGAAACCCTCGAGGACGGAACCCTTTTTCGCGATCTCATCTCTGTTCCGCCGCCGCCGCGCTTCCAAGATCGGGAGCACCAGGAGAACTCTTCCCGGCACCCTGCCGGAGGGGAGAACCACCACCGGGAGCTTCTCCACCACCATGGACGCCTCCCGGATGAGTTGTGAGTAGTCTCCCTTGGACCATGGGTCCATGACCAGTAGCTATGTGATGTTCTCCTCCCCTCTTTGTTCTTCACCGATTAGACCTCGTGAGCTGCCCTACATGATCGAGGCACATATGTAATCCTTATGCTGTTGCTATGATGAGTTTGCTGGGATCCGATGGATTATGAGATTATGTTCAGATTGTGTGTGAGTAATATATTTGATTCACCTCTTTTATATTTATGTTCTTGAGTAATTCTTGCATGTTCTCCGTTGCTATTTATTGCTTTGGCCGAGAAGTAGGTAGTAACTCCAAAAGGGAACGTTATGCTTGATTGTGGGTTCATGCCCCTTGATGACTAGCTTGAGTGACAGAAACATGAGTCTAGGGGATGTGCTGTTGCCACAAGGGGGAAAACAACGGTGCTTGTACTTGCGGGTGCAAGGATTGTTTACTTTACGCAAAGTTCTTTTAATGCAGTTGTCTGTTGCTTTGAGTTTACACTATGGGTGGGACTCGCAACTTAATACCAGCGAGATGTTCTGGATAGATATCTCAAGGTGGATGATTAGTAGTAGATGCAGATGGATTTCGGTCTACTTGCCTTGGCGTACCGCCCATGCTTTTGAGCCTCTACCTTTCTTACAGCATAGTTAGCATTGGTTTGCGCACATAATCCTGTCAATTGCCCAGCTGTAATTTGTTTACCTCGCTTAGCTGTTTTATCGTCTTTTGGGAGAGAGACATCACTAGTGAACATCATGGGACCCCGGTCCATATTACCATCACTGATCACACCCGCTATTTACTTACTGTTCTTATTTCCTAGTTGCAGTCATACCTATCACTATTATCTCTTGCGTTTGATCCTTTGTAAACGACAAGGCCGGAGGGATTGACAACCTCTCTGTACTCGTTGGGAGCAAAGTTATTTGTATCTGTGTGCAGGTCCTGTCAAGCAAAAGTCTCTGGCGCTATTGACACCTTCTTGTTGACCCTCGGAGTCTCACGGGATTCGATCCTTGGTATCTTTGCCAAGGGAAAACTACCGCTACGCTACATCTCAAACCTTCCACTTGGGGTAACCAACGAGGGGCGAGAAGCCATCAAACGTCTTCGAGATTCAACCGATCAAGCACCGAACGTACGACACCTCCGCGTTCAGCACACGTTCAGCTTGATGACGTCCCACGAGCTCTTGATCCAATTGAGCTTCACGGAGAGTTTCGTCAGCACGACGGCGTGGTGACGGAGATGATGAAGCTACCAGCGCAGGGCTTCGCCTAAGCACTATGACGGTATGACTGAGGTGTGTTTCTATGGAGGGGGGCACCACACACGGCTAAAACAATGTTGATTGTGTGTTCTAGGGTGCCCCCTGCCCCCGTATATAAAGGAGCAAGGGGAGGAGGCCGACCGGCCCTAGGCGCGCCAAGGAAAGGAGGAGTCCTCTTCCTAGTAGGACTAGGACTCCCCTTTCCTAGTCCTACTAGGAAGGGGAAAGGGGGAAGGAAAGAGAGGGAGAGGGAGAGGGAAAGAGGGGCCGCACCCCCCCCCCTCCCCTAGTCCAATTCAGACTCCCCAAGGGAGGGGGTGCGCCACCTCCTGGGCTGCTGCCCTCTCTCTTCCCTAAGACCCACTAAGGCCCAATACTTCCCCGGGGGTTCCGGTAACACCCCCGGCACTCCGGTTATCGCTGAAATCACCCGAAACACTTCCAGTGTCCGAATGTAGCCGTCCATGTTGGGGAACGTAGCAGAATTCAAAAAAATTCTACGCTTCACCAAGAACAATCTAAGGAGTCATCTAGCAACAAGCATAAAGGAGTGCATCTACATACCCTTTGTAGATTGCGAGCGGAAGCGTTCGATGGAACGTGGATGATGGAGTCGTACTCGTCGTGATCCCTATCACCGATGATCCCAGCGCCGAACGGACGGCACCTCCGCGTTCAACACACGTACGGTACAACGACGTCTCCTCCTTCTTGATCCAGCAAGGGGGAGGAGAGGTTGATGGAGATCCAGCAGCACGACGGCGTGGTGGTGGATGCAACGGGAAAAGCTGCAGGGCTTCGCCAAGACCCTGCGGGAGGTGGGAGAGGTGTAACAGGGGGGAGAGGCGCCAGGGGCTGAGGTGCGGTTGCCCTCTCTCCCCCCACTATATATAGGGGCCAGGGGGCACCGGCCCTAGGAGATTGGATCTCCTAGGGGGGCGGCGGCCAAGGGGGTGGCTTGCCCCCCAAGCCTAGGGGGGCGCCCCCCACCCTTAGGGTTCCCAACCCTAGGCGCAGGGGGGAGGCCCAAGGGGGGTGCGCCAGCCCACTAGGGGCTGGTTCCCCTCCCCCTACGGCCCATGGGGCTCTCCGGGATGGGTGGCCCCACCCAATGGACCCCCGGGACCCTTCCGGTGGTCCCGGTACACTACCGGTGACCCCCGAAACTCTCCTGATGGCCGAAACTGGACTTCCTATATATCATTCTTTACCTCCGGACCATTCCAGAACTCCTCTTGACGTCCGGGATCTCATCCTGGACTTCGAACAACATTCGGGTTACCGTGTGCATATATCTCTACAACCCTAGTGTCGTGGAATTAGCACGGCAGATATCCGGTTTAGAGGACTTAGGTGTGGAGCTATCGCGCGGGTTAGCTTGAAGAGGTTAAAGCACACAAAGAACACACAGGGTTTATACTAGTTCGGCCCCTTCGATGAAGGTAAAAGCCTACGTCTAGTTTGGTTTGGTATTGCTTGGGCGTCGATGAACAGGGAGCAGATTGCTTGCCTGTGTCTCGACGGGTTGGTGCTTGTCCCTGAACCGTCGCCGGGTCGTCCCTTTATATAGGAGTGATGTCTACACACGCTTCTACTCTTGTAGACTATGTTGGGCCTCCAAGCGCAGAGGTTTGTAGGACAGCAGCAATTTCCCTCAAGTGGATGACCTAAGGTTTATCGAACTCAGGGAAGTAGAGGTTGAAGATGGTCTCTCTCAAGCAACCCTGCAACTAAGATACAAGAAGTCTCTTGTGTCCCCAACACACCTAATACAACTAGGAGTTGTATAGGTGCACTAGTTTGGCGAAGAGATGTTAAATGGCAAGTGATATGGATGGCAAAACAAAGTAATATAAATCTGTAATAAAAAGTGCATCAAGCAAACAAGTGGTAAACGTGAGCACAAATGGTATTGCAATGGTGGAAACAAGGCCTAGGGATCATACTTTCACTAGTGGCAACTCCCAACAACATTAACATAATCGAATCACATGATATTTCCCATAAAACATGCAATGGAGACGCACCCGGAGGTCATTCCTTCGTGGTCAAGAGAGGACGAGAATTATGTAGGGCTACAAAAGCACACCTCAAAGTTCGTAGTTCTCAATCTAAGGATTTCCCAATGTCACCGCGGCCATCCAAAGAGAGTCCCACAATCACCACAACATATCTAAAGGATAGTCAAAGACAAGCACCAAGAGACTCTCAATCTTCAATCAACACACAAGAGAGGAAATCACTCATGAAAATATTTTTCTAATCCATGTCCAATAGACCGCTGTCACCTTGGTCTCGGGGATTATACTAGATAAAGACAAGTGAGTACATCAATCCAATACATAGAGGAAGGGGAAATATCATGGGATCACCCTAGATTAACATAGCCTATGATCACAACGAAGATCACATCATGGGAGAGAGAGATAACCACATAGCTACACGTACGAGCCCTCAGCCCCGGAGGAAACTACTCACGCATGGACATGGTGAGGAGGAGGTTGATGATGGTGTTGATGGAGAGGTGCAGCCCCGCGAGGAGGAGACGGCCGGCGGCAGCCACGGAGGAGGCGGCGGCGGCCCTTGGTGGCGCGGCGGTGGCGGCGGCCCTAGGGGGCGGCGGCGGCCCTCCGGGCGGCGGCGGCCCTAGGGGGCAGCGGCTCCTTGGCCCCCCTTCTTCCTTGTGGATGGTGCTGCAATGGTGCTGGTCCTCCCCTCCAAGACGGCGGCTCGGGAGGAGGAAAATTTGTGGCCCTTGGTGACCTAGGTTTCCTCTCTTTATATAGACTCTCGGATTCCCGGCATCAGATTTTGGGCCTCAGTAAAATGGGCTTTACTCGGCCGTCCGGACTCCGATTTGGACGAATTTATATCCAGAAGCATCGCCTCGAAATTCCCCACAACTTTCGCAACTAGACTTTTTCTGTATGACATCGTCTTCGGGCCGGAACGTGACCATCTTTAAAAAATGTTCTCAGACAGATTTCAGGAAAATCAGAGTCCTACTCCAATACGACTCCTTTTGCGTTTTTGTCAATTTCCAAGTAATTCCTACACAATAAAGTGTAAAACAAGAACTGAAGGAAATATGCCCTAGAGGCAATAATAAAGTTGTTATTTATATTTCCTTATATCATGATAAATGTTTATTATTCATGCTAGAATTGTATTAACCGGAAACTTATTACATGTGTGAATACATAGACAAAACAGTATGTCCCTAGTATGCCTCTACTAGACTAGCTCATTGATCAAAGATGGTTATGTTTCCTAGCCATAGACATGAGTTGTCATTTGATCAACGGGATCACATCATTAGAAGAATGATGTGATGGACTAGACCCATCCGTTAGCATAGCACTATGATCGTTTAGTTTTACTGCTATTGCTTTCTTCATGACTTATACATGTTCCTATGACTATGAGATTATGCAACTCCCGAATACCGTAGGAACACCTTGTGTGCTATCAAACGTCACAACGTAACTGGGTGATCATAAAGATGCTCTACAGGTGTCTCCGAAAGTATTCGTGGTGTTGGCATAGATCAAGATTAGGATTTGTCACTCCGAGTGTCGGAGAGGTATCTCTGGGCCCTCTCGGTAACACACATCATAATAAGCCTTGCAAGCAAAAGACTAATGAGTTAGTCACGAGATGATGTGTTACGGAACGAGTAAAGAGACTTGCCGGTAACGAGATTGAACTAGGTATAGAGATACCGACGATCGAATCTCGGGCAAGTAACATACCGATGACAAAAGGAACAACGTATGTTGTTATGCGGTTTGATCGATAAAGATCTTCGTAGAATATGTAGGAGCCAATATGAGCATCCAGGTTCCGCTATTGGTTATTGACCGGAGATGAGTCTCGGTCATGTCTACATAGTTCTCGAACCCGCAGGGTCCGCACGCTTAACGTTTGATGACGATCGGTATTATGAGTTTATGAGTTTTGATGTACCGAAGGTAGTTCGGAGTCCCGGATGAGATCACGGACATGACGAGGAGTCTCGGAATGTCCGAGACATAAAGATTGATATATTGGACAACTATATTCGGACACCGGAAGTGTTCCGGAAAAGTTTCGGATTTAACTGGATTGCCGTAGGGGGTTACCGGAGCCCCCTACGAAGGGGGATGGTCCATAGTGGGCCTTGAGGAAAGGAGAGAGGCAGCCCATAGAGGCTGGCCGGCGCCCCACCTAGGGATCCTAGTTGGACTAGGATTGGGGGGGCGCCACCTCTCCCTCTTTTCCTTTCCCTCTCTTCCTTCTTGGTGGACTCCTACTAGGAATAGGATTGCAATCCTATTCCTAGTAGGATTGCCCTAGCCGCACCATAGGAGGCCGGCCGGCCCTCCCCTCTTGCTCCTTTATATACGGGGGCAGGGGGGCACCCAAATACACACAAGTTGAATTGTTCCAGCCGTGTGCGGTGCCCCCCTCCACAGAAACACACCTTGGTCATACCCTTGCAGTGCTTAGGCGAAGCCCTGCGCCGGTAAATACATCATATCCGCCACCACGCCGTCGTGCTGACGAAACTCTCCCGTGAAGCTCAACTGGATCAAGAGCTCGTGGGACGTCATCAAGCTGAACGTGTGCTGAACGCGGAGGTGCCGTACGTTCGGTGCTTGATCGGTAGAATCGTGAAGAAGTTCGACTACATCAACCGCGTCACTTGACGCTTCCTCTTCCGGTCTACGAGGGTACGTAGACACACTCTTCCCTCTCGTTGCTATGCATCTGGTAGATAGATCTTGTGTGATCGTAGAATTTTTTTAAAACACTACGTTCCCCAACAGTGGTATCAGAGCCAGGTCTATGCGTAGATGATTTGCACGAGTAGAACACAATGAGTTGTGGGCGATACTAGTCATACTGCTTACCAGCATGTCATACTTTGCTTCGGCGGTATTGTGAGATGAAGCGGCCCGGACCGACATTACGCGTACGCTTACGCGAGACTGGTTTCACCGTTACGAGCACTCGATGCTTAAAGGTGACTGGCGGGTGTCTGTCTCTCTCACTTTAGCTGAATCAAGTGTGGCTACGCCCGGTCCTTGTGAAGGTTAAAACAGCACATACTTGACGAAACATCGTTGTGGTTTTGTATGCGTAGGTAAGAACGATTCTTGCTAAGCCCGTAGCAGCCACGTAAAATCTTGCAACAACAAAGTAGAGGACGTCTAACTTGTTTTTGGAGGGCATGTTGTGATGTGATATGGTCAAGACATGATGAGTTATACAGTTTTGTATGAGATGATCATGTTTTGTAATGTTATCGGCAACTGGCAGGAGCCATATGGTTGTCGCTTTATTGTATGAAATGCAATCGCCATGTAATTGCTTTACTTTATCACTAAGCGGTAGCGATAGTCGTGGAAGCAATAGTTGGCGAGACGACAACGATGCTACGATGGAGATCAAGGTGTCATGCCGGTGACGATGGTGATCATGACGGTGCCTTGGAGATGGAGATCAAAAGCACAAGATGATGATGGCCATATCATGTCACATATTTTGATTGCATGTGATGTTTATCTTATTATGCTTCTTATTTTGCTTAGTACGGCGGTAACATTATAAGATGATCCCTTACAAAAATTTGAAGGTACAAGTGTTCTCCCTGAGTATGCACCATTGCGAAAGTTCGTCGTGCCGAGACAACACGTGATGACCAGGTGAGATAAGCTCTACGTTCACATACAACGGGTGCAAGCTAGTTTTGGACACGCGGAATACTCGGGTTAAACTTGACGAGCCTAGCATGTACAGACATGGCCTCGGGACGCTGGAGACCGAAAGGTCGAGCGTGAATCATATAGTAGATATGATCAACATAAGATGTTCACCATTGAAAACTACTCCATCTCACGTGATGATCGGACATGGTTTAGTTGATTTGGATCACGTGATCATTTAGATGACCGGAGGGATGTCTATCTAAGTGGGAGTTCTTTAGTAATATGATTAAATTGAACTTTAATTTATCATGAACTTAGTCCTGGTAGTATTAGCATATCTATGTTCTAGATCAATAGCTCGCGATGTTGCTCCCCGTTAATTTTTTGATATGTTCCTAGAGAAAACTAAGTTGAAAGATGTTTAGTAGCAATGATGCGGAATTGTTCCGTGATCTGAGGATTATCCTCATTGCTGCACAGAAGAATTATGTCCTTGATGCACCGCTAGGTGACATACCTATTGCATGAGCAGATGTAGACATTATGAACGTTTTTGACAAAAGCTCGGTATGATGACTACTTGATAGTTTAAGTGCACCATGCTTTACGGCTTAGAACCGGGACTTCAAAAACACTTTGAACGCCACGGAGCATATAAGATGTTCCAAGAGTTGAAATTAGTATTTCATACTCATGCCCGTGTCGAGAGGTATGAGACCTCTGACAGTACTTTGCCTACAAGATGGAGGAGAATAGCTCAACCAGTGAGCATGTGCTCAGATTGTCTGGGTACTGCAATTGCTTGAATCAAGTGGGAGTTAATCTTCCAGATAAGATAGTAATTGACAAAGTTCTCTAGTCACTATCACCAAGTTAGTAGAACTTCGTGATGAACTATAATATGCAAGGGATGACAAAAGTAATTCCCGAGCTCTTCGCGATGCTGAAATCGGCGGAGGTAGAAATCAAAAAGGAGCATCAAGTGTTGATGGTTAACAAGACCACTAGTTTCAAGAAAAAGGGCAAGGGAAAGAAGGGGAACTTCAAGAAGAATAGCAAGACAGTTGCTACTCCCACGAAGAAACCCAAGTCTGGAGCCAAGCCTGAAACTGAGTGCTTCTACTGCAAGGGGACTGGACATTGGAAGCGGAACTGCCCCAAGTATTTGGCGGATAAGAAGGATGGCAAAGTGAACAAAGGTATATTTTGATATACAGATTATTGATGTATACTTTACTAGTGTTCATAGCAACCCCTGGGTATTTGATACCGGTTCAGTTGCTAAAATTAGTAACTCGAAACGAGAATTGCAGAATGAACAGAGACTAGTTAAAGGTGAAGTGACGATGTGTGTTGGAAGTGGTTCCAAGATTGATATGATCATCATCGCACACTCCCTATACTTTCGGGATTAGTGTTGAACCTAAATAAGTGTTATTTGGTGTTTGTGTTGAACATGAATATGATTTGATCATGTTTAGTGCAATACGGTTATTCATGTAAGTTAGAGAATAATTGTTGTTCTGTTTACATGAATAAAACCTTCTATGGTCATACACCCAATGAAAATGGTTTGTTGCATCTCGATCGTGTGATACACATATTCATAATATTGAAGCCAAAAGATGCAAGGTTAATAATGATAGTGCAACTTATTTGTGGCACTGCCGTTTAGGTCATATTGGTGTAAAACGCATGAAGAAACTCCATAGTGATGGACTTTTGGAATCACTTGATTATGAATCACTTGGTGCTTGCGAACCATGCCTCATGGGCAAGATGACTAAAACTCCGTTCTCCGGAACTGTGGAGCGAGCAACCGAGTTGTTGGAAATCATACATACTGATGTATGCGGACCAATAAGTGTTGAAGCTCACGGCGGGTATCGTTATTTTCTGACCTTCGCTGATGATTTGAGCAGATATGGGTATATCTACTTAATGAAGCACAAGTCTAAAACATTTGAAAAGTTCAAAGAATTTTAGGGTGAAGTGGAGAATCATCGTAACAAGAAAATAAGAGTTTCTACGATATGATCATAGAGGTAAAATATTTGAGTTAGCGAGTTTGGCCTTCAGTAAAAACAATGTGAAATAGTTTCACTACTCACGCCACCTGGAACACCACAGTATAATGGTGTGTCCGAACGTCATAACCGTACTTTATTAGATATGGCGCGATCGATGATGTCTCTTACCAATCTACCACTATCGCTTTTGGGGTTATGCATTAGAGATAGCTACATTCACGTTAAATAGGGCACCATCTAAATCCGTTGATACGACACCTTATGAACTGTGGTTTGGCAAGAAACCAAAGTTGTCGTTTCTTTAAGTTTGGGACTGCGATGCTTATGTGAAAAAGTTTCAACATGATAAGCTCGAACCCAAATCGGAGAAGTAAATCTTCATAGGATACCCAAAAGAAACTGTTGGGTACACCTTCTATCACAGATCCGAAGGCAAGGTCTTTGTTGCTAAGAGTGGATCCTTTCTAGAGAAGGAGTTTCTCTCGAAAGAAGTGAGTGGGAGGAAAGTAGAACTTGATGAGGTAATTGTACCTTCTCCCAAATTGGAAAGTGGAACATCACAGAAACTAGTTCCAAGTGATTCCTACACCAATAGTGAGGAAGCTAATGATGATGATCATGAAACTTCAGATCAAGTTTCTGCTGAACTTCGTAGATCAACCAGAGTTCGTTCCGCATCAGAGTGGTATGGCAACCCGGTTCTGGAAGTCATGTTACTAGACCATGATGAACCTACGAACTATGAGGAAGCGATGATGAGCCCAGATTCCGCAAAATGGCTTGAGGCCATGAAATCTGAGATGGGATCCATGTATGAGAACAAAGTGTGGACTTTGGTTGACTTGCCCGATGATTGGCAAGCCATCGAAAATAAATGGTTCTTCAAGAGGAAGACCGACGCAGACGGTAATGTTACTGTTTACAAAGCTCGACTTGTTGCGAAAGGTTTTCGACAAGTTCAAGGAGTTGACTACGATGAGACTTTCTCACCCGTAGCGATGCTTAAGTATGTCTGAATCATGTTAGCAATTGCTGCATTTTTATGAAATCTGGCAAATGGATAACAAAACTGCATTCTTTAATGGATTTATTAAAGAAGAATTGTATATGATGCAACCAGAAGGTTTTGTCAATCCTAAAGGTGCTAACAAAATGTGCAAGCTCCAGCGATCCTTCTATGGACTGGTGCAAGCATCTCGGAGTTGGAATATACGCTTTGATAAGTTGATCAAAGTATATAGATTTATACAGACTTGCGATGAAGCCTGTATTTACAAGAAAGTGAGTGGGAGCACTACAACCTTTCTGATAAGTATATGTGAATGACATATTGTCGATCGGAAATGATGTAGAATTTTCTGGAAAGCATAAAGGAGTGTTTGAAAGGAGTTTTTCAAAGAAAGACCTTGGTGAAGCTGCTTACATATTGGGCATCAAGATCTATAGAGATAGATCATGACGCTTGATAAGACTTTCGATAAGTACATACCTTGATAAGATTTTGAAGTAGTTCAAAATGGATCAGTCAAAGAAGGAGTTCTTGCCTGACTTGTAAGGTGTGAAGTTGAGTAAGACTCAAAGCCAGACCACGCCAAAAAAAAGAGAGAATGAAAGTCATTCCCTATGCCTCAGCCATAGGTTCTATAAAGTATGCCATGCTGTGTACCAAACATGTTGTGTACCTTGCCATGAGTTTGTCAAGGGGGTACAATAGTGATCCAGGAGTAGATCACTGTACAGCGGTCAAAATTATCCTTAGTAACTGGATGACTAAGGAAATGTTTCTCGATTATGGAGGTGATAAAGAGTTCGTCGTAAAGGGTTACGCCGATGCAAGCTTTGACACTAAATCCATATGATTCTAAGTATCAATCTAGATGCGTATTGAAAGTGGGAGCAATTAGGTAGAGTAGCTCTATGCAGAGCATTGTAGACATAGAAATTTGCGAAATACATACGGATCTGAATGTGACAGACCCGTTGACTAAACTTCTCTCACAAGCAAAACATGATCACACCTTATTACTCTTGGGTATTAATCACATAGCGATGTGAACTAGATTATTGACTCTAGTAAACCCTTTGGGTGTTGGTCACATGGCGATGTGAACTATGGGTGTTATTCACATAACGATGTGAACTATCGTTATTAAATCACATGGCGATGTGAGCTAGATTATTGACTCTAGTGCAAGTGGGAGACTGAAGGAAATATGCCCTAGAGGCAATAATAAAGTTGTTATTTATATTTCCTTATATCATGATAAATGTTTATTATTCATGCTAGAATTGTATTAACCGGAAACTTAGTACATGTGTGAATACATAGAAAAAACAGTATGTCCCTAGTATGCCTCTACTAGACTAGCTCATTGATCAAAGATGGTTATGTTTCCTAGCCATAGACATGAGTTGTCATTTGATCAACGGGGTCACATCATTAGAAGAATGATGTGATGGACTAGACACATCCGTTAGCATAGCACTATGATCGTTTAGTTTTACTGCTATTGCTTTCTTCATGACTTATACATGTTCCTGTGACTATGAGATTATGCAACTCCCAAATACCGTAGGAACACCTTGTGTGCTATCAAACGTCACAACGTAACTGGGTGATCATAAAGATGCTCTACAGGTGTCTCCGAAAGTATTCGTGGTGTTGGCATAGATCAAGATTAGGATTTGTCACTCCGAGTGTCGGAGAGGTATCTCTGGGCCCTCTCGGTAACACACATCATAATAAGCCTTGCAAGCAAAAGAATAATGAGTTAGTCACGAGATGATGTGTTACGGAACGAGTAAAGAGACTTGTCGGTAACGAGATTGAACTAGGTATAGAGATACCGACGATCGAATCTCGGGCAAGTAACATACCGATGACAAAAGGAACAACGTATGTTGTTATGCGGTTTGACCGATAAAGATCTTCGTAGAATATGTAGGAGCCAATATGAGCATCCAGGTTCCGCTATTGGTTATTGACCGGAGATGAGTCTCGGTCATGTCTACATAGTTCTCGAACCCGTAGGGTCCGCACGCTTAACGTTTGATGACGATCGGTATTATGAGTTTATGAGTTTTGATGTACCGAAGGTTGTTCGGAGTCCCGGATGAGATCACGGACATGACGAGGAGTCTCGGAATGTCCGAGACATAAAGATTGATATATTGGACAACTATATTCGGACACCGGAAGTGTTCCGGAAAAGTTTCGGATTTAACTGGATTGCCGGAGGGGGTTACCGGAACCCCCTACGAAGGGGGATGGTCCATAGTGGGCCTTGAGGAAAGGAGAGAGGCAGCCCATAGAGGCTGGCCGGCGCCCCACCTAGGGATCCTAGTTGGACTAGGATTGGGGGGGCGCCACCTCTCCCTCTTTTCCTTTCCCTCTCTTCCTTCTTGGTGGACTCCTACTAGGAATAGGATTGCATCCTATTCCTAGTAGGATTGCCCTAGCCGCACCATAGGAGGCCGGCCGGCCCTCCCCTCTTGCTCCTTTATATACGGGGGCAGGGGGGCACCCAAATACACACAAGTTGAATTGTTCCAGCCGTGTGCGGTGCCCCCCTCCACAGAAACACACCTCGGTCATACCATTGCAGTGCTTAGGCGAAGCCCTGTGCCGGTAAATACATCATATCCGCCACCACGCCGTCGTGCTGACGAAACTCTCCCGTGAAGCTCAACTGGATCAAGAGCTCGTGGGACGTCATCAAGCTGAACGTGTGCTGAACGCGGAGGTGCCATACGTTCGGTGCTTGATCGGTTGAATCGTGAAGAAGTTCGACTACATCAACCGCGTCACTTGACGCTTCCGCTTCCGGTCTACGAGGGTACGTAGACACACTCTTCCCTCTCGTTGCTATGCATCTGGTAGATAGATCTTGTGTGATCGTAGAAATTTTTTAAAACACTACGTTCCCCAACAAGAACATTGTGCACTTTTGCAACCATCAGTAGGTTAGTCCAAATATGATCAAAAGTGTATGGAAGTGCATAAATATCATAGCAATCTCACACAAAAAGGGCATGGAGCAAGCAGAAATTATAGATACATTTTGGACGTATCAACATCCCCAAGCTTAATTCCTGCTCGTCCTCGAGTAGGTAAATGATAACAAGCATAATTTCTGTGGTGACATGCTATTAACCATATAAGAACTTTTCACAGTCACATGACAAGTGCTTACTGAGACAATGAATCTGTAGTAATTAAGTTGCCTCATGAGAAAATCACAAAGAACTGAAAGTTTTACAATATGATACTGAAACACTCAATAAGATTTGTAGTAAGCATGGTGTGCAAATATGATAAAGTGGTACCTCGCTTGCCCTGTGACGCCCGAAGACCGACGTCCCAGAAGATTCCAAAAGATTCCATAAGATTCCAGATGTTCCGGGTTGCCCGTGTGTTTCTTTTGTGCTTGTGTTATTTATTTTCGCATTGCATCATGTCACCATGCCATCATGTCATATTTATTTTTGCATCTCAACTTAAATAAATCGTGTGGGCCTTCGGTCCATTTAAATCGAGGGAAGGATGTCTTCTCTTTAAAACATATAAAAGCCTCTCAATATTTAGGGAGCTATATTTATTAATTATTCCATTGCTTCGGAATCACCATAACACACTTGCATAATTTCCCCATGTCTTTTCACTTCGAGTTTCACCTTCAAAATCTTGCCAATAATTCTTTTCCTATTTATCGAGGTTCCTCCTAAAATCCTCAACATTTTGGACACTTCTATATTCAAGTCTTAGTTCAAACCCATTTGAATTAAATTCAAATATGTTTGAATTATTTTCCGATCTGGCCTTTTGTATTTTTCTCCGGTCGTGCTCATTTTTACGAGCCCGAGAAAAAATTAACCTTTGTCCTAATTCTATTCCTAACCCTCCCTCTTTCTTTTCTTTTAATCCTCTGTTTTTTTTCTTTTTCTTTTCCTTTTCTTTTCTCTCTTATTTTTTTAAGAGAGGACTCAGGTCCTTCTGGCCAAATTCCCTTCCAGCCAGGCCTCTTGGCCCAGCCTTTTTGGCCCAAGGCCTCCAACCCTCCAGGCCGCCTTGGCCCAGCAGCCACCCAACCCTAGCGGTCGCCCCCTCACTCCCTCTCCATCTCCCTCTGCGCCGCCAGCCTCTTCCCCCTCGATCTCATCCCGATCCCTCCAGCCTCGCTCGCCCGCATCTCCCCCTCGTCCTCCCGTTTCACTCGCTCGCCTCTGCCCGAGCCCCTCCTCTCGTCCCTCTCTCTCAGTCCCGCTCGCGAGCCGCCCCGCGTCGCCGACCCTCCCTGCGCGCGCCCCGCCGCCGTCAGGCCAGGGCCTCGCCGCCCCGGGTCTCCCTCCATCGCCCTGGCCCCGAGCCAGCGCTAGGAGGCCGGCCGCGCTCGTCCTCCCCGTCTCCAGAAGCCAGGCCAGGCTCCCGCCGCCCCCTCGGCCAGGCAGCGCGCGAGCGCCGCGCCTCCCTGGTCCCTGCCTCGGCAGCCGCGGCCAAGAGGCCCTCCTCCGCGCCTCGCCGTCCAGCAAGCCAGGAGCGCCTCCTCTCCAGGCAAGCGCCAAGCGCCCCTCCTCCTTCGCCGGGGCTCCGTCCCGCTCAACCCTCCAGCAGCCCACGGCTCCCCTCCGTCTCTGTCTCCAGCGCCGTCCACCGGCTCCCCTGCGCGCCAATGGTCGCGCCTCCTCTCGGCCGTCTCTCCTGGCCGAGCCCCGCAGCGCCGAGGTCGAGGCCCCATCCGTCCTCGCCTCCAAGTCCGCCGCCCGGCTTCGCCAGGGCCTCCTCCTCGCGGCTCTCTGGCCCAGTGCCTCGTCTCCAGCAGGGCCAGGAGCCGACGTCTTCGTCCGCGCAGCCAGCTCCGCCACTTCCCGACAGCATCGCCGTGTCGCTGCATGGTCTCGTCGCCCCCGTGCTGCTGTGTTCCGTGTTTTTGTTGTGTTGTTCTTTTGTTGTGTTGCCGTGCTACTGTTTTGACAGAAGAAACGAGTACAACTACATAACGACGACCGAACATCTACGGGAAAATGAGCTCGTGAACGGCTACGGAACAAGTACCACTACATACGTGAACGCCTACTTCCCTCTACGGCCGTGTACAACTACTTCCCCTACGTTCCTCGACGATCTCGAACCGCCCCGAGAACGATCGTTCCGAAGGTATAACCCCGAGACGTGACCCGTGAGATGCTTGTTGTGTTGTATGAAATGTCTCCCTTGTGTGCTCCGTGCCCGTTCCGACCTTTTGTCGTGTTCCTCGGTTGCCTTCGTCGCCGACCCGTGGGAACCCGGTAACGGGATCGCCCCACCTTTCATCTCGTTTGACTCGGTCACTCCGTCATCTTCCTTTTGCTCCGGTCTCTCAACGAGTAACCGAAACCGATATGTTGCGTGGCATCATTTTTGGATCGTTGCCGTGGCACCCCTTTTCTTCTACCACGGTGACAAATGCTTCTTATCTTCTTCATGTCAACTTCTAATAATAATTGCATAAAACTTGTTCATGTCATCCGCATCATGATAACAACATGATAATGTTAATTATTGTTGCTTTAATATTTACCAAACATGTTCATGGGGATTTTCCGGAATTGTTGTTGTTATTTTCCGGCCTCATTTAAATTGTCTAAATAGTGTAGTTTCTTTATGCTTCACCTCTTGCCATGTTAAAAACAATTAATCTTGTCTTGTAATTAAATGAGGGTCAACTAAATAATTAAATGTGGTGTTTCGTCAATATGCAACTCGTTGCATATTGAGCTCCACTTAACTGGTAGTGTTGTTTGTGCACTTTGCCATGCCATGCATAATTAAATCAGACATGCATCATACTTGGATGTGCATCGTATGCCATGTTTATGCTTGTATGTTTACCGTGTTGTTTCTTTCTTTCCGGTTGCTTCTCTTGTTAGCTTTGGTTTCGTTCCGGAGTTGTGAGGATTCTCTCGACTGTTGCTCCGTCTTCTTCTTGGACCCGTTCTTCTCCTTTGTGGAATCCCAAGCAAGATGACCGAACCCGGATACCATTACTATCTTTGCCTATTGCTAGAGTATCGTTCTTAAGTTTTGCCTCGATGCCCATGCCTTCTTGTCAGCCTCCTACTTGTAACCATTGCCTTGTTTAACCACCCTACCTACGCAAACCGTTGCTTGGCTAAGTACGCTTCGCTCAGCCCTTCTTATAGCATTGCTAGTTGCAGGTGAAGATTGAAGATGCTTGCTTCATGTTGAAGTTTGGTTGGGTTATATCACACTATATAAATGCTTAAATGAAATCATCTATATACTGGCAAGGGTGGAAGGCTAAGCCTTTTGCTTGGTGATTTTTTCCACTCATGCCGTTAGGAACCGTATAAACCGGCGTTATGTTCCTTGATTTTGCGTTCCTAACACGGTTGGGGTGTATGGGACCCCCTTGATAAACCGCTAAGTGCTAAGTCTTTTCCAGCAAGTCCCAACATTGGTACTATTCGCCTAATAACTAATAAAACTTGCGTAAGGGTCTTGCAAACCCTCTTTCTTAATTCTACAACCCCGGGCCAGTGCTCCACATGAGTGTTGGTCCGAAACGGGGAGCCTGCAGGGCCGCCTTTGGGCAACCCGAGGTATCTGGCATACACCTGTAGCTTCACCCATCCGGTCGTGTCCTGAGACTTAGATACGCGCGGCTACTATCAGGGTGTCGACACGCCGGGAGGATTTGCTGGATTAGCCTTACCTTAGTTCGGTTTAACTTGAGCACGGGATTCCGAGAATACTCGGGTCTTCCCACCTATGGAGTTGCGACTCCGCGGATCGTGGGCTTGTAATGGATCAAGTTGGAACACCCCTGCAGGGTTTGAACTTTCGAAAGCCGTGCCCGCGGTTATGTGGCAGATGGGAGCTTGTTAATATCCGGTTGTAGATAACTTGACACAATGTTTCAATACACTACCCGCGTGTGTACCGTGACTGTCAATTTCCGAATAGGGATTCGGGAGTTGAACACGGTGGGGTTATGTTTGACCGGCTTTAGTTAGGATCACTTCGTGATCATCTTTCGTCCGAGGCACTTCTCTTCTCGCTCTCTATTACGTAAGTTAGTGCTAGTTGCTGCTGCAGACTCTTGTTGTTCCTTCACCTCTCATTCTTTTCTTCAGCCTTATCCTCACCCCAGGCTTAAATAGTCTTGTTACCCGGGAACGGGATTGCTGAGTCCTCTGTGGCTCACAGTTACTTCACCACACCAGATGCAGGTTCAGCCGAGTTTGAAGCAGGAGTTGGTTCAGTACTTCACTGGGAGCTCGATGAAGAGTGTGGCCGTATGCTTGTGACGTTAATCAGTAGTGGTTTCTACTAGGATTCGATCTAGACCTGTGGCTTTATGTTGTTTTGGTATCTTTCTTTTGGTTCTTACCCGTAGTCGGGTTGTGATGTTTTGAATGATGTCTTGCTTATGTAATGTATTGTGTGAAGTGGCGAGTGTAAGCCAGCTATCTTCTTTTGCAATTTAATCCCTCTTTTACATGAGTCGTGCAAAGATACCAAACTTGAGATCATTCTAGGATGGGCTTATACCTTTAAGTCGTGCCTCGACACGTAGGAGGTATAGTCCCATCCTGGGCATTACAAGTTGGTATTCAGAGCCTTCTCCGACCTAGAAGCCCCCACTGATTGATCGAATCGTTGACGGTTGAGTCTAGGCACACACTTGAAAATGTTTTGAGTCCTATATTTATATCGGAGAGTAGGAATTCTTTGCTTCTCATCCCCTTTCACTCTGGTGAGGACTCCTGACGACTACTCTTGCCTCTTCTACTTTCAAAAATTGCACCAAATTTTTTTTAGGATCCAGCGAGTATTCTGGTATTGTTTCGATGTTCTTGTGACAAGGATATTGTTCTCGATGCCTCATGTTCCCGAGGAGTTGAGCTTCGGGGTATGGTTGTCACAAGCATATCGCGGCAGTACTAAATACTTAAGACGGCCGACATCGAAAATCTCTCCTATACGGCCAGTGGCAAGATAACCCCGACATCACCCAGTACTGGGGAGGTAGTTCGAGAGTATTGCCATAGCTTGTTATAGTGGATGCTTTTCGAAGGTCCGAGGTAAACAGTTTCCGAGAAAGACTGGTTATGTGTTGAAGGATGGATACACCTGGATGTAGGTTTAGAGTTGATTGCGCGGTGCTTCCCGTGTATCCCCAACACCTGATTGCATAACTGGAAACTTTCGGAAATTAAGAGGTGGGTTCATCTAGTAGTTCTAGGCATTCTTCCAACGGATGCACGATATGAAGTTCGGGGTTCTACATTGAGTGAAGTGGTTTTATGGACTTGTTCTGATCGGGAGTTGCATCTTAAAGGGTCCTTGGCTATGCTGATCCGGGGATTGCAAAACCCTTTTGTAACACGTTCCATGAGCTTTCAGCACGAAGATGTCGAATGGAACTTCTATCTTGTATTTGTTCTATCTGATCCTTGTTCCTTTTTATTTATCTTTTTGTTCTCCAAGTGGCTTCTCGACTAGTTGATGTACCTAAGGAATTCATTCGTCAATTCTCTGTTCGGATGATATTGTGAAGATTAGGCTGCTACATATATATCCTTTGTTTTGTTTTGATTCTGGTATTCGAGTTGCTTCCATGTCAAATGTTGACTCCATAACCTTCCTAATTGGTGTTCTCATATTTCTATGGGAGTGCTAATTCTTCTTGATCATCAAGATGGTCATGTTAAATTCTTCTCAACCGGCGTCTTTTTTCTTCGAGTTAATCAGATCTTTTCATCATCTGCAAGATAAACTCTCAGTCTTTTCTCAACGGTGTATGTTCTTTCATCCCAAGTTGTTTTTGTTTCCCCACCCTCCCTCCTTTCTTCTTCTCGGAGCTGGAATTCTCAGATCAAGTATCCATTTTATTCATGTGATATTCCTTCATTCTTTTCCTTTATTGTTCTTATCCGGTGCTTTATCGTGAAGATGCTCAAGAGCTTAAAGTTCATCATTCTTTTGTTCTCATATTCTGCCGGTGGATGTCATTCAAGATTTCAGTGTTGATCTCACCCTTTTCCTCATTTCACAATGCTTTCTTATTCCGGTGCACCAATTAATCATTCCCCTCTTGCTATTCATATCCGGAGTGCTGAAGATTCATATTCCATTCTTAATCCGTTCAAGCTATTTTTGAGGATTATCATCTTATTCAAGCCATTTAATTCAACCGGTGCAATATCTCTTAAGTAATCTTCTCCAACGGTGATTTCTTTAGTGGGCCCTAACCCACAGGTCTTTTTCCAGGATCTTACCTGACTCTTCTATTTTTCCGGAGTTATACTCAAATTCTTTTCAAAGTGTGACGTAAGAATGATTCCCATCAGTCACATGCCTTCTCCAAGATCGCTTTCAATTATTGTTCATCGTTGGTTCAACCTTTTTAATTATTCATTCCGGAGTGCTCAACAATTCTTATGGCATTTCTCGTCTTCATTCTCAACATTTGGAGGTGTTCTCTTAAATCTTGGCCGTTCTCTTGAAGATTCGTGGTGCTAGCTTCATGTCATCCTCATTATTGTTCTGATTGTGAGGAAATCCTTGATACCATCCGAAGCATTTCATGAATTCTTTTCTTTGTGTTCCTCCGAAGGCCATCATTTCAGCATATTTCTTCGTTCTCAGTTTTCAACTTCGTCCTCCAAATATTCTTCATTGATGTCTCTTCGTTCGTCTCCCTATTCTTACGGTGGTTCTTTCAAGTTTACCTTTCCGTTGTTATCGTTTCAATTCAATTGTTCTTTTCACAATCCTATCGGTGCTTTGTTGAATACTTATCCAAGCTTGTGCGAGTTCTCTCTTAATCCTTTCCAACGAGAATAAGTAGTATGCCAAATCCTTTGGTTGTCATCAATTTAAATTGGTGAAGGAGATGCATGACATAATTCTTATTCTTATTCCTCAAGGTGATTTAATCTCTGTTTTCCGGAGCTTGTTCATCATATCATATCCTTGGTTCTAAGTTGTTCATCTTGTTTTCCGGAGCGCCAAGTTATTTTAATTATCATTTCAAAGCTCAATCTTTTCATCGCAGTCCTTGATTCATATTCTTTTCATCTTTCACTTCTCTTGTTTTCATTACCGGAGTTCTTCTTGGTGGTTCATCATCAATTAATTCACCCTCTAAGTCTTCATCAAGATTCTTGTTGGAGCTCAAGCATTCTTCATCATGCTTCCAATTGCAGTCCTTTCTACCTTATCTTTTCTGATGGTGTTATGTCATTCTTGACAATTCCTTCATGTTTCATGATTCACAAGTTGTCAAGAATGAGATATTAAAACCATCATTTCTTTCTCTTTAGGAGATCCTTTCAACCCCTCATTTTTATCTCTTGGACTTATTTTGGGTTATAATGCACTTAAAAGCTTTCCCTAAGGATTGTTGCTAATTACGGTGCTTATAATGACCCAAGTTCTTCATTTATCCTCTCGGTGAGATAAGTTTATCGTCTCCTTGTTGATCTCAATCCAATCAAATGTTTCCGTCAGTGGCTGGTTGTCACCTCTTAATTTTGAGATGTTTTCCATAAGCCCACATCAAGCTTATTCGTTTTCGTTGTTGAATTCCAACAACTCTGTTCAACCCTTCTTCGTAAGGATGCTCTTTCAAATTCAATTTTGAGAGATGTTGTCATTTTCTTTTCCATTCATTTATTTCATTGATTTATATTCTATTCTCCCATTCCGGAGGCATTGTGATGTTGCTCTCTTCAAACCATCATCTTGTTTTCTTTTCAAGATCATGTTCTTTTCTTTTCTAGTCCATTTAACCGGAGTGTTGTATTCTTCATTCTAGTTCCCTCATCTCATCAAGTTTGCCTCTCTTTTTAACCGGAGTGCTATCTGAATTCTTTCTTACCCCTTGTGCCATTCTTTTAATTGTTTCGGAGGCAATATGTTGCTGTTTTCATCAAGTATCATTCCATCTCCTCAAATTCTTGTTCAATTCCTTCCATTTTCAGACGGAGTGCTGTCCAAATTCTGTCATTCTTATTCCTTGGCTAACTGGAGTGGTTTTGAAATTCTTCCGTCATCCGTGAGCTCTTGTTTCATGTCTTTCAACCTCCAAGGTTCCCATATGCTCCTTGTTCCTCTTTTCTAACGGAGTGTTTTCATCTTCGTTCATCTCCGTTGTATTCTTTCTTTCAAGATTGTTCAACCTCTCAAGGTTCTTTGGTTTCACTCGTTTGTCGAAGAAGCAACTTTGTTTTACCTCTTCCTCTTCCGTTTTTACCCGGTGATATCTCTAGGATCTCGGGTCGAGATCCTCTGTTAGTGTGGGAGAGTTGTGACGCCCGAAGACCGACGTCCCAGAAGATTCCAGAAGATTCCAGAAGATTCCAGATGTTCCGGGTTGCCCGTGTGTTTCTTTTGTGCTTGTGTTATTTATTTTCGCATTGCATCATGTCACCATGCCATCATGTCATATTTATTTTTGCATCTCAACTTAAATAAATCGTGTGGGCCTTCGGTCCATTTAAATCGAGGGAAGGATGTCTTCTCTTTAAAACATATAAAAGCCTCTCAATATTTAGGGAGCTATATTTATTAATTATTCCATTGCTTCGGAATCACCATAACACACTTGCATAATTTCCCCATGTCTTTTCACTTCGAGTTTCACCTTCAAAATCTTGCCAATAATTCGTTTCCTATTTATCGAGGTTCCTCCTAAAATCCTCAACATTTTGGACACTTCTATATTCAAGTCTTAGTTCAAACCCATTTGAATTAAATTCAAATATGTTTGAATTATTTTCCGATCTGGCCTTTTGTATTTTTCTCCGGTCGTGCTCATTTTTACGAGCCCGAGAAAAAATTAACCTTTGTCCTAATTCTATTCCTAACCCTCCCTCTTTCTTTTCTTTTAATCCTCTGTTTTTTTTTTCTTTTTCTTTTTCTTTTCTTTTCTCTCTTATTTTTTTTAAGAGAGGACTCAGGTCCTTCTGGCCAAATTCCCTTCCAGCCAGGCCTCTTGGCCCAGCCTTTTTGGCCCAAGGCCTCCAACCCTCCAGGCCGCCTTGGCCCAGCAGCCACCCAACCCTAGCGGTCGCCCCCTCACTCCCTCTCCATCTCCCTCTGCGCCGCCAGCCTCTTCCCCCTCGATCTCATCCCGATCCCTCCAGCCTCGCTCACCCGCATCTCCCCCTCGTCCTCCCGTTTCACTCGCTCGCCTCTGCCCGAGCCCCTCCTCTCGTCCCTCTCTCTCAGTCCCGCTCGCGAGCCGCCCCGCGTCGCCGACCCTCCCTGCGCGCGCCCCGCCGCCGTCAGGCCAGGGCCTCGCCGCCCCGGGTCTCCCTCCATCGCCCTGGCCCCGAGCCAGCGCCAGGAGGCCGGCCGCGCTCGTCCTCCACGTCTCCAGAAGCCAGGCCAGGCTCCCGCCGCCCCCTCGGCCAGGCAGCACGCGAGCGTCGCGCCTCCCTGGTCCCTGCCTCGGCAGCCGCGGCCAAGAGGCCCTCCTCCACGCCTCGCCGTCCAGCAAGCCAGGAGCGCCTCCTCTCCAGGCGAGCGCCAAGCGCCCCTCCTCCTTCGCCGGGGCTCCGTCTCGCTCGACCCTCCAGCAGCCCGCGGCTCCCCTCTGTCTCCGTCTCCACGCCGTCCACCGGCTCCCCTGCGCGCCAATGGTCGCGCCTCCTCTCGGCCGTCTCTCCTGGCCGAGCCCCGCAGCGCCGAGGTCGAGGCCCCATCCGTCCTCGCCTCCAAGTCCGCCGCCCGGCTTCGCCAGGGCCTCCTCCTCGCGGCTCTCTGGCCCAGTGCCTCGTCTCCAGCAGGGCCAGGAGCCGACGTCTTCGTCCGCGCAGCCAGCTCCGCCACTTCCCGACAGCATCGCCGTGCCGCTGCATGGTCTCGTCGCCCCCGTGCTGCTGTGTTCCGTGTTTTTGTTGTGTTGTTCTTTTGTTGTGTTGCCGTGCTGCTGTTTTGACAGAAGAAACGAGTACAACTACATAACGACGACCGAACATCTACGGGAAAACGAGCTCGTGAACGGCTACGGAACAAGTACCACTACATACGTGAACGCCTACTTTCCTCTACGGCCGTGTACAACTACTTCCCATACGTTCCTCGACGTTCTCGAACCGCCCGGAGAACGATCGTTCCGAAGGTATAACCCCGAGACGTGACCCGTGAGATGCTTGTTGTGTTGTATGAAATGTCTCCCTTGTGTGCTCTGTGCCCGTTCCGACCTTTTGTCGTGTTCCTCGGTTGCCTTCGTCGCCGACCCGTGGGAACCCGGTAACGGGATCGCCCCACCTTTCATCTCGTTTGACTCGGTCACTCCGTCATCTTCCTTTTGCTCCGGTCTCTCAATGAGTAACCGAAACCGATATGTTGCGTGGCATCATTTTCGGATCGTTGCCGTGGCACCCCTTTTCTTCTACCACGGTGACAAATGCTTCTTATCTTCTTCATGTCAACTTCTAATAATAATTGCATAAAACTTGTTCATGTCATCCGCATCATGATAACAACATGATAATGTTAATTATTGTTGCTTTAATATTTACCAAACATGTTCATGGGGATTTTCCGGAATTGTTGTTGTTATTTTCCGGCCTCATTTAAATTGTCTAAATAGTGTAGTTTCTTTATGCTTCACCTCTTGCCATGTTAAAAACAATTAATCTTGTCTTGTAATTAAATGAGGGTCAACTAAATAATTAAATGTGGTGTTTCGTCAATATGCAACTCGTTGCATATTGAGCTCCACTTAACTGGTAGTGTTGTTTGTGCACTTTGCCATGCCATGCATAATTAAACCGGACATGCATCATACTTGGATGTGCATCGTATGCCATGTTTATGCTTGTATGTTTACCGTGTTGTTTCTTTCTTTCCGGTTGCTTCTCTTGTTAGCTTCGGTTTCGTTCCGGAGTTGTGAGGATTCTCTCGACTGTTGCTCCGTCTTCTTCTTGGACCCGTTCTTCTCCCTTGTGGAATCCCAAGCAAGATGACCGAACCCGGATACCATTACTATCTTTGCCTATTGCTAGAGTATCGTTCTTAAGTTTTGCCTCGATGCCAATGCCTTCTTGTCAGCCTCCTACTTGTAACCATTGCCTTGTTTAACCACCCTACCTACGCAAACCGTTGCTTGGCTAAGTACGCTTCGCTCAGCCCTTCTTATAACATTGCTAGTTGCAGGTGAAGATTGAAGATGCTTGCTTCATGTTGAAGTTTGGTTGGGTTATATCACACTATATAAATGCTTAAATGAAATCATCTATATACTGGCAAGGGTGGAAGGCTAAGCCTTTTGCTTGGTGATTTTTTCCACTCATGCCGTTAGGAACCGTATAAACCGGTGTTATGTTCCTTGATTTTGCGTTCCTAACACGGTTGGGGTGTATGGGACCCCCTTGATAAACCGCTAAGTGCTAAGTCTTTTCCAGCAAGTCCCAACATTGGTACTATTCGCCTAATAACTAATAAAACTTGCATGAGGGTCTTGCAAACCCTCTTTCTTAATTCTACAACCCCGGGCCAGTGTTCCACATGAGTGTTGGTCCGAAATGGGGAGCCTACAGGGCCGCCTTGGGGCAACCCGAGGTATCTGGCATACACCTGTAGCTTCACCCATCCGGTCGTGTCCTGAGACTTAGATACGCGTGGCTACTATCAGGGTGTCGACACGCCGGGAGGATTTGCTGGATTAGCCTTACCTTAGTTCGGTTTAACTTGAGCACGGGATTCCGAGAATACTCGGGTCTTCCCACCTATGGAGTTGCGACTCCGCGGATCGTGGGCTTGTAATGGGTCAAGTTGGAACACCCCTGCAGGGTTTGAACTTTCGAAAGCCGTGCCCGCGGTTATGTGGCAGATGGGAGCTTGTTAATATCCGGTTGTAGATAACTTGACACAATGTTTCAATACACTACCCGCGTGTGTACCGTGACTGTCAATTTCCGAATAGGGATTCGGGAGTTGAACACGGTGGGGTTATGTTTGACCGGCTTTAGTTAGGATCACTTCGTGATCATCTTTCATCCGAGGCACTTCTCTTCTCGCTCTCTATTACGTAAGTTAGTGCTAGTTGCTGCTGCAGACTCTTGTTGTTCCTTCACCCCTCGTTCTTTTCTTCAGCCTTATCCTCACCCCAGGCTTAAATAGTCTTGTTACCCGGGAACGGGATTGCTGAGTCCTCTGTGGCTCACAGTTACTTCACCACACCAGATGCAGGTTCAGCCGAGTTTGAAGCAGGAGTTGGTTCAGTACTTCACTGGGAGCTCGATGAAGAGTGTGGCCGTATGCTTGTGACGTTACGACGATCAGTAGTGGTTTCTACTAGGATTCGATCTAGACCTGTGGCTTTATGTTGTTTTGGTATCTTTCTTTTGGTTCTTACCCGTAGTCGGGTTGTGATGTTTTGAATGATGTCTTGCTTATGTAATGTATTGTGTGAAGTGGCGAGTGTAAGCCAGCTATCTTCTTTTGAATTTAATCCCTCTTTTACATGAGTCGTGCAAAGATACCAAACTTGAGATCATTCTCGGATGGGCTTATACCTTTAAGTCGTGCCTCGACACGTAGGAGGTATAGTCCCATCCTGGGCATTACATGCCCCCTTTAGTGAAGCAAAACATAAATGCAGGGGCACCTCCAAGGTTTAAGTGACGACTAGATACAATGAATTCAGAATAAACGATATCATAATCATGCAAAAGACAATGCTGCTTTGGGACAATGCACATTACACTCAGAATGACAATCATGCTCTCAATAGTTGGTGCTTTAAAGAAGGTGGAGACTCTCGAACCGTGGCTTTTGTTGGCAAGGTTGAAAACCCGTGGTCGGAAACAAAAACTAAACATGTACCAGAGCTCTTGGTTTTAAAAACAGAGGTAATAATTATTATTTTTGGAATATGCATGTTTCGTCAACGAATGCTAGCAGATAACTCAATTACTTCTCGAGCTGGACAAGTTTCGAGGAACGGCTCCCGAATGAGGACGATCACATCCTCTTAATCTCCTTTGTTTATCACTGCCAAAGTTTTCTGATTTCTCATGAACAAAGCGTGAAGGAGGGTTTGTTTGTTGTATAATTTTTTAATGAGCCGGGCGCACTCTATGCCAGTTCCTTCTCGTATTATGGGTTTGCACATTAGACATGCAATCCCGGGGTGAAGCTTGTCCAACTTAAAAAGATCATGAATTAACTACTACTTCCTCATGAGCTAAAACAGAGGCACAAAAGAGAAATGCTTTTTTTGAATAATTTCGAGATGGTACATGAAAGTCTTCGTTAGGAATGGCAGGTAAATACCATGTATAGGAAGGTATGGTGGACTCATATGGCATAACTGGTTTAAAGGATTTTGGATGCACAAGCAGTCAGTCCGCTTAGTACAGGCGAAGGTTAGCAAAAGACTGGGAGCGACCAACTAAGAGAGCAATGACGGTCATAATCATGCAGAGCAACAAAGCAACATTGAATCAGGCATGGAAGTTATATCGCTACTCAGAAATTAAAGATCATCAAGGCTTGATAGACTTTCTTTACAGTCTTAAATATGCGTGAGCATACGCCAAGTCAATCAAAATAAATTCTTGGGGGAAGATACCACTAAACCATACCACATCATAGGCAAACAAATCATGTTGGTACTCCAATAACACATTGAGAACCCCCCCCCCCCCAGCTATTTGAGACTAACCATAAGAAAACATGAACTACTAAGCACCATTATGCACGTAGCATTTTTATCATAGACATGTCAACCAGTGCAACAGAAGCCAACTCTCTTAGCAAGATAAGCATGATAAATAAAGAGAGTTCCAGCGACCAACTAAACAAAAGCTCTTTAAAAAGATAAGCATGAAAACTAAGAGCTGAACATGATAGTGGCTATTGAAAGACAAAGAACACACACAGCAAAGATAGACATGAAAATTCTATGTTATGCTCTAGGTTGAAGTGGAGCGGGTCTCTCTCCCACACAAAGAAAGCTGGGTTCCAACTCGTTATGAACAGCAAGCAAAGCTAAAGAAAACTAAAAAGGAAACTAAAAGCAAGACGCTCCAAGCATAGCACATAACACATGAAGTGATAAAAACATAGTGGAACGAAAGACGAAATGATAATTGTTGATGGAGAAGGGATTGCACGGGGGCATCCCCAAGCTTAGACGCTTGAGTCTTCTTGAATATGTCTTGGGGGTGCACGGGGGCATCCCCAAGCTTGAGCGTTTGACACTCCTGAATCTTTTTATCATCTTCCCTCGCACACTTGAAAACTCCCTTCATACATAACTCATCATAATCTGATTAGCGAGGTTAGTACCCATAATAAAATAATTTTTCCTTGCTGGAAATAAGGATATTCTTGAAGGTCTACTGTTTCTCAAGATTGCCAAAAGGTTTTTGCAAAGAAAAAGCAAGCTCAAGGTTTGCAAAATGAAGGAAAGGCAAAACAGGACAGAATCTGTAAAAAACAGACCAGCAGGTAGTAAATGATTTTTTCGGGGCACTTCTGCAACTCTAATCAAAAAACTCAGAACAGATGCCCGAAAGCCAATTGTATAGAGCACGCTGTTGAAAAAATTCAGACCAAAAAGATGATCTGGTGATTTTATACGAATTTTTCTGTCCAAGGACAGAATCTGTTTCCTGGACAGCACGTCACAACTTTTGAACTTTCTTGCAATCAGAGGCTACACTTGGCACAAAGCTGAAAAGTAAAGATACAATGATGATGCTACTATAGTAACAACATCAAGACACAACAAAAGCAATATAAATTTTATTCATTGTGGGCTGCCTCCCAAAAGCGCTTTCTTTTATGCCTTTAAGCTAGGCATAAGACTTTAATGATGCTCTCGTAGGAATAAGAGTTGAAGAACAAAAGAGAGCATCAAGAAGAAAATACCAAACACATTTAAGCCTAACATGCTTCCTATGCATAGGAATATTGCAATAGAATAATTTATTGAAGCACAAAGCAATAAGCATAGGAAGACAAAACAAGTGCAGCTTCAAAACCTTCAACATAAAGAGAGGGAACTTGATATTATTGAAATATCTATAAGCATATGTTCCCTTCTCATAATAATTTTCAGTGGGATCACGAATAAACTCAACAATATAAGCATCACATAAAGCATTGTTACCATGATCCACATGCAAAAAGGTACTCTTACTCTCCACATAAGCATCTTTGGGGAGCCCATGGTTAGGACTTTTTAGCATTAACGTTTTCAGTCCCCCCCAAGCTTGAGCAATGCTTTCTCCGTCACGAGACCTAAAGTTATAGATATAGTTCGTGTCTCGATGAATTTCATGAAAAGGATAAAACTTAGTATAAAAGAGAGACATAAGCTCTTGCCAATCAAGCAAGTGCGAGTTATCGAGAAGCTTATACCAATCTGAAGCTTTATCTATAAGTGATACGGCGAACAATTTCCTCATGACAAACTCCCTTGATACACCTGCAAGCTTAAATAATGAACATAATTGTGACAGATATAGCAAGTGTTCATCGGGATGTCTGTCTCCTACGTAACGATTAGCCAAAACATAATCGATAATACCAGCTGGTATTTTATAGGGCACAATTTCAGTAGGGGGAGGAGCAACCACCACAGGTGTGAGGCGTCTTCCCGCAAGCAACGATCCAATAGCAAGGTTGTCCATAAGCATAACTAGTGAAATAAAAACAAGAAACAAAAAGATTTAATTGCAAGATCTAAAGATATACCTTCAAGCACTCACTTCCCCGGCAACGGCGCCAAAAATAGCTTGATGTCTACACACGCTTCTACTCTTGTAGACTATGTTGGGCCTCCAAGCGCAGAGGTTTGTAGGACAGCAGCAATTTCCCTCAAGTGGATGACCTAAGGTTTATCGAACTCAGGGAAGTAGAGGTTGAAGATGGTCTCTCTCAAGCAACCCTGCAACTAAGATACAAGAAGTCTCTTGTGTCCCCAACACACCTAATACAACTAGGAGTTGTATAGGTGCACTAGTTCGGCGAAGAGATGTTAAATGGCAAGTGATATGGATGGCAAAACAAAGTAATATAAATCTGTAATAAAAAGTGCAGCAAGCAAACAAGTGGTAAACGTGAGCACAAATGGTATTGCAATGGTGGAAACAAGGCCTAGGGATCATACTTTCACTAGAGGCAACTCCCAACAACATTAACATAATCGAATCACATGATATTTCCCATAAAACATGCAATGGAGACGCACCCGGAGGTCATTCCTTCGTGGTTAAGAGAGGACGAGAATTATGTAGGGCTACAAAAGCACACCTCAAAGTTCGTAGTTCTCAATCTAAGAATTTCCCAATGTCACCGCGGCCATCCAAAGAGAGTCCCACAATCACCACAACATATCTAAAGGATAGTCAAAGACAAGCACCAAGAGACTCTCAATCTTCAATCAACACACAAGAGAGGAAATCACTCATGAAAATATTTTTCTAATCCATGTCCAATAGACCGCTGTCACCTTGGTCTCGGGGATTATACTAGATAAAGACAAGTGAGTACATCAATCCAATACATAGAGGAAGGGGAAACATCATGGGATAACCCTAGATTAACATAGCCTATGATCACAACGAAGATCACATCATGGGAGAGAGAGATAACCACATAGCTACTGGTAGAAACCTCAGCCCCGAGGAGGAACTACTCCCGCATCATGGAGGGAGGAAGCAACGTCGATGGAGATGAATCCGGGGGCACTTCCCCGTCCCGGCAGGGTGCCGGCTGATGTCTACACACGCTTCTACACTTGTAGACTATGTTGGGCCTCCAAGCGCAGAGGTTTGTAGGACAGCAGCAATTTCCCTCAAGTGGATGACCTAAGGTTTATCGAACTCAGGGAAGTAGAGGTTGAAGATGGTCTCTCTCAAGCAACCCTGCAACTAAGATACAAGAAGTCTCTTGTGTCCCCAACACACCTAATACACTTGTTAGATGTATAGGTGCACTAGTTCGGCGAAGAGATGTTAAATGGCAAGTGATATGAATGGCAAAACAAAGTAATATAAATCTGTAATAAAAAGTGCAGCAAGCAAACAAGTGGTAAACGTGAGCACAAATGGTATTGCAATGGTGGAAACAAGGCCTAGGGATCATACTTTCACTAGTGGCAACTCCCAACAACATTAACATAATCGAATCACATGATATTTCCCATAAAACATGCAATGGAGACGCACCCGGAGGTCATTCTTTCGTGGTCAAGAGAGGACGAGAATTATGTAGGGCTACAAAAGCACACCTCAAAGTTCGTAGTTCTCAATCTAAGGATTTCCCAATGTCACCGCGGCCATCCAAAGAGAGTCCCACAATCACCACAACATATCTAAAGGATAGTCAAAGACAAGCACCAAGAGACTCTCAATCTTCAATCAACACACAAGAGAGGAAATCACTCATGAAAATATTTTTCTAATCCATGTCCAATAGACCGCTGTCACCTTGGTCTCGGGGATTATACTAGATAAAGACAAGTGAGTACATCAATCCAATACATAGAGGAAGGGGAAATATCATGGGATCACCCTAGATTAACATAGCCTATGATCACAACGAAGATCACATCATGAGAGAGAGATAACCACATAGCTACACGTACAAGCCCTCGGCCCCGGAGGAAACTACTCACGCATGGACATGGTGAGGAGGAGGTTGATGATGGTGTTGATGGAGAGGTGCAGCCCCGCGAGGAGGAGACGGCCGGCGGCAGCCACGGAGGCGGCGGCGGCGGCCCTTGGTGGCGCGGCGACGGCGGCGGCCCTAGGGGGCAGCGGCTCCTTGGCCCCCCTTCTTCCTTGTGAATGGTGCTGCAATGGTGCTGGTCCTCCCCTCCAAGACGGCGGCTCGGGAGGAGGAAAATTCGTGGCCCTTGGTAACCTAGGTCTCCTCTCTTTATATAGACTCTCGGATTCCCGTCATCAGATTTTGGGCCTCAGTAAAACGGGCTTTACTTGGCCGTCCGGACTCCGATTTGGACGAATTTTATATCCAGAAGCATCGCCTCGAAATTCCCCACAACTTTCGCAACTAGACTTTTTCCTTTTGACGTCGGCTTCGGGCCGGAACGTGACCATCTTTAAAATACGTTCTCAAACAGATTTCAGGAAAGTCAGAGTCCTACTCCAATACGACTCCTTTTGCGTTTTTGTCAATTTCCAAGTAATTCCTACACAATAAAGTGTAAAACAAGAACATTGTGCACTTTTGCAACCATTAGTAGGTTAGTCCAAATATGATCAAAAGTGTATGGAAGTGCATAAATATCATATCAATCTCACACAAAAAGGATATGGAGCAAGCAGAAATTATAGATACATTTTGGACGTATCAAGGAGGCAACGCCCGGTCCGTTTTACAGAGTCCCGAGGCCGGTTCATAATCGTGTCCGCCTCGGTCTCTACCCTTTCTACCTTATACCTCAAGTTACATGATATGATGGTTCATAAACCGTAAACTTTACATATGGGCCCTAAGCCTTCATGGGCCGTAGCCTGTACTGAGCTTATGATAATACAGCTACATTAACGTAATCCGGATCTCCCTAGCCGGTTTATACCTGCTAGTAATATCCCTGACATTAGGCCCCAGAGTGATTTGAACTTGTTCAAGTCAGTCTTCTAAATCTTGCATAAACTTCCTCCTTGTATCTTCTCTGCTTTGTAAACCGGCTATGACGTCATCTCCGGAAATCATCTCAATCTGTCGTGACATCACCTCCGCATTTATTGCTCACAGCTGTTTGTTACCTTTGTTTAAAGGCTATCCCGAAAATCGAGGCGACAATGGAATCTTTATCCAATCTCTGACCTCCTTGATTCCCGCGCTTGCCGTTTCACCTCTCCAGTCTTTATAAATACCGCTGGGCCCTATTCTTTTTCTTCCTTCCGCACTTCTTCTTCCTCCGTCGCCCGAAACTCCGCCGCTGCCTTCGAGCTCATCGCCGTCGTCCAGCTAGGCCGCTGCATCACCCTGAAACGCGTCCAGAGTACTTCGCCTTCGTCTCCTTCTTTCTCAGGTATTTCTTTCTTCTCTCTGTAGATCTTTAATCTAGGGTTCCTCCATTGCTTCCGCCATGAAAACTCGAAGCTTTGCTGTTCGCCCTGTAGGTTATATTTGCAGTAGATTCAAACCCTGGATTTGCTTCAAACGCGTCCCCGCTCCGTAGTTTAAACTTATATTTGAACTTTAGACTCAACCCTTAGATTCATTTGATCTGTAGAAATCCTTTGTAGTTCTTCCTATATCTGACTCGCATATATTTCACCTTTTCTTACTGCTCAGATCCATTTTTACTTTAGCCTTCTGTAGAAACATGTTTCTTCGTCTTGATAGATCTGTAAGTTACTCGCCGGTTTAACCAATCATATATTCCTCTTGCAAAGAATTAACCATGAGCCCGATGGTTTACCCTCCTCTTTTTTGTTATCATAAACCGGCAGCAGTTCGTTTCACATCTGCTCCCGGGTTGCCAATGCCATTAGTCCCCTGTCTAAACCATCAATATAATTAGATGATACACTCCGGTTTATGCTTCAGTACCTAATAATCCGGATTTTGCACTGTACTTTTCCAGCGTTTTCCTTTAGCTCAGATGGCTGCCAAGCAGTTCGTTTGTTGCAATAGGGTTCCTTCCCGCATTACGGAAGAGGACTTAACCAACGCTGCTTCAATTGGTATTCTGGGCCCCCAAGTGGTTCTGAAATGGCGGGCCCCGAGGAATGAGTGTCCTCCTACCCCTAAAGAAGGAGAAGTCATTGTTTTCTTTGATCATATGGCCCGGGGCTTTAGCCCTCCCGGTTCTAAGTTTTTCCGGGATGTGCTGCCCGCTTTTCAGCTCCATCCTCAAGATATAGGTCCGAATTCTATATCAAACGTCTGCAATTTCCAAGTCTTTTCGGAAGTATACCTTCAAGAAGAACCATCAGTAGACTTGTTCCGAGACTTTTTCCACTTAAACCGGAGGACAGAGTTTACTGCCGGACCACATCAAGAGCTGGGTGGTGTTAGTATTCAGAAGAGAAGAGATGTGGTCTTCCCTCACGCTGCTCTCCATACACACCCCAAGGACTGGAACCAATCCTAGTTCTATTGCAAAGATACCTCTCCTGAAGGAGAAAACCCACTGCCGGGTTACCGTGAACATCGTCTTCCTGAGGATCATCCCCTGCCGCAGCGCCTTAGTTCCTCAGAGCGGGCCCGGTTTGCCCCTCAGCTTGCCAAGCTTAAGGCCTTTATGGCCAACGGTTTGACTGGAGTCGATTTCGTTCGTTGTTGGCTTGCCTGGAGCATCTTTCCTCTGAGTCGGCGCTCCGGTCTGATGTATGAGTATACCGGAAAGACGGATGACCCTCAACGCCACATCGACATAATGCTTCCTGAGAAGGAAGTTACTGAATCTGCTAAGAAAATGTTCAACATCTCTCTGGAAGAGTGTAGCCAAACCGGATTGGCTCCATTCTATGAGAAAAACAAACCGCCAGCAGTAAGTTTTTCCTGACTTCTTTTATTTGTTCTAATCCGTCCATATCAATTATCTTCTATTTATTTTTCATTCTTTCACACAGGCCAATGACCCTTTCTGGAAAAGAAAATCTCAAGATAAGTCAGGCAAACAGCCACGTCGGAAGACGTGTGTTGTCAAGAAGAAGAAAGCGGCTGCTGCCTCCGGTTCATATCCTGAGGAAGATGATACGGATTCTGAGGTATGACTTGATCCTGACATGTTTTAATCTCTCTTTATCCAATATTATGTTAACAGTGTCTTTCCACAGGATTTGGCTGAAGGAAGTAAAGCGGCAGAAATTGAGGTAATCTCTCTTTCTTCAGACTCTGAACCGCCGGTGCCCAAAATTCCTCGGGCATCCCGGAAATACCCTTTTTCTCATCCTTACGCTCAACTGGACCCCAAATTTCTTTTGAAGAAGCAGTAACACGAAGCCCGCCAGACTACGCGCCATAGTGGCCATGTATTAGAATCTTCCGGAATATCTCTCACTCCGGCTCGCAGGCGCCGCTCTGAGGTTTTACTTTTTCCAACTCCTCTGCATCCAAAGGCCGGACTTATATGCAAACTGCTTAAACCGTCTGATCCTAACTATCAGGAGACACCTTTATCATCTTCCGGTGAATCGACTGCCACACAGGTTCCTCTACTGAAGACCGTGCATGGGTAAGTTTCTTTCAACCTCCAGTTTATATTTGTATTTGTTCCTTGACGATTCTCATTGTCCCTTCAATTTCCTTCAGCGAGCCCAAGCCTAGCAAGAAAGCGAAGGCCACCAAAGCGGCTGCCGAAACTGCTGCCGCTGATCTGGCGGCTGATCCGGATGAAGTCATCCCTCCAGAGAGCGATCCTGCAACTCAAATTGATGATCCTGCTCCCATGGACCATGATAACATTGTTGCTCTAGAAGACACGAATGTGGAGAATGATATTGAACCGGCAAGTCCTGTCCGGTTAGCCCTCCTCGGACTAATCCGGCTCCTGCTAGTCCGGCCCCTACTGTTGCCCCCTCTCAGCCAACCACTACTTCTTCTTCGGATATCCAGATAACCGGGACAGGTTTTACCGCTCCTGCTGAGCCTATCATCTTGGCCAAACACACTGCTAAAGCGGGGAAACTTCAACAAGAGAAGGGCAAGTGGAGCACAGACTTGTCCAATTATGCCGAATTGAGTGCCCAGGAATTTATTCAGGGTATTTGAACCGTCTTCATACCAGCCGCGACTATGAATTGGGCTTGGTTAATATGATGAAGGACAAATACGAGGTACCTTCCTTCACTTGTCTTTGCTTTGCCTTCTTTATACTTCTGTCTTTATGCCATAGTAGCCCCCAAGTTCCGGTTTAGCTTCGTTGTAGGTGAACCGGTACTTCCAAATGTATGAAAAAAATGAACTTACATTAGCCCCCAAGTGCCAGGGGCATAACTTGTTTTATGTGCCTGGGACTTGTCTGAATCTCTCTGTTGATACTTCAACTGCCCATTAGCCCCCAAGTGTCAAGTGGATAACTTGATTATGTGCTTGAGACTTGTCTGAATTTTTCTTTTGATACTTCAACTGCCCATTAGCCCCCAAGTGTCAAGTGGATAACTTGTTTATGTGCTTGAGACTTGTCTTAATTGTCGTCTACTCCACTTGATTTTCTTGTAGGCTGACTTGACCCAGAGGGCTGCAGAAATAACTGAGCTCCGGAATAGACTTGTTGTCACTGAAACTGCTTCTGCCAAAGCCAAAGATGAGCTGGCGCTGAGCTTAACCAATGCTGAAAAATTAAAAAAGGATTTTGAAGCGGAGCGATCAGCCTGGGAAGTGCAGAGGAACGCCCTTGAGAAAAGGGCAAAGGATGCTGAAGAGGCCCTTAATCCGGTGACGCAAGAGCTGACCGGCTTAAGGCAGCAAATAGAACTTATGACCTCTGCCATCTTTGGTAAGCACTTAATTTGCATATGCTTTTCATCTCTGCAATCTTTATTCTGCTCCGGTTCAACTGTAATAATCATATGTAGGGCGACTTATCACCCATCTTGGGGATGATATCCGGAAGAAACTCAAGGCTTCTTATACTCTGGTTGAGCAGCTGTATTCCGGCGCTCAAAGGATTATAAGTGCGATGTCCCATTATAGAGCGGCCCCCACTACTATCCAAGGTACTTTGGAGAAGCTTTCTATATTGCATGTACGCTTGGAAGAAGTGAGGAAATCTGCTGCACGGGCCGGCTCTCTTGTAGCGCTGACCAGAGCCAAGGCATGGGTTCTGGACTTTGATCCGGAGGAAGCTATGAATGGGTACCCCAGCAACAACGAGGATGGATCTGCCTTCTCTGGCAAGGACCTTCGTGCTTTAACTAAAGAAATGCGCCCTCTTGCCAGCAAGCTTGCTGATGAAGCGGACCTGACCAGGTATCATCCGGCATATGACTTAGAGAATGAGTGGGTGGACCGGCCGGTTTATGACACCGAGAATCTAATCCCCCCAGTGCGTGCCCATACTTTCGCCCCAGATGTTGATCCGTCCGATCTCATTACTGAGGAGATGTACTTCCGTGCATTATCCAAGATTGACTGGCGTGTTCCTGCTTTTCAGCCGCTTCAAGAAGACGAAGAAGCTCCAGAACAAGCCGACCCTCAGCCTTCGCAGCAGGAAGAAGAAGCATAAGCTGCTCAGTTTAACTCTTAGCTGCTGTAATCTGTTGCCGGGAAAAACTTTAATCCGTTCAGGCTTGCAGTGCCTTGTAATAGGATAGCTCAAAACTTTTTCCGTCTTAATCCGGATGTCACAGCTTTGATTTGGCATCTGCCAAATTTAATCCCTTGTCTGCTATGGTTGATCCTTTATATTACATGTATCTGCATAGACAACGCTAAGAAAATGTCATGGCGGTTTACCACCGGACCGATTATATTGCTCTCATAGGCATATATATATTTGAACGAGTATCTGCTTTATACTTAAAAATACTTTCATACCTTTAGTTAAGCATGCTTGACATCCTTAATCCGGTGGACATTGTAGATTCTGATGAGGCTCTTGGCCCTGTTGGTGTTTGCCCAATGATTGTTCCGGGTTATAGTAACCTCCGGTTTAAATCATGCTGGTGCGCTATGACCCAGACTTTTGTAAATACGTGATCAACTTTGAAGTTGCTCAGTTCCGGATCAAAAAACCATAGAAAACTTTTGAAAAATCACAAAACACAAAACACCGTTTGCAAATAAGACCATGTAGTCGAGGCTTTTTACGAGCTGCCAGGCTCCATATTTGCCAATCAATGGATGCGACCCAAAGGGCTATGATTCATTTTGCCAATCAATGGGTGCAATCCAAGGAGCAATGATTTCTTTTGCCAATCAATGGATTTAATCCAAGGAGCAAGAACGTTTTTCTTTTGCCATCAAAGGATGTATCATCCAAGGGGCAAGAACTTTTTCTTTTGCCATCAAAGGATGTATCAACCAAGGGTCAAGAATTTTTTCTTTTGCCATCAAAGGATGTACTCCAAGGGACAAGAACATTTTTCTTTTGCCATCAAAGGATGTATCAACCAAGGGGCAATAATTTTTTCTTTTGCCATCAAAGGATGTACTCCAAGGGACAAGAACATTTTTTCTTTTGCCATCAAAGGATGTATCAACCAAGGGGCAAGAATTTTTATTTTGCCAT